>CM031683.1:21606642-22191642 GCA_006182925.3 Reinhardtius hippoglossoides | reverse complement strand
GTGGGACAACACGGTTAATCACTAATCCAATTTTGGGGGCCCTGTGTGTCAGCAGGGTAGGGTCTGTGCTCCTGTCACACTTCATTAGGGCCATTACAGGCCATTCTCCTTTTCTGTTTGCACGGTTAATGTTCTCGGTGACACATTGAACACCTAGAGGGCAGGTGGGGGGGGGGGACAGTAGAGGGAGCTAGAGAGATGTGAGGGCAGGGATCAAAACCATGCATAAACTAAAATACGAATAAAATTAACCGAAATTCGACTCACCAGGAGTCAGCGGTAGAAGTACACATATTTGAGGACCATTAAAAAGTTCACAGAGTACTACATGATTTATGTTATCTGAGTGTTACAGTATAACAGAATGTGTACAAACACTTTCTCGTCAACAACCGACAGAGATAAATTTAGTTACTCGTGATTTTATCCAATAATCATTAAGCCTCCGCACAAGCGCTCACAACCAAAAGTATTTGTGCGATGTGCAAAGAATGCGTCTCGTCTCCAGCCGCTGTTTTTTAGCGACCGGGCCACGATGAGCGTCCCGGAGCTGCCAGTGCATCTGCTGTGACTATATCACAGAGTCTAATTGGCATGAAAAGAGCCACACAGAGCGCCATGGCTTGCAAGCCGGCCGTCCTATTATCCCCACGGACATCTCATTTAGGGGGACTCATGCAGGGAACCCGGGCTCCGACTTGCATGGTTTAGCATCTTTGACAGGAACATGTCCCCCTGAATGCCGCTTTAGTGACGCTTATTCAGAAAGCAGTGGGGCGTGCGGGGAGAGGAGGATATATATTTACAGGGACATACTCACAAAGGCCTCGATGTTTATAAGGAGTTTTTTATTCCTTGGTGATTTGTGCGGGTCTTTCGCGATAACAAGTAGGTCGGGGATTGATTTAGAGGAAGGTAAATGATTAAATAACGAATATTATCCGATATTGTCTCCTTCTTTCTGTTTGATGATTCTTTGATTTAGCTGATACATCAAACTAACGAAATATTAAATGTTTGATAAGTAGAGGGATTATTGTGTAATTGGTGAAAGCTATTTGACGATATATACATGGAAATCATCAAATCAGATAGTCAAATAATCGGCTTTAAACAATGAATGACTATATATTTACTATACTATAGAATACCTGGAGCTACCGAATGATAACGTCACAGGGAGAATGCATGTGTCCTGAGAATAGAGAGCTCCGTGACAGAGGAGGCTTGCAGGAGGTTTGGAGAAAGCATCCATCTCGTGGTGGGAGATCAATAAGAGGCAGTGGGGCCGCTGAGCGATTGATCCATTTTAGACTATGCTATCAGCTCAATGTACAATTCAATATAATTTACTGGGCATGTACAATTTTGCACAGTTTTGCATATGTAATCGGGGTTGAAGTCCAATAAACAATATATGATTTTAAATTGCAAATAATATCCTGTGAGATTTAATTTTCTTGTCGCATATGTTTCTGTCTTTGCTGCTTTCCTGCCTGTCTGTTTGTGATGTTTCCAGTTTACTTACCTCATATTCCCAGTTAGACTCACCTCTACCATATTGTCTGTCTATCTTGCCTTTGCTGACTGACTTCCTGTCTCCCTGGTCTTTATCCTGTCTATATCTGCTGCATGCCTGAAGGCCCCGGCCAAGCCTCCCTCCTGAATAGGCTCGCAGTGCTTTAACACACCACCTCATTAACGCGCGTAAATAAAGACGGATGGTCGGCGATATTCCCACAAATTTGTTTCCCATTACACTGGGGTCAGCAGTAATTGCAGCTGGCGCACTACTCCCCCGAGTGTGCATACAGTTACATTCATATTACAGTAAATCAACAAGGGGCTAACAAATTGTCCTGTAACACCCTCCGCCCACCCATCCATGATGGGGGTGGACGTTCACTCACGACGGTCAGCTGTACGGACGCTGCTGTGGGAGGGAAAGTGAAAGAGAAACAAAGAAAGAGAGAACGAAAGAAGAAAGAAACACAGAAAGAAAGAGAAAGAAAGAAAGAGAATCTGGGTAATACCCCCCTTTCTTCTGTCTCTATCGCTCTATTACTCCTGAGAGGGCCACAGGGCCTACTTAGCCTGTCCAGGCCTCAGGCGTCAGGCCTTTGTGTGTTGAATGCAACATGATAAATGTGAGAACTTGCATGTGTGCAATATGCACTCTGCATACAGAATAATTCGTGTTTAATATAGTACGGCAATTATATCGTTGATGCATGTATCCAGTTGTTTTCACTGTGTGCTGCTTGTTCTGTGTGGGTTTTCTGAGAGGCAGCTGCTCTTAAAGACCTTCACGTGCTCCTTATTGCTGCGTTTACATGGGTCCTCAAAACACTGGAATCGATCACAGTGTTAAACATGGCCGTCTCCACTGTAGGAGACCACTGAGCCCTATTTAAAGAAACAAGAGCCTGAAAAAGTAGGACTTTGCCGCAAGAGACTGAGACTGAGGCTTCAGCTTCTTTCGCTGCTCAGTTTAACATCCAGCGAAAACAACAAAGCTGTGAACTATGAACAAGAAAATGTCCGGAAAAATTGGGTCTGGACATTTTCCAGTGTTTGCCTTTCACATATAATGTTTGTAACATTCAGGCGCCTGGGACGTATCAACACGGCCTCTATCGGCAAAAGCTCTGGACTCTTGTTGTCTTTCCAAGTTGACATCTTCTTCTGTGGGTTTTTTGGCTCTATTTTTCACATGGGCTTTTTTACTGGAGTGCCAGTAGTTTCGGGAAAATGTCAGGAGCAACCGACTCAGACTATTACCTTCCTCGAAGATCCACTCTAGAAAATATCAGGGAAATGTGCAGACTTCATTGCATGTCGGAAAGCATCTTATTTATGCATAGATCAGATTAACTGATTATATCACAAATATTCTACCTTCCATCGTTGTGCTAGATTCTCTGTGGCTATAAGAGATTCCATAAACCTGAAGGAAACCTCTTCCTAATTACATTTTTAACTATTGCACCTTTTCAAATATCATAATCTAAAAAATGGTTATAGCCAGGAACATTGCATTTGTATTTTTTTGTTATTTTCTCTAATAAGAAATCATTTTCAATTAAAAATAACTGGGAGTTGCACATCCAATCAGAATAATTGGATTTTTCTTTCTGTGAAACTGGTTCTTACAGCATGTGGTGTCGTGGAGAACCTGAGACGGGGAGAAGAGGAGAGGGTAAAAAATAAAAAAAAAGAAGCCCCGTCTGTTTTTGTATGCTCCTGTGAACTCCCATGATCCATCTGGAGAGGCTGAGGATGAATGAATGAGCGCCGCACCCGGAGAGAGAGCGCCGCAATAGTTTCTTCAGTTCCCACCTTATTGATTTCTGCAGGAAATATAGAGCCCCGGGGCGCAGAGGTAGAAGAGGGAGGACCACACCGATATTAAGTCGTTTTCCCATCTTTTCCAAAAATCTTTAATCAAAGTTTAAGTGAAATACTAACATGCCACTTGACGTGACCTTTTAGCCCTGTTATGAATGACCCCCCGTTTTTGAGCTGGGTGCGAGTCGCCCCGCAGCGGTTTGGGATATTTACTAATCACAGAGCTCGCGCTGCAAATAAATAAATAAATAAATAATACATTTAGTGGCAGAGCTAAATGGCCACTGAAGGGCTTGTTTGCCGTTGACCTTTGACAAATGCTAGATAACAAATCTATGTTTAAAGCACTCGCCCAACTGGATTCCTTTATAGCACTAAGTGACTCCCGGGAGAAGCCTTGAAAAGTGACTCCGGCCCGAGCCAAGAAAGCTCTCTTACATCCGAAACAGCAGAAGACACCGAGCGCCCCCTGCGCAAACACGGCTCTACCGAGGAGGATTTACTGCAGAATGAGGGGGGGGGGGGGGGGGATACGTGTCTGCAGGGACCAGGCAAAAAAAAGGGACGATTTGTGAGCATACGAGGGCCTGGCGTTTAATGACAAATATGAAATCAATATAGTGACCTTAATTTGCCCAAAGCATAACTGATGTAGTACACGGTGTTTCGATTAAAAGGAGGTATAAAACGATGGTGGCTGTGTGTTGCGAGGGCAGGGAGGCCGTGCCCTTTTGAACCCTGGCGCACACGGAGAGAGCATGGGCGGCCATAAAAAGGAACCACCAGCCCTGTTTGGTCATTGAATAGGCTCCTTATGGCTCATGGGTAATAATGTCACGCCTCGAGACGTTTTTCAAAAAGAGCTGGCGAATGATAGCCACCAATGTGTTCCGCAACACTGGCAACATTATGGCAGCAGAGGAGGAAATATAATAGCTTGAATATGCTATGAATAACAAAGCCTGTCAATACTCACCTCTAGAAAAATCGCTGATCAGACACAGTTCACGTTAAGTGTACGCGAGAATTTATGATATGTGTCCCTATATATGAGAGTGTGTGTGTGTGTATTTGTGTGTGTGTGTGTGTGTGTCTTTCAGTGCGTCTGCTGAATTTGTGCCATGTAATGGATCCAGCAAAGTGTCCATTTGAATTCCCATCTGCTGGAATTATAGGCCCATATCAAATCTGCCATTTTCAAGCAAAATCATTGACTTAGCTGTTTTTTAAACAGCCGAACAACTTCTCGGCTCTAAATAACTGTTTTGACGTCTTCCAGTCAGGATTCTAAACCTCAGCACTGACTCTGCTCTCGACGAGATCGAAGACTTTCTGGAACATTATAAAAAAAACTGGTCTGAATCCAACTCAAAGTACAGGAGCCACTTTCAGAGGTAATTAAACGTCTGATTGAGCCGATATGACGTGAAGAGTTCCCCAAGGTTCTATTCTGGGGCCTGTTCTGTTCGAAAGCGACGCGCGCCCACTAGCACAGGAAACATAAAAAAAGCACTAAGAAAGTAGACATAGGAAGAATGACTGGAAATCAGCACTCAGCTTCAATCAGGTAGTCTAGGTTTGCAGACAGGTATGACTTTGCTTAGGGGACATCGCTAAACAACAATGTTGATGGATAAAACAGTTATCACATTCCTTTATAAAATGTGTTTTATTTACTTTCTATATATTTGACCTTCTTCGTAGACATTGCTGCTCTCATTGAGTTAAATTGACGAACATTACTTGCACTACATTAATTAGTCTGCACCAGCGCTTCCCAGTTTGTTCTTGGGTTGTGTTGTGTCAACACAATTACACACTCCATAATTACAGACTCGACACTGTTGTGACGTGATTACAAGTAAAAGCAGTAAACCACCAACTTTCACTGAAGCAAACAAACAGTCAAATTGCTTTTAGGAATATTATCATTTCAATTGAGTGAAATAAGCCGTTGTCTTGAGCAGCGGCCTTGGGCGTTCGCAAGGCTTCAGAGAGGAATCTTGGAATTGAGGGTGTTCTGTAATTGAGTAACTCAAAGTGTCGTTGGAGCACAGCACCACTGAGCCGGTCATAGAGCCTGTAAATGACTCCATCTTGTTAGGCCCTGCACCTGGGCTGTTAGCAGCCACGGGCAGAATGGCTCACACAATGGAATCATTCGGTTAGAGCTTAGGCCTTAAAACAACATGCCACTCAATAATCTCAATGATCCTCCTGGAAAACAATGCGGGGACACATCAGTCAGGCCTGTGTGGGAGGGACTCTGGCAGGGGGACAATGACGCCCCCTGTGGCACCGTCCCGTTGGGAAGACGTTCCCGACAGGACGGCTCTTTTCACAGCCTGACCTGGAAGAGAACAGTATGTTTGAGGGAGCAGGGGGGGGGGGGGGCACAGCCAAATCATCCATCTTAATAACTTCTCTAAAGTTAAGAACTAAGGAGCTTCTGGTTAATTTGAGAAAATTCCTCGAACCAGCAAATTTACACTGGAGGCCAACACAAAATTCTCATTCATTAACTCATTAGGTGTCCTCTATGACAAGCAACTTAACAAGATCCATCTCAGTTCCAACGAGCCCCGAGACCCTGTGGAGAATATTCCAAGTGTTACGATGCTTCAGTGTCTCTACTCTGTGGCATTTACTCAGTGAGCCAACAAACACAAAGGTAGAAAAGATGAGTAAAGAAGAAACATGTGCAGAATTTTGGGAGCTGATATTTCAAAGGTGTGTTTTTGAAAGGGCTTATTGGACATGCACCACCACGCCTTGGTCCAATCAAACGTTCACATTTACCGCTTTGTGAAGGATAAAGACACAGTGACTAACACGGATGTAAAGAGACAGTCATTTTTTGGGGTAGGGTAGAAATGAGAAGGATAAAGCAGAGACCCCCTGGGTCATAAATACCATAAGGCCTCCAGCATATTACCCAGTGCCAGGCCAATCTCTGTTCATTACCACTCCATGCTACTCAGCACTTCATTTAAACCTCACATTCCTCTAATTAACACACACTGCTGGGTACAGATGAGCCAGTACAGAGCCTTGTCTGTCTGCCCCTTGCTTTTACTGCTCACTCAATTACGTGTCTCTGTCATCACATATCTTCTGCTCTTTATTCCCTTTCTTCCCTCCGGTCATTTAATTTCCTGCTTTGTGGCAATTTCCCTCTTAACTGGGCTTCTAACGAACTGTGTTACTAACAATATAAAGTAAACATACGTCAGTGCTATTCTTCCAAGTACATTCGATAAACGCAATTAGAGCCCAGACATACTATTTTGGTCTCGTGATGGCTAATAAGAGGAGAAGGAAACATGGCTGCATCAGAATCTGAAGAAACAGTTTGTCCAACAAATTGGATGTGGCAAATGTTTCTTCATTTGTCATATCAGCCAATTACGCCGCGACAGAATTAGTTCCATTACAGCACAAGAGGCGAGTATTTAAAGAAGGAGAGGCACATCGATTCCTCCGCCGCACTCAAACCTTCACGTTGGCTTATGTTATGTGACTCCGGGTGTTTTTCATGTTAAATGATTCCCGCGGAGTGATACACAGCCATCTGCGTGATCGATGCACGAGGCAGAGATGAAATCTAGAATTTTTATAATGTCCTCCGTGTTTCCAAAGACACGGGGGTTGGGGGGGGGGACCATCCATTCATCTGAGCCTGCACAGCTTTCAGAGCACATTGTCTGCTGTTATTAAAGGAGTCTTCTGTGCAGCTTTAAGTAAATGATTCCGCTTCCATCACGGGCGCTTATGTAGATGAGATGATGCGTCTGCTGATAGGTTTGTAATGGACTTTTCCCGTTCATTAACTGAGTTATAGCACCAGGGTTTTATGCCTCGCAGTTCCAAATTGAATAATACATCTCCGGCGTTTAAAGTAATATTAATATTTTCAAAATCAATGTTAGTAAAATTTTATGTACACAGTTGTATTTGTTGATGGCCGGCCGCCCGCAAATAAAGACAAGATTTATGAAGGCGGGGGTCTCCTCTCCCTGCACTATTATAACAAGTGAAACGCGGACCATAAAAAACTTTAATTAAAATTTTAATTAACACCGGTAATCAATAGGGTGTAACATAACATCTCACATATTCTCAGTGGCACGGAGGAAAATGTAATCAAACAAATACAGAGGGACCAAATATGATGATTTTATAGGCTAATAAGCTCAAGGTAAGTGTGGCAGGGCGGACGAGCGGGAAGTCTTTCTCTCTCTCTCCCTGCGGTGCATGTGCTGGAGGCTTCAGTGCATCTGTTGGTCTATGGGCTTGGTACCATACTGGAGTCTTCCACCAGAACGTATCCCATCTTTAAAAAATGCCTGATATTAGATTACGTCAATCCTGTAATATGTAATATAACAAATGTAATACAATAATAGACCCTGTATACATCACTTTGATTTGGTCTTGAAAATGTGATTATTAAGGTTGTATCCGGTTAAAGCTGTGAAACTTAATATACTCAGTTTACATTACAATGCTTTAAAGATCCTTTAAAGAACTGTGGGTTTGTTTTTTCCGTTTCTGATTCACTTGTTCCTGTGTCATGACCAAAACCCAAAATCAGAACCAGAGCTCTACATCATATTGTTCAGCCTTCAGATAACAGCTAAAAGAAAAGGCCATCGACAGCCAGGCAGCTGTGGCGGGCAGATGATGGTCGGCATCGCTCCCATGACATCTCCTGTATTACCATTGTAGAATACAATTTCATCCTCGATAGTGTTGCAGTACACTGTGGTATTACATTTTGCACACAAAGAGAGGTTAATATCACTATGGCTTTTGTTCATGCAAATGGTCCAAAATGGTGTAAAAAAAATGCATAAATAACGAACACATCTCTTTTCATTCGTAAAGGCAGCATAACGAACCTTAAGTCCTGCAGAAACCTTGTGAAAACCCTGAATTGACACTGAAAAAGCCGACGAACCCTGTGCTACGTACTCTATTAGGGGTTGAGTGGAGCTGGAGTGAAGCATGAACGCTGAACGAGGAGAGAGAAAAAGAAAGTGAAAGAACAAAAACAGTGAGAAAGAGAGAGGGAGAAGGGAGAGTATTAAGGTAATAGTCCCTGAAGATTGTCTGCCACTATCATCCTCCGTCTGCCACCATTTCTCTTTCCTTTGCCCGACTTCTGCCGAGGTAATCTCTGCCACAGCCTGACGCAGTTATACCTTGGCTCAGCCAAACAATATATAAACTAGATTGGCCACAAAATTGCATATAAGGCAATAAAGCAAATTTCAATCATGCTCCATGGGCCTTTTCACATCGTAATGGAGGGTAGGTACACTTGTCCATCCTTGGGTCGTTGAAAGAGAGAGACAGAGAGAGAGGGGCCGCGCGTAAAAAAAGAAAAATCTATATGAAAATGTGCCTTTTTTTCACTTAACTCAGTGTGACTCTAAATATATATCTAACATATATCTAATATAGGAAGAATGCAGGTAATTTAGTATAGTAGAATTATGCAGATGTTGGGCCTGGTGATTATTCCCCAGAACAATTGGCCAAACTACTGGGTGGCTGTGGCTCAGGGGGTAGAGCGGGTTTAACACCTGTCTTCCCCATTCCGCATGCCGAGGTGACCTTGGGCAAGATACCTGTATGAGTGATGTATGATATGAGAGTTGATTCCTCCAGCTGGAGAACAGAACGTGACCTTGGGGAATCAATTAAAAACGTCATTAAAAAGTACATATTCTGTTCAGCGCATTGGGCTCAGGTCCGCAGCTGCTGCATCAGACGCCTCCGGTTCACTTGCATTTCTGTAGAACCTGTAACCTTTAGTCCTTCCTCCAGCTGTGTTGTCTCAGCGTGTGTAGCTATGTGAAGGTATGTGTCAGGACGAGCGTCAGGAATGAGCGGAGACAGTGCAGGTTTGTGCGTGTGCGTACGTCGTGTGTGTGTGTGTGTGTGTGTGTGTGTGTGTCTGTACGTGTGCGTCGCAGACAGTGATAAAAGGCCTCGCTCCCTGGACCTCAGAGTAACCCTGCGATGACAAATAGTTTCCCGCTCTCCCGTCTCCTCATCACTGCCCTCGACCCTAACTGTGAATTTCATCTGCAAACAGCTCGATTTGATTGGCAAATGTTTGTGCGGCTCGCAAAGGGTGTTTCAGACCGAATATTTTTTTAAGTCAACGTTTGCACAGTTGTTTTGTTTCTCTTCCCACCTTTTTTTGTTCTTGTTCTCTTTTCCTCGGGGGTAAAAAAGAAAAATCGTCGGAAAAAAATAAATGTCCTCTCAGGGTGTTTTTAACGTCATAACGAAATGGGAGCAGTTGGGTTTGTTTTAAGAGTTTTGTCTTTGCAGGGGGGGGGGGTGGTATCTTTTCAGTGTCGGAGCACAGATGGTGTAACTCTCCCTGGAAAAACCGGCTTGTTCCTTCTCCTTCCCCAGTGTCAAACTCGCTCGCCAGCTTTGCAACGAAACAGATTTTTTACTGCTCGCATCTAATAAATATTTAGGATTAACTCAATGAAACGATGCAAACACAAATGAAATGTATTTAATGGGCATCCTGTCCATTGGAGGAGTTTCAATAGGGCACCATTGAGGTGTGAAATGGCTACAACAGGCAATATAACACTCACATGGCCTCTCTCTCCATCCCTGTGTCTCTTTGTCTCTCGCTCACACACTCTCGTGTATGCACATACACAAGGGGCGGCGGGGGGGGAGCAGCTAATATTTTCTGTCAGCAGGATTGTGCATACCCCCCAACCTTCAAATAATTTACTGCTGTGTGTCTACAGATTGTTTGGTGCCAAAGTGTCACTAAATCTCAGCCCTCAAAGTCAAACGTCAGGTAAACCGCGGAGAAATAATGTTTATTTTCTCTCAGCCCTGGCCCTGTTCTTAACCATGCTGTCAGTGCACCAGGAGCTCGTATATCTCACAAACTCCCCTATGATCTGTACAAGTAGCCTTTGAAAAGTGACTGAAAAACACACTACGGATGATTCTTTATTACGTAGAAGTCCTGGAACGATGAAACACCTTCCTACCCTCGGTTTCTTAACAATATTCACATTTGTAACTACAGTGTGAATTAAATTAACATGTTTTACTTATAATATAGAGTGAAGACAGTGTGCTGATATCCTGAGTGTTATTATACATCCACGGACTCAGAGGTTTACACTGTCGCCTCAATGGAAAAACCATCCTGGGCATTGGCGCCTATATTTTTAGTTTACCGATGGTCAATAGCAGAGACGGCAAATAAAGATGAACGACATGACATCTCCCCGAAAGTGAAGCCAAAGAATCTGGATCTCTACCTGGAGGGCGACTTGCAGTGTAGTTCAAAACCACCTCCGCCCTCCTGTTAGCAGATCGGACATGTTATTAAAAACACAAACGTCATGATCGACAACTGTGCCTTACTCACGATTTGCTCACGGTTGCGCGCGGGTATCGATGGGACCTCGCTTCGAAGAATCGCACCTGCACATACACTGGGTCCATCTTATTATACAGTCGATGGTCAGTGGCCCTCTACTGGGCAACAAAGCAAACAACTTCAAATGCTTGGATGTTTTTCTTGATTGTAAATATTAAATTTGAACACGTACTTCGAGTTAAAATGTTTAATTTCCCCCCACATTCCAATAAATGTTTGCATTTTGAACATAAAGTAAAAATCCTCTTGTAGACCTGTAATAACCGATTTATAACACGTACAACATACTGACCAGGAACCACAACACTGACCAGGTCCAGACAGAGACTTTTTCGTCTGTCATCTCTTTCCTCATTTCCTGTCAACTCTACATCAAATGTATAATATCCAAGTACCAAGCTATTAGAACTCGTATCTGCATGATGCTCAGTGTCTCTTTCTGTGTGTGTGTGCATGCTGTGAGGTTTCTATTTTTGTGTATTTGTGTTTTTGAGACACACTGATGACAACACTGCCCTCCCTCCGACACACGCAGACGACTCCCCAGTTCTCTAAATGATAATGTCTGCTTGTGCTTAACCCAACAACCCCATTCGCCGCTCTAATAGAATTTTTCATCCCATTCAACCCCCTCACTACCCACCCCCATACAAACAGTCGGCCCTATTTCACTTAAAATCCCTATTTCATACATGTATTCACACAATCCCACAGTGTGAGAGGGGGGAAAGCAAGAGAGATGGACAAAAGCAAGCAGGTGGATGCAAGCCCCTCTCGCACACCCTCAGCTCACCCTCCACCACTGTCATACATACTTGTATCCCCTCTTAAAGATTCACAATAGGGCATACTCTAATAACAAATCATTTCTTTCAGAGTATGCTTTTTAATCTGGCCGTGCTTGACAGGGCCCATCCTTTCCGCTGAAGGGGAAGACCACTTAGAGGCCAGGCCAATAATGCCCAGCAGCCCCCTGGCCTGACTGGGGTGATTTGTCAGGTCCCTCTGGTGCGCCTGCGGTGGTCACACCAATGGATTTATCCCAAGGTAAATGGAGATAGCCCCTTGCCGGCTGTGGGCTCCGGCACTCTGATTACAGGAGCCCTCTTCAAGTTTGCGTTGATAGATTCTGCTTGTGTTTATCTATTTACAATGCCACAAAATCTTTGAAAACAATATCGCATGGGCAGACGACTCAGGGGGGCTGAGTAAGAGAGGGAGCGACTCCCGCAGGGTTTTGATTTATGCTATGCTATGCAGAGCAATAGAGAGACAGCAGATGAAGGGTCTGCGAGGGAATCCGCCCGGCGGGGCAGAGGTTGTGGTTTTGCATTAGGGTCGGGAGGCCGCTAGGATGAATCTCATGCATCTCTCTCACTGAGCGCTGTCCACCATGCCATAAGAATAACAAACACTCAGCAAAAGGAACGAGAGGAGCATTTCAGGCACACGGGGCAAAAACAGAATGTACTTTCACAACAACAGCGTGGAGCCAATCGGAGATGCACAGTGGTGAACATTCATCCCCGCGCTCCCACATCTGTGGTGAAGAGTAATTCCAGCCAGGCACAATCACCGGGACAGCTCCGGTTCAGACAGCCTCTTCCATCTCATTCCCATCAAGCCCAACCTAAACCATCGCTGCTCCACAGCCCTGTGAAGAAATCATCGGGTTACAGCTTTGATAAAAACGGGTTGGGTTCAAATAAGCAGGTTTTTGAAGCTTTGTATTTTGTTGTGTTAAAAACCAAGTAGCAATGTTGGAGATTCTACAGAATGAAAGACACAGACTGGTGACGAATATGCGAAAAAGACAATATATACTGATGAAAACATGGTAAAATAAATACCGCAAACTGCCTCCCAGTTGTATATGTGGTCCAGGTGTCTGTGTCTACAGCAACATGCATGTAAACTACATTTGTTCTTTGTGAAGTGGTGAAGCAAGGTTTCGAGCATCGGCCCTTGATCTCCTGACTCTCGCTCGTACACTTGTTTCTCTTCAGTCTTTCAAGGCTACAGATGATAAACAGCAACATCTTCTGCCTTGACTCCAAATATCATCAGAACAAGACCAAAGTCAGCAGCATTCAGATCCAGGACACAAAAGTGGGACAGTCCTGCATCGACCTTGCCCCATCTGCCCTTTGGACGGTGTCCAGTTTGAAAAATGTGAAAACAACTAATCTGCCAAGCAAAAAGGTAAGTCAAATGCTATAAGTCTAGATAAATCACAGTGTAGACCTACAGGTTCCCAGTTTCTACTTCAGAAGCCTCGGGAAAAAACTATCTGCCAGTATAAACCCGAAGTAATCCACTGGACGGATCAGTGATTCCCCAGAAGAACCGGAGGAAGAGGCAGGGGAGGAAAACATCAGCGCTACCGAGTCACTGCCATCGGACTGTGACCCAGAAAAGTGGGTGAAAATTGGATAGATGGAAAAAGGTTGTACAGTTATCAAATGTTCATTTTTTGCAATTTAGCAAATGGTAGACAGGAAATAAATGATTGTGTCCAGAGCTTAGTTTTGACATTAGTAAATCCTTTTATCGTTTTAACCTTACATATGCATTTGAGCATGAATGTCTACTTTTGTCATTGATCACCTGAAACTCACCGCATGTGGCCTGTGGATGTCAGTCTGCTATTGGCCATGGGTATCATGCAGGATTCTCTTTCCTTTCAGCTTTCTACCATTATCAAAATCCCCTTCGCTACAGGAAAAAACTGCAACTTCCGAGCTAGAAACCTACAAGATGAACACGGGGAACTTTTCATTTATAGTACAGTAGATTCTTCCTCCCAATGGCAGAACGTTCTAAACTGTGGAGATATGAAACGACCTGAGACAGTGATGCTGAAACAAGTCGATTGTTAGAGTACGTAGAGTGTGGCTTGGGCCAATATTCTGTCTGAACCCCTCTGGGCCCAAAAGAAACCAAAAAGAAATCAAGCCGGACCAAACCCAACAGGGATTCCGTGACCGAACATGACTAGAACCTTGTTATCATTTCAAAATGTTTGTCCAAACCTGGATCGACCCGTCAGTTCGTCATAGGTCCCAACGGGCTCGGGTATCCAGACTCTAACACAAGGATCCAGGAACTATCGGGAACGATGTGTGAGATACATTATTTAGCAGCTGCTTTATTCAGACTACAGAATCCTCAAGGAAAAGCTCCTCTCTGACTGGAATGATTCTCTCTCAACCCCCAGAGCACGGTGGTCATAATCTTGTCGTACCAGTATCACTTGAACCCATTTAGATCCAGTAGGCTCCATCTTTTTTCGATCTCCACCGGCTGGTCGGCTACATGTACAAACACCCCTGTTATTCCTAACCACAGTACAGTATCCCCCGACCGTGCACGCCCACACACCCTAACAACCCCCCTCTTGCCCCAACCTCTTTGAAAGCTTATGTATGGCGCTCTTATTGTTTCCTCAGCCTATTGAGGTAAAGATAACTGTGGGTTGTGAGAGCACTGAGTGATTATACATCAGTAAAATCACAGGGGGTATATATCACTGCCATTGGGACACACCCACTGGAATGAATTCGGTCAAATGAGAGCAGTGCATCGGGCAGGGCGCACTGACAGTTACTAATGCACCTCCCATGGCCACTAATAGGAGTGTACAAATTGCTAGAGGTTTGTAAACTTTGCCTGTTTGGGGCAGGGGCAGCAGGGTTTGCAGGGAGCTTTGCAGAAGTGATACAGGTATGTGACTAAATCAACACTTCAGCGGCGCCGAGGGATGAAGGGGTTGGACTCTATTCAAGTCAAGAGGAGGGAAGTTCCTTCTGCGAGTATCAGTCTCAGCCACAAGACAGGTAATAAGGACAGAGACAGAGGAAGATGGAAGTTAGGTGAAGACTGAAAGAAAGAGGCCGAGATGGACTTCATCATCATCAGCACCCTTGGACTTGGAATAAATGGGGAGGATGATATCTGTGTGAATTTAAGGAAGCATTTAAAATGTTAAGAAATAGTGAACAGAGTAGAACGAACTTACACCTTACATCGATGAACTGATGACTGAAATAATAATTGTAAAATCTCACACTGAGCGGCAAAAAAAAAGTTTGTTAAACACCGACCACACCGATATCAGGAAATGATATCTGCGGTCTAGCTGTTGCGGAAGACCAAATACAGGCTGAGGAAGGAATGTTTCTTCCTGCTCGCACGACAACACCAGAGAACACAGACATGCCCGACTTGCAACTAAGCATGTGTCAATGCTCACAATGACAATTGCGTGTTTGTGTCTATATGTCATAAGTCTGCGTGCAGCTCGTAAATAGGTGCATCTGACCTACAGGTTTGTCAATCTGTGTAATTCAGTGTTTAAGAAAGGTCTTCAGAGTCACACCTGTCTGCTGCAGTTTGCACTGAGGCGAGGGGAAGCACAACAGGCCTGCAGTGTCTACACATGCCCGTGCACCTGGGGAGAAGGAACTGATGGCTGCACGTATATAGAGCAACAACACATAGAGAGGAGAATCCCACTCTTACAGTATACAGTATAGTATGTTTACAACTCTTTTGAAAATCTAAGCTAGAAGTTCTCATGCGTCACTGCCTGAAATAACTGTACCATCACTTATTAAACTATCATTGAACTAATGTAAAAGACCATATTAATCAAATATATCAGTATTTGCTCACTTAACAATATGACCATAAAACACCTGTTAATCAACTGTGGATTAGTTAGAGGTTTAAATGTCTGTATTTTCAATTCATATAAAGTTCACATTGAGATATCAGAACATTGTGTAACACTATTGAAGTCCGTTATAGCTCTATATTAATTCAAGGAAATCAATTCTCAGGAATGGTCAATAAACGGTCACGCCTTTAATGAATACATAACCATTCATTAGTGAATGGGACTCAGATAATATGGTTTGCATCCTTTGGTTTTGAGTCGAATGACAATTATCTCCTTTGCATGTTCAGAAATCTGCTTTTATCTGATGCATGATCTGCAGCCCCTGCAGGCGGAGGCCGACACGCTGCAGCAGCAAGAACTCGCTCTGCTCCGCCTAACTCTATCTCCAGCTATGTACCAGTATAGTGCGACTTGGCCTGTGGCTTGGCAGTGGACCGACACTCTGAAGCCCTGTGTGTGTATGTGTGTGTTTGTGTATATTTGTGGGTGTGTGTGAGTGTAGGAAGCTGTGACCTCAGATGTGTACAACACCTGTGTCCACTCGGCATTAGATGTACTGAAGACCTGCAGCTGCAGAAACCGAATCCCTCACTTTGCTTTCACTGTGTCACGGAACATGCTATTCATGCCACCCACACACACACACACACACACACACATAAATGTAAACACAGAAATTCATATGTATAAACAGAAAAGGGTAATTTACATTCTCTAACATCTCATCGCAAAGCCGTGTATCTTCACATGGAAACACACACCCCTAGACCATGTTGTTGGCTACTCTCTCTCTCTCTCTCTCACACACACACACACATTCTCTCTCCTCTCTCTCTGCAGGATTATGACATGTTATTAATTGCCACCATTATCAGCGACAGCTTGCCCGAGAACCAGGCCCTTCTCTGGGGGGGCGTGAGACCCAGCGTCGCAGAATACAAAAAGTGAGAGACAGAGAGAAAGAGAAAGAGAGAGAAAGACACACAAAGGGAAAAGGGCACATTGAAAAAGTGAGTGAGTGATGATGGGAAGGAGAGAGGAGGGTGAGACTGGAGGAGAGAGAGGCAGAGACAGTGGATGTGTAATGCGTCACGCAGCGCCGTGCAACACTCTGCCCAAAAGGGATTGTGGGATTGTGAATAATTTATCAGAAAACATTTTTCTTGGTCCCTTCCACAGACTCACAAATCCTCCCTGAGCTCTCTTAAGCCCGGGCTGGAGATAATGTACTGTGTGTGTGAGTGTTTGTGAACATGCAAGCTGGAGGAGGATAACAACTTCTGGCTCGCTCTTGCACACACGCTGAATGGACGTCCACATGGCAACGCAAAGTGCAGATGTAAACCAAAGACTGTTTATAAAAAATGGATGCGTCTCCACTTTCTCCGGTTAAGCTAATATCCTGACACAGGTGCCAACATCTTGTGTTTTTAACATAATTTAACATCAAATATCTAATATGAAGAACCAATGTGATAAAAAATTGCGTTAAATGACAAAAAACATCATCAAGAATTTAGCTTGTTCCTTAACTTACTATTTTTGGTCCATGTCCCAACTATAAAACGGGATTTATGACCTACACTGTAGTTATAGAGCTATAGAGGAAGCTGTCATGTCGTCTATAAATACAGTTTATGATATAAACTAATGCGCAAAAGTACACACATGCTGAAGCTGTACGACAAATGCCATCGGACGGTGTATTCCATATTCGACTAAATGGCCAACGTCTGTTCCCACGTTACGAAAAGCAATGGTAATGGGCGGATGGTAATTTCACAAACAAGACATCATCAAAGTACTAATCTCACAGCTGAATCGGCGGCACAGGAATCTGTGAACCTCGTCACAGGCTCACTGGCCCGTTTTGGATCTGCTCCCTGCTCATATGTACAGAGGGAGAGGGGGGGGGGGGGAGAGAGAGAGGGAGAGAGAGAGAGAGGAGAGAGAGAGAGGAGAGAGGGAGGGAGATAAATTGATTGGACGGAGTTTGAAAGAGAATTCGATTGTCAACAGCGTCCTGGCATCAACTCCCCCCCCTCCTCCAGCCCATTCATCTGTAGCAGCAGAAAAAACAGTTACGTGAACTGTCACACCCAACTCTACTGTTAATTTAAGGTAATTAGCGAGCGAGTGATTCCCAATACATCATGGTGCAACTGGCAGACTCCACAATATCTCACAGGCAGTCTGGTACCTTTGCAGCCCCGCCTCCCCCCCCCCCCCGCCTCCCTCCCTCCCGCTTCCTCTGACTCTCTCGTTTTTTTACATGGTAACTATTTACTTTGTTTACACTGCACATGTCTGAGATCAGAGGGAGAAACTAGCGATGTATGTCAGGGACGGAGCGACAAACTGAGTTCCTCTTACATTTAACTGCATCGGGCCGCGACACAAAGATCAGAATCATCTTTTATCGGATCAGATTTTCTCTCAGGTTTTGACAGAACAAATGTCTCAACACACAATATCAGTTTTCCTCCAGTGTGCGTTCCGTGCCTGGCTGGATGCTTTGTTTCGATTGGACCTCAGCGAAGTGAAAAACGTTTTATTTCTCTGCAAACGCCGTAGAAAAAAGGTTTCAAGAGCCAAGTTAAGTGTTTATATATCCCCGGTAAGTTAAGGTAAGCGAGAAGAAAACCTCGGCTCCGTTTGAGCGTCCCCACGCAGAGAAGGTGTCAAAATAACAGCTGCCTGCTCCACAGACATCACTTTCATTTCTGACTAAACAAACAGATGTCACATGTGTACTGAACATACCGCTCCTCGGCCCGAGAGCCTTTCAACTCTCCCAGTTCAAAGACGGCGCTCTGGTGCTCGGGTGCGTTCGGTTTGGTTCTCCGTGTCTGAGAGTGTTTGTTTTCGGAGTCGCTGCAGCTGTTAATTTGTGTTTGAGTGAGTCTGTAAATTTGCACACAACAGCAAACACTGCAGAAAAGAAAGTGTGACGACAACATCTGGGTCGTATTTACACACATGGGAAACAGGACGAGGGATGTTTGAGGAAGTTCTATCAAACATTTCTCTCAAGAAGTTTGTTCTTAACATATTTCTTATATTATACATGTACAATTTATATTCCTATTAGATTAATGCAAGCTGTCAGATGTATTTTTACAGTATTAGGCTTATGTTAAGTCATGATCTGAGGGAAAGGGAATTTATTTGGTGCCAATTCTACTATATTTTTGAGCAAAATAATCTATTTTCATTGCATCTCCTCAAATGTATTGATCTTGGAAGTATGGGAGTGGACTTGGGAAGTAAGAAGTCAACTTACGCAGTTTTTGAATCTACTGTTAGTCTGCTGGTACCCTGAGAAACAGCAGTTGGACTAAATAAGACGTGTAAATGCCCAAAGTGGATGCAGTGCTCCAGACTCATCGAGCTAATAGTTATATTATGTCCAGCAACGTTAGCCCACGGTAACTGATGGAAATCTATTATGGAACCAATAGTTTCATGTACCCACAGCCATTACAGGGAAACTCAGCGCTTCAATGGTGTACCAGTTAACTGGGATCTGTGTCTGTGCTGAGTTCCAGACAGTCAGTGCAGCAGCAGCAGGCCTGCGTCTCAGACAGAGCAGCTGGGGAGGTGTGAGGCTACTTTAGCTCGCTGCACCACATCAATCTCTCGGAGGCTCCGAGACATTTACACACACTCATACATGTGCACGTATCACACTTTCACTCATTCATACACTTGCTATAAAAGGCATTGTGTTATAACACTGTAATTGTCAGTAGTTTAAGTTTACTATCGCAATGGTCATGGTGTAATACCGTATCACCGTCATAAGCCATGATACTGTAATGGTGCACTAATATCAAAATAAAAGTGGCCATAATATCCCGTGACTTTGCAGAGGGACCTGGTGGAATTACAATGGGCAAGATATGTGTAACCCGACTTATCTATCCCTTTAAGAGAGTGAAAGGTTTCTGAACAGGAACTGGGGGGTATTGGTCTCTAATCGAGGTTCGATGAGGACCGGCAGTACATTACTATCTGTCTGCTTTAGTAGACGTGAAACCTCCAACCCAGAGTAGCGCCCAGGACACTAGACTATTTATATATGAGGAAGATGTACTGCGACTAATCCAACAAATCCTAGTGTCCCAGTAAGTCACTACGTATAAGCGGATGGACGGTGGCAGAGACTGAAGACGGATGACGACTAAGCTTGAACTGTGGACTTTAAAAAACAGTCCAGAATAAATATCCGCACAGTTGGGTTTCTCAGCCGGAGATTCTCCCCTCGGACGCCTTCACCACAACACACTTCCCCCAAAAATTAAAATTCACTCATTATCTACTCACCACTACGAGTACAATAACACCGTTCACCTTAAATACACATTAATGACACAGTTAGATCAGCTGCACGGGGAAATGACAGCAGCTATAGCACAGCTTCACAAATAGCTAACATGAACTTAGCTTGCCTTTATAACAGGTGCAGCGCTTAGCTAGCCTGGATGCTAAATGGTCTCACACACCGAACTAGCGGCTGTAGGCCCTCTGGTCTCGTAAATGGTTTTGAAACAAGTCAACGATACAGCGAAAAGTGAAAGTGTTGAGATAAAATCACGCTCAAAACATGGGTCAACACCCATGGAGCTCAGGCGAGCACGTTCTCCTGAGCGCTCTCCGCTGTTGGGGTAGTTGGGTGTTTTTGGAGAATGAGAGATGATTGCATTCGGTTTTCATCAACATTGTCTCAGTGGAAGTGAGATGGAGAGACACAGTGAGCGCGATCGGGGCAGTCACTGGGGTCTGTAACAATCTTCATCTGATTTGTTTCTCCTCCTCTACCCTCGCTGCCTCTTTTATCTTTCTCGTTCTACCTCTTTTTCTGTCTGAGTGGAAATGGGAGCGGACTCGGATCATCAGGGTTGCTAGGCAACGTTGGCGGAGAGGAGGGACGTAACACTGGGGGTCCGGCTCCAGTTTTGGTTGTTTCTCAGTCTTCTTCTCATTATCGCTTTCCTGTTGATTGCCATTCACCCTCTCTTCTTCCTGATCCCTGCGCCTTTTATTTTATGTTTCCCTCATCCCATGTCTTCTCCCTCCTTTCTGTCCGTGTGACTGCACAGTGGAGATTTCTGCGCCTGGAAGATGTGCAGCGCCTCCAGCCAGCGTGAGCAGCAGCAGCCGTGAGCATTTATCAAAGCTGTGCTCCGTAATGACCACTCAGCAGTGGGGAAATTGAGCTGACCCCGAGGCCAAAGCTGTTAGAGGGGACTGGTGGGAAGGCCAGCAGGGTCAGGCCATCCTTGTCCCACCCACTTAGTGGGCAGTTAGCGCTGAACCATTAGTTTACTGTTTGGAGGCCTCACAGCTATCCCTTGCCCAGTATACACACACACACCACACACATACACACACGTGAACTAACACACAATGTGGACAACAGCCTCGCCGTCTAATCTTCAGCACTTCAATGTTTACCTGACACAAGTTGTAAAAGGAAAAGAGTCAAAGAAACCGAGGGGGTAAACTTTGTTGGCTGCCAGTAAATGCTTGGACTCGGCACCATCAGAAACCGTTTCTCTGTTGTTGCACTCGAAGCAGGTCAAGAAAATGTGGGAAACGTAAATGTAGCTTTATTTTACATTTTCCCTTAAAGATTTGGTGTTTAATTAACTCTACGAGCTGCGATGAACACTGAGTTTTAAATCTGAGCCTTTGCAGGAACATTACATGTTTCATTGAGTTGCTGAACAGTTGATGCAACATGTGACGGAACTAAAAGTGATGCTCCGCTGACATGATTTGTTTTATTCTGTCTTTGTGGGCCTTAAAATAAATTAAAGGTGTGAACTAAATGGTTAAGGTGTTTGGGCTTTCTATACAGACTTGCTGTTTTCACACATGACCTGTGGTAAATGTCTGGAGAACGCAGCGGAACAGGAACATCCCTGAAACTTTGGTAGATCGTGCAGAAATACACCTTATCACCAACATCTCTTGGATCTCGTGGTTTTTCCAAGTTAATATATTTGTCAGCGTCCTCTGCGTGAGAGATATTTAGATATTTGTATTCTTTCAGTTTGGCGTCCGTTGCGTGTTATAAAACGTCATCAGCGACATATTTCTTTAATATTCTCACATGGGCTCACTCATCCTTGAAAGTCCAGACATCAGTGCAGGTCTGAAAACACGTTACGGTGTCACACAGCATGAATCTGTGCCGTCTTCACACTTATTTTGAAAAGGTCTAATAAATAATCATTCAGTCCTGATACATTAATCCTCAATATTTGACCCCCTACTCGTGCCTGACAATCACAGTATCAGTTTCCAAAGCGTTGAAAAAAATGAATTACTGGGAAAAATACACATTTAAAGAGACTGTAATTCATCCTCTCACTTAGTAAAACAAAAGGCAATCGTCTGTGTTTGACCATATTTGACCTCTGGTGATCTCTCTCCAGACTCTGAGGAGACGTGACAATTCCAGAGCTTGTTAATGTCGGTGAAGCTGCACTGAGACAGATCACTGGTTCTAGTTAACATTATTTAACTCAGCTATGTCTTCAGGCACTTACACTGACAACAGGTCAGGGGCTGCCGAGGGGCGAAAAACCGCAGGGGAGCCGCGCACACAGACAATCAATATGGACGCAGATGGGAACAGAGGTGGGGGGCAGAGAGAAGAACGAGCCGGAATAGTCATTTTCGCTTGAGAGGCGCTCCCTTGAAAGCCATGAAATAAAAATCTGAACTTTAAAATTGATAAGGATTGATTTCGCTGACACGCGATCATAACATACACCCCTTTGGAGACTGGCAGCGTGAGGGCTTACAGATGCCTGAGCGCATAAAGGAGAATGGGGAGGATGTAAATCTGACTACAGCACAGCAATTAGCCTTTTACGGTGGAGAAGATATGGAGAATCTTTACTGTTTCATCAAATGACATTAGGCACGCTCCAGGCCCGGAGGTTTTTCTCGGGGAAGACAAATGCTAGAATAAACTTGTTTGGACAGATGGATTGGATGGAATTCTTCACAAAGTTCACTATTTTCCCTCACAGATCCATATAGATCACGAGCAAATGGTTAGTTCATTTGTGGCTTCTATTAAATCTCGCTCACAGGGTTCGGGGCTGCAAGTGCAGAGACGCGCTCGCCCTCGATGACATTTTTTTCCGACAATGTTTTCAAAAGACAAAGTGCTCTGTCAGATGCAGGAGGTTTTATTTCATTGTTTACTGAAAATGCCGAGTTCATACGGGAGAAATAAAAAAAAAAGCAACACAGAAGGTGTTTTTATTCATGCTAGTGCCGTGTTGTTCTAACTCTGCCTGTTTGGAATTGGCTGTTTGCTTTGCCTGTGCTGATGCTGCTCGCAGCTTCCTGAAACTGTCAAATTGAGCTGCAGCGAGAAACGTCCGGCTGCAGGACTCGGTCCACAGAACCTGCACGTAGAGCTGTTCACCCGTTTATTCAATGTCTCTTATGTTGCTGATTATTCAAAGTTTATTTACATGACACTGCACTGCCCCGGGCCCTTAACAATACACAAGCCAAGTGTGAGGCCAAAAAACATGAACGGTTTCTTGAGATCTACGAGCCGCAATTAGGCAGACAGAGATTTCTGGAATCAGGTCTTCACAGTTTTTTTATTTTATTAATTAGTGACAATGGTGACAAAAAAAAAGGGACAAACAAGATAGATAAGACGTAAAGAAATACGTTTATAATGAGAGGACAGACAGAACATAAAGCAGTAAGAATGATTTGTATGATAATGATTGTTAGATGATGATGGTTAGAGATGAAGTAGGTGTGTGTGTGTGTGTATATGAGTCAATGGTACATGTCCATGTTTAGTGATCTTGGATGTGGTGTTTATACTGTAGTTATAATAGTTATAATATCAACATCAATATAACTGTAATAATAAACCAATGTGATTTGATATAATACTGTCGCTATCACCATTATTATAAATTACCATTACAATAATTAATATGTGTCATATGGTTATTATTATATACCGTATAGTATATAATAAAATAATAATGAACATCTCTACAGTGATGAGGTGTGACGTCAGACCAGGAAACCAGTTTTAATGTTCGTTCATTTACAAACCTCCTGATCACGTTATGAATCAGATAACGACCCCGTTTCCGTTGTTCCATCATGTACACTTTCAAAAACAAGTATTCAGTCCCCGGATTCTAATGAATCATTATTCAAATGAGAAGCACGGAGCAAAGAACGTGATTAGTCTGACGGAGAAAGAACTCGGTGCTAATTCCTCCTCAGATGAGTGATTGGGAGGAATGAACAGGGAGGTCTTGATCAAAGCTAACATTGTAAGTTAACATTGTACTATATGCTGGTGAGCAGATGGCGAGCCATAAATCCTCACCCAGCCCCTGACACATATTAGCATTTAGTTAGCAGCCCACAGCTTGCCAGCCATTTAGGTAATATCTCCATCAGATGACTTTGGAAATGGTGATGGAGCGAGTTGGGGGGATTTTAATGCTCTGCACGACTGTATTGTGCTTCGTCGGCGGGAGCTCCGGCTGCGCCCTGAAGTGTTGCTGTTCGCAGCGAAGGGACTGTTGACAAACACACTCGTCCCTGCACGTGTAGCTGCACAAAGCTTTCACTTACACCAGCAACTCGTTTATAACAAGGGAATTTACTAGAAATGTCATTATAGCCAACTGACTGGTTGGCTATAGGGTTCACATGCTGGTAGAAGTGAATTTATAATACATGTATTTTCAAATTTGGGTGCATCTCACACAGGTCTGCTGTTAATGCAGGGAGCGTGTCTGCTGATCGCCTGCCGCGGAGCTTCTACGTGAATTAAAGTAGGTCTATGTTCTTAACTAAATACAAGGACACTACGGTGTGAAGCCGCGTATCTTCTGGTCGTACAAATATTTGTAGTGAGTCGTGCGGCTCATGCTAGCAGCCACACTGCCTGCAAGACGCTCCGTGACGCACGCTCTGGGCGTAATGGTCAAATGAAGAATGGTCAAGTCACACATCACATACAAACCCCCCCCCCCAGTACCTGTCTGAGCTCCTCCACCCCACGTCATGTGTTCATCAGGGCTTTTAAACACTAGTTTCTCTAATAAACATTACTACTACTATTTTCTGGCCTTGGGCAACTTGAAGGACGCTATATACATTCAGATGATGTTTGAACACGGATTTGAAAAAGATATATTAGGAAATCAAATGTTTGCCAATAAAACACAGACACCTCAAGTCTTCATTCAAATAATAAAAAACTCAATTAATCATTTTCATGGTATAACGTCTTTAATTCCTGATAGGAGGCCTTTAAATATAATATTTAATTAGTTGTTTTGACTTTGGCTTCAAAAAGAAAAGTTGTTTTAACCAAACTTTTAGTCTCACACCTCATCTTTGGGTTTACGCTGACAGACCTCTCCTTTACTTCACTCACGAGTTTAACATTCAACCTGAGTATCCTGTTCATCTGACATCAGAAACTAATAATAGTACATTTGTCTTTTTGATAATTAAGAGGCACGGCCTAAGTGTATGCAGTTATTTTCATGCATTGCAACACACACTGCAGAAATGCTGTAAACTCCGTCGCTGACACACACACTGACAGACGGAGTGAACGACCCTCCTGCTGCACGGATCAGGTTGCAGTGTGTGAGCTGATAGTGAAAGGGCAACAGCGGCGAGAAAGAGCGAGACAGAGAGTGCAAACTATGTGTAGATGTCTGTGCACGTGTGTGTGTGTGCGCGCGCGTGTCTGGGTGCATTAGTGTGTGTGTGTGTGTGTGTGTGTGTGTGAGCATGCATGTGTGTGGGGTTAATTGTGGTTCAACAGTGAGGAACAGCTGAGAGAGCTCATATATGGTGCAGAGGAACAAGCATGGTGACAGGCAACTTGACAACACAACCTGTTTTATGGTGACGAGTGTGTGTGTGTGTGGTTGTGAGAGAGAGAGAGAGAGAGAGTGACAGGATGGGGGGGGGGGGGGGGGTGAAGAGTGTGCTAAAGAAAGGCAGGTGATCAGTGAAGTGCCCGTCTGCCCACCCAACATGTTCACACGCCTCCTTTAAGAATAGCATAGAGTATTGGTAAGCGATTTCTACACCAGGGTGCTGATGGGGAGGATTGTGTAACCGTGTGTGTGTGTGTGTGTGTGTGTGTGTGTGTGTGTGAGTGTGTGTGTGTGTGTCTGTGTGAGAAACCGAGCAGGAGAAAGGAAAGGAAAGACAGTTGACTATCCTTCACCTGCCGCCCAAAGTACACCAACAGGAAGGGATCTAAGAGAGATCACAGGCTGTTTTCCCTTACCCATGAGGCTTAGCGGGGGACGACAGCAGTCAAGGTGCGGTATACTTTACACCGGCTTGCAAAATAAGTATTTGCGCGGCTTTTGTTTGTTGCTGTGCCTGGGTTGCACAGCTGTGTGTGTGTCTGTGTGTGTTTTGTGTGTGTTCTTGATGCATAAGCACGGGTTCAAATCATCAAAGCAGCTCTGGTCGGCTCAGTTTTCAGCAAGCAGTTAAAGGTTAGACTTATGTGTTGCTACTTACAGTAACACACCAGGATTCCTTTACACCGTATCATTACCGCCACACAACTCACCTGTCAGTCACAGCAAATTGAGCAAAGTGGGTCATTTCCAGAAGAGACGGCGGGTAAAATAGTGCGGAGGAACGTATTTGATTTATTTTTACAAGTTCAATGTATTTGATGTAGAAAAAAATATTTAATTTAATTATATTTCAAGCAGATGTCTACTTTTGTTAGCATCATTTAAAAAAAAAATCAAGACAGCAAGATTCTCTTTTTATCTGAACTGCTGATATTGATGAGTTTCACATGATCTTTCTGGTCGTGTCCATTTTTTTCAGCCTCATTCTCTTCATATTCTCTTCTGCTTCAATTGTATAAAATTAAATTGATTAAAGTCATAATGAATAAATACTTTTTTGGAACCGGCAGCAAATAATCTGTGATTTTTCAAGCAAAAAAGTCAAATACTTGCTGGTCAATTAAGCTGAATTTTGAAGACATCGCTTTTGACGCCCCAGAAACTACAAGTGGCTTCATTAACTACTTATTTGAAATTGTACAGACTAAAATACAACTTTAAAAAATAATATATGAGGAAAATTGTTAGTTGTTGCCCTAAATTCTAAATCTATTTTTGTTTAATATGTTTTTAATATCTGTTTTATACATTCTTTAAATATATACTTTGATTCCGTATTAGTGTGTGAAATATTTTACCAGCCCGAGACCCCGCCTCCTACTGAAGTGAACATTTGAAGCTCAATAATAAAAATAACTTTAAGCTCGTGCACCAAACAATTGTAAAAAGTTTTTAAAATGTGTGTTTGAACTGATGATTGTAATTGTCGTGGATGTGTAAACTGGAATTAATATGATTGAAGGCCCAACAGTGAAACCACATTTAAATGTATAGCTGCAGTTTTTGTATTTATTCGAACCTGCACTAAATTGCACACACTCATAAATATCAGTCCCCTAAACATGTTGGATTTTTTTTTTTTATCCAGATCCATGAATTATTCCCTGAGAAATAAAAAAAACTTCTCACAGTGTTAAAGAAAGTGGGAAAAAGTCCAAACAGACAATTAAACAAACGGACAGGGATGAAAACATAAGCTCCTCGGTGGAGGGAATCACAGAATCCCACTGAGATAGTTTGATTTATGGTTCTGCCGCTGCATCAAAAATAAAAAATTGCATTCTTATTACTGTTTGCATTTCAATCATGATTGAGATTCAAACAGGCAACTGCCACCGAAAGGAAGTCAATCATTTGAATTAACTGTGATGATTGGAGTCCCATCTAAAGCAGTTTCTACTTCTCATTCTCTCCAATCCACTAAAACCGGTTGGGAACTTTTTGCTCATCAAATAATTCACATCGAAAACTTATTGGAAAAGATGCAGTGACGAGGAAGAGGTGCCGCGGCCTGAATTCAAACCGACATGGTCCCGGTATGCGTCCCAGTGGTCCCAGCATGCTGAGCCACCAGGACGCCAGATCTGGTCTTTGAAGCCACGCAGGGTTCCCTGAGGCCGGCCGCAGCAGCACCAGCCGGCGTGGGGGGGGGGGTGGAGTATCGAATGTGTGCGAGCTGCCCCACTAATAAGATAAGTGGGCTAATGCTAGCTCTAGAGGTTTGCCACTCATCTCAATCTGTCGTGTTTAACAGTCTCGCAGGAATAGCTCTCAAATTTAAATGCTGGACGGCCGCTGATGGAGTGGCAGTTTCTGTGTGTGGGACGGGCCCGTGTCAGTGTGTGTGTGTGTGGATACGTGCCGCTGGGGAGCGAGCACGGGCACAAGCAATGTAAGACGCTGGCCACGTCTCATGGAACATCAGTTGACACTAGAAAAATACAGCTGCCGATAAATCTCTGACAACAGCCCCGGACTCGGGTTTCGCTCCATGATTTATCCGAGTTGTTCCTTTTAGACTTGCCATTTGGGAGCCGCGATCTCTGTAGGTCATTTGTACAACTTACTTTGAAACTTTAATACTAAACCAAGCACAAATGTGGAGGGAAGGAAACCCTGGCCTTTCCCGGAGATTAAACCAGCGGGATATCATTTATCTGTTCTTTCTCTCTTCTCCGTCCCCGAGCTCTTATTTCTTCCTCCGCACTTAAAAAATTGTCTCAAATAATCAATGGTTGGGTTTGGATGTTTATATTTAACTGCTGATGTACCCAGCAGCTTCTCTCAAAATGCCAAGTGTCTGTGTGGAAACCAGGCTTAATTGGAATGTGTGTCTCTTAAGGTGGAAGCTATTATTCTTGTTCAGTCTTTATTGATCTGCGGCTTGTTGCACTGATGAGTTCTGCGCCGTGTTTATCAGACAGAGACGGACTTGTTGAGACTATTTTCCTTAATAAACATTTAATAAAGGTGTTGTATGTATTTTAATCTGATACGTGGGAATTGTTGGCATATCAGTCAATGTCTTAAACCCCCCCCCCCCCCCCCGATGATTTAAAAACTTTTAGATAGTTTTAATGACACAATGAAATATGAGAAATTCACAAAATAACTCTACTTCTCACTCGACAACCGAGGTGTGGCTAAATTTGGACAAAGTTTTGTAACGGATCCTCGCAACACAGACCCGATACCCCTGAACATGTTTCAGTTCGTTACTCTAATTATATTCACGCTGTTCCATGACATCACTCAGCGCACAAACGTCCTCACGGGCAGACAAACAGGTGTTTGTCATCAAATAACAAGTGAGATTTCAACGGCAAAATTTTAATCACCGTCGCCCTCGTCGTCAACTCGGGTTCTGATCGTCCTGGTAACACGTTTAATTATAATTATTAATGAGGGATCAGTTTTCTTAACTTGGGATTTCACAATATCAGCTGTCACAGGCACAACAAATACTTTTGGTGATATTTTTAGTTACATGTAAAAGTACATCTACTTTGTTATTGTACTTCAGCACATATTTCATTACTCTGTACTTGAGTTAAACAGATTTATATTCAGGTACTTTTCACTTTTACTTCATTACATCTGTCAGCAAATATTTGTACTTTCTACTAACTACATTTAAAAAAAAAAAGCATTGCGTTACATTGTTTTCTATATTGTTATAAGTTACTAATAACTAAAGGGGAATTGGACCACTGATCCAATCAGAGCTATAATAATGAAGAAGACCATTATTTTTAATACTTTGAGTATTTTCTTAAATTAGTTATGTTTACTTTAGTAGCAGGCATGTAGAGTAACGCACTCATAGCTTAATGTTAACACTAATGTAAAAAAAAGCTCTAAGAATGTTTGTGTGCTAATAAACACGTTTTAATAAAACGACTGTGACCTGGTTTGTTTTTCTCCGAGTCTTCATCAAATGTCGTTCTAACATAAATGTTTTCACAAATAAAAACAGCGCTGGCACTGATCACACAACTGGCCTTTAGGGTGCACCGAATCTGATCTTAGCCCCCCCCCCCCCCAAATTAGTTTGCTAACGGCTGTGTGGACACCGCACACTCTTAACACATTCAGACCCCCCCCCCCCCCTCGCCTCCCGACTCCACGCCGAGACAACCTGGAAACCACCGTCCGAGTCTGAGGAAGCTGGCGCTCCATAGTAAGCACTTCAATTACAAATGTTATCAATCGCAGAGAAAGAGAGAGCTTAGCACTTGTGTCTGTTTTTCTCATCAGCAGCGGAGGGGCAGAGAGAGAGAGAGAGAGAGAGAGAGAGAGAGAGAGAGAGAGAGAGAGAGAGAGAGACAGCAGTTTGTACATGTGTGTGTGTACTTGTGCGAGTGTATGTGTCTATCCTCCAAAACTTGACCCCGCGCCCTCCCTGAAATATCCCGTCGCCTTCGGTGTTTCTTCCTTGCCGTTCCTCGGTATCGTAGCCCGCATGCCCTCCGCAAAACCTTAAGAACATAATCGTCTCAAATTCAGCGCACTGAAATAATTAAGGGGTTGCATGGCGCCAAAAATAAGGGTGTGTGTGTATTTTTGAAGTGGGGAGGGGACGTGTTTGGAGGCTCGGGATGCCAGGGTGCCTCCGGCCGGGTTCAACTTGTTAGGAAAACTGGGTATTGCCTTACACTTCCGTTGACATGACTGCAGTATCAGAGGTAGGGGGGGTGCGGGTTGGGTGTCAGCCACCTCTTGGCTGACCCCCCCCAAGGATGTGCATGTTTACAGAGGTGTTCTCACAAACATTTGCCCAGCGCAGCACGACGTACACGCCCCGCGGGCATTAGGAGATGTTCACAATCGTCGCGCAATTTGTCGCCATAAGCACAAAACAGACGTGCAGCGTTTTGAGGTGACACATGACGGCGAGTTCTGAAGTAATCGTAACTGAATCGTGACACGTATGCGACTTAACGTGGACTTTAGACCAAAACCACACGCGGACATGTTTTCATGTACTAGTTAGTCCATGAAACGGGATCCCGAGAGGCCCGGTTAAAGTTTCCTGGATAATCAGTCGCTAAAACGCCGCAGAGTTGTTTATAACTTAGGAGACAGGATTTTTTTACAACTCAAGAAGACGCCAAGTTGTTACAGTGACGATCATTTTATCCTCTGTCGCAACGATCCCAAGTTAAACTGAGGATGTCATTCACGTCACAAACTAATCCACCAGGAATGTCTCCGGACACGTAATGAATTGGCAAATACAGCACCCGGTTTTTAATGTCATGGCTGTACTTATATCTAATACAACCTATAGATGCATCGCTTCCCCTCAAAGCACAGATATGTGGATTCCATGCACCTCAAATGAAAAGACGGGGCAGCTCTTCCCCCCCCCCCCCCCCGTGTAATGATCCTCCTATGGATCCCTTGACATTCCAGAACGAAGCACGGCGCCTTCAGCACGCAGTATTTTTAGAGAGCAGCTATCGCCTACTGCACGACTGTGAAAAGTTTTAATGACATGCATGTAGGATTCATACTGTCTGATCACGGTGAATTAAATACTGAGTGAGGATAAAGAGAATTTAATTTTGTTGCATGAATCAGTAATAGTGAGCAGAAGGGAGGGATTTAAAAACCCAACAAATACTGATCCAAAGTGAGAAATGTAAGAAATCTTAATGCTCAGTGTTAGAAAACTACTTATAATATATACATATGTGTACATGTCATTCATTTGTCTGGTAAAAGGAACAGAATGTCGCCTGTAATCACCTCTAATCAAAAAGCTCGACCCTCTCACCAACATAGTAACACAAACGTAATAAAGCATACTTCACATAAACCAGTATTCATGTTCACATACCAGACACGGACAGTGAACAGATCACAGACATATTGCTCTCTCTCAACACACACACACACACACACACACACACACACACACACACACACACACACACACACACACACACACACTTCATAAGCATGCAGACTGGGGAGCAGGCGTCCTTTTGTTGGAGGGAGAATGGGAAGTGTGAAGGACGTGACGAGGGAGATAAGTGTCCTCCAGGGCCCTGAGGTTACCCTAATGGTGTCATACATCACCACTCACAAAGCCATGCAGAGCAAAGTTGTCAATGCATGAATGCTGCACTATTACTATCAGCCATTTTAATCATGGCACCTGTCACTGTGCTAATCAACACCATAACTTCACACTGGAAATCACTCAGAAAAACTCTGTAATGCTGCTGTGTACTGGGAACTGTGTATAACAGCGGCAGTAAGTCACGCTGAGGGCGAGGCGAGGGCTTGTGGCTGTGCAGTGCATCATTGCCCTTGTTTAATGGAGGCTTGGCTTTTCCTAAGCAGTTGTTGTGACAATGCTAAATGTCGCTTTTATGAACGTGCTAAAAGGGCCCCCCCCCTGTCAACATCCCCCCCCCTGCCCCTCAACACACACACACACACACACACACACACACACACACACACAAGCCTGTCCAGTGTGGCCTCCTGGACACACACTGAAAACACAAACAGTACCTCAGCTCAACTGTCCACACAATCTAACAACGCATCATCATCATCCCTTCAACTGGTTTCAGACACAAACCATCCGGAAAACATCCAGAAAACTGCGTCCAGACCTTTTCTGGGGTTTGAGGCAGCAGGAGATTGTCGAGGTCAGACACGACACCAACTTGGGGCCTGAGTTTGCAGGAGGAAGGACATGACGGATAAATTCTGCCTCAGAAAGTAGTGTTTTTGTTTATTTGAGAATTTTGGCGTTGGCTCATATTGAAAGTTGTTGTCTTTACAAGTTGACGTCTTCGTCGGCGCCGTCCACGTTAATAGATATTTAGATTCTTTCGTGTTAGAAACGTCATGAACTTCTTGCTCGAGGTGAATTGTCCAGAAATGTTCAACACAACTGTTCTCACAATTGCTCATGCTGACATTTTCTGGATATTTTACCAGGGGCCTGGAAGGAAAAGTAACGGAAAATGTCCAGAGCAACTGTAGAAGTTTTCAGTAAAATGTGCTGTTTTCCCTTATTGGTCAGGGAACTCATGTCTCCACCCTTTGTTAAGGTCAACTCACCCAAAATGACACAAATCTAATATAAAAGTAGAAGGAAATCTGCTTTGAAACATCAAACGCTGGCATTTAACAACAGGCTTTCTGTAATTGTTGTTTTGGTAAGACGTGGTTACAGTGAGAGCTTTTCACAGAGATGGATAAGAATAGCCAGGCTCGCTGATTTCATAAGGATGTGAAGAAAAAACTGGCCTGGCAACAACTCTGCAGCCCCGGTGGAGGCCTCTGCCCGTTTGAATACATCTAACATGAAGCTTGTACAAATAGTTGAATGAACAAGTAATCACATTCATCTGTAAAAAGTTAGAGGTCTCTGATCCTGATGAAATAACGTGTGGCTTTCAATAGACATTTTGCTGCAGCTGGTTACCTCTTTGAAACTGGAAGCACGGGATCTGGTCAATTCACGAGTAATCCAGGAATTAATTGGATAAATTGTTGGACATGATATACAAAATCATGTCCAACAATTTATCCCTGTATCTGAATCATAACCTACCCTCGATACCAGTGTGTACCCAGGAACACAGGCATTTAATAATTCTTTGTCAACAAGCATAACCTGTCCCTGGAAAACGTTTATGTAACTATGTTACACAAAGGAGGAGATAGAAACGACCCAGATAACTATCAGCAATGTTCAAATTATCTATCAAGAATAATCCAGGGGCATCTGGTAAATCACCTATTTAAAGCATTTCTCTTTTAACATCCCAACAATCTGACAAAAGAGCAAAACACAGCACGATCTGAGCCACTACCTGAATAATAAATGACTTATTATCTGCCTGAGATAAAGGAAACATGTTGCCGTCCTAACTGTGAGTTGACTTGATTGGTTTGGATGGAAAAGCTGCAGCTGGAGACAGAAAACAGGGGAAAACCAAATCAATGTTTCTGTCCATCACAAAAGATGTTCCACAGGGATCAATACCGGGTCCCATTCTGTTTATCATTTATATTAATAACATTGTTACGTCCTTAAATGATCATTTCTATGCAGATGATACCATTGCATGTTGCGTTGCTGAATCTGAAAGCCTGTAATCATCTTTTTTTTTTTAAAAACCTGATGCAGCGATTGATCTTAGATTACTACTAAATGCAAATAAGGAGACATTTTTATATTATTCTCTGGAGCCAGACGTATTGATCGCAATCATTTGCATAATATAATCATCACGAACGGATCCCACCACCGCTGATGGGAGAGTCACAGGAAATAAACAAGTACAAAACAGGGTTAGCCTGTTGCACACGGGTTTTCCAATGATAAACAGAAACGAGTTGTTGAGGCAGATTTCATGATGGTCTTGGATTATGGAGATGCAATCTTCAGACCCGCTGCTGCCTCCATTCCTAAACCCTTGGGTTCCGTTGATCATTCCACCCTCAGATTTATCACCATCGATGTCTGTGCTTCTCACTTGTTGTATCCTTTACAACTCAGCTGGGCGGAAAACGCCTGATCTTCTCTGGCATTTGTTTCTATACGAAGCCATTATTGGAGATCCTCCACCGTGTATTACTTCACGATTGGCCTCGCTCATCTGGATCCCATCGCACTGATTGGTTTACACTTCAAGCCGCCACTGACTTTGAAGAATCTTCTTTTAGCTTCTATGACCCCGACTCCTAAAAGGTTTTTGCGACAAACTTTAAAAGTCATTACACTGATATTATTTGGAGAATTTATATCCCTTCTAACTCTCCAATAATTTACTTTTACTTATGTGTTTTAACCACTTTTATAAGTGTGACTCTTTGATGAAGGGTGCTCACTCAACATCATTTCAAATGAAGGCAATGTCAATTATTTCTCAGGTATGAATAAAGGATCCTTCATTTTTTATTGAGCACATTTGAAGTAAATGCTTTTCGTATAAACGGTGTAATAATAAGACACAAGGTACGACGAGAACAGGAGCGTTAACTATAGATAAGAAATCTTTGCAATATCTAAATTAACAACATAATATTGCAAAGGCAAAAGATATAAACTATACTTCAAGCTCGGTTTTACAGGGTTTATGTTAATATACAGTATTCCACTTTGCTAATGGAGAAAATCAGCAAAAAAAGCCTAAAGTGATTTGCACCTCTGCAGTTCGTCTCCGAATCTGTTGAAATGTCAAAAATGTAAATGTTGTACATCATGATTGATGTTCTCCCCTCCACTGTGGGCTCTGCTGCGTCTCCTCCAGTGGCATCACGTCAGCCGCCTCTGTGTATCTTCTTTCAGATTATGAAACGCCGCTGTAGATGCGGGACCCGAAATAAGACGGATATGTTGCTTGAGACCCGGCAAAGTAAGAGTTATGGGGGGCAGCTGGACAAGGGCTGGTAAAATATGGACGATTTCTAACTATAAAGATACTGATATCTGAAATCGAGTGATGGAACTTGCATGGTGTTGGTTTCAGGCTGGTGGGACAGTCCTGTTTGGGTAGCGCTGGAGAGACACTGTGTCGGGTTGCAACATATTAGCATTCCTCTGGACGGAGGCCGTGAGACGGGCTGGCAAAGGGCTGCCAGCGCCTCGCCGTTACACAACCAGGAGAGGAACCAGCGTGAGGGAGGTCAGGCTGGAGAAGGGGAAAGCGGGAAGACACTAGTGTTGGAGACAGAGGACGGAGTAGATTGAGAGAAAATAAGTGTGAACACCATTGTAGGAACCACAGAGGTCTGAACTTCGGTATCCACTATTCTATGGACCTTAAATTCAAAACCAAAGTTGATAGAAAAATGATAAATGAAAGCATTTCAGGTCAAATGTGATTGAAAATGATATCATTACTAATGCTCATATTACTTCAGTGAATAATCAACGCACCTTATGGGTTTATGCCCCATTCTTTTCTTCAGTTTCACAAACATTGGGTGTCTGTAGCTGTTTCCCACTTCGGAGGCTGCATTTGAAGACCAGGCAGGACCAGGCTGTCCCACGTCCAAGGCTTCTCCGCATGTGGGTCATAAGAATTCCCATACAAACCAGTCTAGTGTCAAATAATAATAATAATAAATTAAACAACAAACATTTCACTAAAACCTGTGAACCAAGCTGAGACGCCATGTTGGATTTATACACGGTCTGTGGTTGGATCAGGGCAGCGGAGTGATGGTGCTTCCTGTAGCACTGTGTCATTATGAAACCTGTTTTAACTAATGAGATACATTATTGTTAATCACCTGCTCATTAGGAGCGACGTGTTGAAGACAGACGCAGCAGTTGTGGACACATGGATACACACACACACACACACACACACACACAGACACACACTTGCTAATTTTGTCGTCCCGAGCACACAAACATGTTGAAAACTCATCAACCACAGATTACCCACACTGTGTATTATATATATAATCTTCACAGCTCCGAGGCAGATTAGGTGGTGTCTCTCTCTCCCCCCGGGCGAGAGGCAGCCTCCCCTGGATTAAGGATTCAGAGATTCTGGTTAATGACACCCAAAGCCTCCCCTTCCTCCCCAGGTGCCATTAGAGCCTCATTTTAAAGGAGACTGATGGGCCCGGCTCACGGGGCTATGTGGCCTATCTTTTAATCATAAATGAGACCCCTCCCTCACTGCCCTCTCTCTCTCTCCCTCTGTGGGTTGGGTGGGGGGGGAGGAAAGTGCTGTCTCAGCGTTCTCCCACTCCCCTCCGCCCCCTTTTTCCGTTCTGTCTTTATGCTTTTCCAGCCCATCGCTGATCGGGGGGCATCAGTTCCACAGAGGTGACTCCACCGCTGTCACTTAGGAGCGGCAGAGTCGGCTGCTCTGTCCGAGAGACGGGGGGGAGACAGGGACTGTTGGGGGGGGGGGGGGGGGGGGGGGGGGGTGACAGGAGGGTCATGCTAACGACAGGACGTCTTCTGAGGAGTCTTGCTCCAGAGTGGACGATGTTATGGCTTCTGGCCCCGTGAAAACTCAGCTAAAACATTATCTTTATCCAATGGTACCGAGCAATAAACACCCCCCCATCCCAGCAGTCTATTACCTCTGCACAGTGAGCAATATTTCATGGAATCATTTTTACACTCTCTCTCTCTCACACATATATACACAGACCTTTTTTAAACTTTTTTTTGTGGACTGTTAAGTTTATGTACAAGTATCAGGGAAAAAATGTAGCAGCACTTGGAAAGTTTTGCAAGAGTTATCGGTAAAAAAGGTGTTATGATACAAGCTCACCTGCAGGCCTGTGCAATGAAGTCCTTATCACCATACGCACACACACACACATGCACACACACACACACACACACACACACACACACACCACCACCACCTCAGTGCCCCCTTGCCTTCAGTCATTGTCTCTCGCTGCAGTCCTGCAGGGGGTAAACGTCAAACTCTCCAAATTGGATGAAACATTATGGGAAATATTATGAGGCAGCCTGCTGCTGTGATGGCTGGAGGCTTCTGGTTAATTGAGTTGTTGCCCGCGCTGCATACTGAGCAGGACCCGAAAATGGCAGACGAGTCGGGGTGTGACACTGGCTTTTTAAAAAAAAAAAGATTTTATCTTTATTGGTTATTGTGCAGTAGAAAGGCCAGATGGAAGAGGAAGAGTGTTTCACACCATACTACAAACTCTCAGGGTACTCCGGCTTCCTCCCATGGTCCAAAGACATGATTGGGTTTAGGTCAGACTCTAAAAGCTGCCCTCAGACCACTGAGGGGCTGTATGTGAGAACGCAAACGTCCGAGCCAGTTGCCTTGGACATTTACCGACACTTTTCCAGCCTCAAATGTCCAATTGAAGCCATGAGAGAATACAGCGGGCGTGTGGATGACTCCTCCACTTGGAGGGACGAGGGGATCCGGGAGCTTCTGGTGATGGGGACCGATGCTGAAAGTTGCAGGGACAGCAAGAGTCCTGCCTCCTGTAAGATCTTCCCAGGTGCATCTCCTCACCTGATTCTTCCTTCCTGTTCTGAACAAGGACTGTCGATTCCCAACCCAACCAAAAATTAGGAATAATATTCGGGTTCGGTTCAGGTTCGCTCACGCCTGTGATCTGGGAAAACATTGATCGTGGGTCAGGTTCGTAAACAGCTAGTCTGACGTCCTCCTGCATTCTTCATACGTGAAAGGCAAACAATTTTCCCCCACTTCTTGTCTCATGTCGGCTGATATCGGCTCAAAGAGAAGCGCTGTAGATAATAGATTGATGGATATTTCAAATCCAGTTTGAAGAAACTACACAAAACTATAATTAGAACATCCACAACTTCAGAGCCGTTCCCTCTTGCGGCGCCTTCAAAAGTTTCCGCGCCGGAGTCACTGAATGATTTCCCCTCTTTAAGCCTGACATACAGAAATCTTTTATCCACAATATTAGTCGGAAGAGGAAGACAGAACTGAAATTTTAAAGAGAAGGGGGAGAAAAAAAAGCCAAGAGAAGTACTTTTGATCATCGTTGCGACAAGTCTGAGAAGTAACATTTAGTCATTAATGTCAAAGCGGATATATATGCCAGGATTTATCTATTAGCATTAAGAGAAGCCTATTAGAAATGCAGCTCATCCTTATTCGGGGTCACCAGTGAGTAATAATCTTCTGCAAATATATTCTGCTGGGGAATCTTTTTTCTTGTTTTATTCAGCCCAGTCTTTCCCACTGGATTAAAACTGTGATATTGTTTAGGATTAGAGAAGATGAAGGAAGCTGAACGACACATTTTAAATCACAATAGAAAACATTATTTTGGTTATAGTACTGGCTGTAATTTATTTTAAAGGCTAATAAACACGACATATCAATTATTGACTCAAATGTAAACAGTACAAACATTAACTTCCCAGATAGCAAACGGAAGTGGGCCACTTCAGGCGATGATGCAGAACTTCTCTATCGACTGAACGACACATTTTCTGACTTAAGAGTTACTCGATGCAAGTTGCTAAAAACAAATTAACCTCCCACTTTAAGCTTTCTAGATAAACGTCATGAGATTCCTCGATTGCCGCCATCAGTTTGATTAGTTTGTTGAAATTCACAGTGATAATGTTGCGAAAACGTCCTCGTCGCCGTGTTCACGGGCTCCGTCGCAGCCTCGGAGCGAGGAGGAGCGAGTTTCCTGGCGGGTACTTCATCAACATTTCTCGGCGGGTCAGTGTCCTTCGCTGGCAGAGCACATCAATTCAGAGGGGACATCGATCACAGCCGCCTCTCGTCACATTGACCAGCTCATTAGCCGGACTTAATATACGCCGAGGGAGCAGCGAGGCTGCGTGTCAGAGCTGCAGTCTGGAGGAAGTCGGCTCGGAGATGTCGAGGTTTAGAAAACAACTCGTACAAGAGCAATGAAGAGATGAACATCTGTTTCTTTTTTAATCTTTGCTCTGTATTCAAGTGGGAGAAATGTAGATCCTGTCAAGCTGGCAGGATAAAACCAACCTCCATGTGAATTTTGTAGTAGAAAATACTGGACGACTAACTTTTTTATATCTAATACAAATGTTTTGTACCATTCCAGGAAGTAGTCTGGCCCTTATGAAGCGTAACGAAAAGTAATGTCAGGTGTGTTGGATGTTTGTACAACACACCTGACTTTCACGCAGGAGACCAACGTTTATATCCCTGCGAGTAACTTTTGCTTTTTAAAAACGTGTAACAACCATTTTTTTTATTATTTTATTTTATTTTAAGTATTTATTCTTCTGCTGCTTAACCCTGAGTTTACCTCACAGACTGATTATTCGTCACTTTCTACCCTTAAACAATTTGCACGGGTATTTAGAGCTGGATGGAAAATATTGTCATCAAACAAATCTCTGGGTTTTGCAGAACTGAGCAAATTTCAACGTGCTTGTCCAGTGATGAGGTTGAATTTGCAGAAAGTGCTTTCAAGTTATAAAGTGAAGCTGTTTTCAGACATGATCTCCAGCAAATAAAAAAATCTTTGCCTTTCTCGTTTAAAAAATGCAGCAGGAGATTATCAGGATTTGTATTCTTTATGTTTTTTTTCACTTTTGTGTGTTAGAAACATTATTGACATCCCCACCCACTAAATTCACGTCGTCACATACAGGCCCTCGGGAAAAATGTCAGGACATTGTTCCAAGTTCAGTGCATGTGTGTAGAAATTAGAAAACAAGAGCATCCTCCATATTGTGGACTTCATTTTACTTCTACAAATTAAACCATCAAATATTTGTAGGTGCAATCAAAAACAATGTTTATTATAACCATGAATGGTTTTCACCATCTTTATTCCCAGAGAAAGTTGTGTGTGTGTCACGGCCCTCTGGGTTAAAACAATGCTCCCTCCCACAGATGCAAACATTCACTCCAGAGCAAACCAGAGCGTCCCGGCTGACTGCTCTCCTTGTCGGCCGGGCCCACTCACAGACGAGGGCCACATTGTGCCTATTGTCTGACTAACTGCCGGCCACTCAGAGGAGAACGGGGGGAAACTTGTGTAAACAAGCTGCAGCTTTAGCATCTCAATGTCACTGCATGGGTGTCTGCTGCCACGCAATGTGTTGTGCTCGCTGGCATCATGCGTTCCCGCCCCGGGCAAACTCTGGACGCGATCCTGCCGACGGAGCCTCTCTCCACATCTTCACAAGACGTGCATGAGGGGAATTCAGAGTAGTAACGTGACTATTAAACTTCTAAAAAGTCTTATTTATCAATGGAACTGAGCAGAAATGAAACACAGCCAAGCGTATTGAACTCTTGGCGCCCGCAGCAGCTGACTGTGTGGACACAGCCAGTTGTGTACCTGGCTGGAGGCTGCCACATGAAAGGATATGCAGGCTCTTCCAAAAGGGGAGTTTAGCATCTCTATAGCGCCCCCTGTTCGCTTCCTCTTTCCTGTTATTAGTAGGTTAGGCTCCGTCACGTTGTGTTTTGCATTGAGCCGGTTAGAGGCACGGATAACAGATCTGCTGCAGCTTCATCAGGCCGTGCCTCTTTAGTGCCGTCAGCTACAGCGCTGCTCTCAATCACAGTGTGAAGTCGGCGCAGACTCATAAATTTATACACACTTTTGACCTCTGCGCGTCCTTCGTATTTACCTTTTCACACAGTCACATTTTAAGAGAGACGGGGCTCTTCTGTCTCTAATAATTACCGGCTAAAGACATCCCTTTATTAGTGTCTAGTTTTGTAATGCTGCCAAATAACACTTTATTGCCCTTTAATTAAATATTAATGGTAGTGTCATTACGTCTTCATTCATAATTAAAGCGCTGCTAACGACTGATATTGCATATTAATGTAATTAAACACCAGCAGTGTTTGTGTGTGTGTGTGTGTGTGGTGTCTGTGTGCGACCAAGCCTCCCTGTGCTGTTGTGATGTTAGCATTTGATTTAAACAATAGAAATAAATGTTTTTATTTACAAAGCAAAGCCCATGACACTTATACAAATAAACATTAGCTGTACTTTGCACAATCCAGTCTCTACTGCTTACTTACAACATATTGCAGAATCCCCCCCTCCCCCCCATAGTATTTTTATATTTTTATATATATATATATATTTATACTTGCACGGACACACCCAGCAAATTTCTTGTTTGTGTAAACCTGCTTGGGAATAAAACCCGATTCTGATATATTTATATAAATTCTTCAAACCTATGAAAACTAGGATACAGCCGATTCATGCACGTTGATTTTACTCCAGTTAAAATTGTGCATCTTCAGATAATAATGCGTATTAGGTGATTAAGGAGATAACAGCACTATTCTCCACCACACTCCTCCCACCAACAACTGCCCAATAAGGAACTCAGGGAGGAATGGTAAGTAAAAAAAAATTAAAGAGGCTCCATCCGGACTAAATTGACCCCCCGCTGCAGCTGTAGATTACAGGACTGGCCCCTCACCTCCCCCTGCAGTCGACTTCATGACTCCCTAAGATGTGCGAGTTGGTAATAATGCATGATAACAAGGCAGCTTTTGTTGTTCTTTTCTGGCAAACAGGAAGTTTCTGCCCCGGGGGCCGGAGTGAAGAAGCAGCAGCAGCAGCAGGATCGCCATCTTTTAAAATCCCTCCTTTGGTGGCGTGACCCCTGACCCGGCCCCGGAGAAGGTCAGACAAAACTTATCTCTCAATGAATAAACTGCTGCCCCCTTTAAAGTCAGCATGTTAATAATTGCCTGGAAGCAGCAGTGGAGGTTAGAATACACACTCAGACATGTGGACCAAATTATTATCTGGTTTATTCAACTCGGGTCTTTTATTTTTGAGGCCATCGTTTTATTTTCCTCATGATCTCTTGATCTCTAAAGGAATTAGTGAGATGTGGTGACGTCACATTGAATCGACTTTATGTGACGTTTAAACCAAAAGTAAACAAATCCACCTCGTCAGCAATGGACACTATAAAATAAAGTCGATAGTCAAAACTATGCAAAAATTGTTGTTTGAAATTATCCTTTAAATTCCACAAAACAGAATACCTGAGGAAACGGAGGAGAAACTTAAATTGTTTAAACTGAAAAATGTATTTTAATAAGGCAATTTACGTATCCGTCATAATTTAAAACATTCAGAAAATATTTTTAACAATAACAATTGAAAAATTATAATTCAACCTTTTAGTTTTGACACACCAAGAATATAATTGATGATAGTTGCAAAATCATCCGGCCCACTTGCTGCTCATCTACACAGATCCTCTCCAGCAGAATAAGAACACAGGTCATCTCGCCACTCATCTGCAGATCATTCAGTCCGACTACACGGTTCTACCTCCAGTATCGGCTCAGTTCTGTTCCCAGTGAGCTGATCCTCCATTTTCTCTGCCCGCTCCAGGTTCCCTCCCGATTCCTGCCTGGAAGTCCTCTGCCCATCGGTTCGGTAACCAGCGTCCTGTTCTACGCCGGTTCCGGTCGATCGCTCCTGCCACGCCGCACCAAACATCACATCTCCACCAGAGACCTCCTGCGACCTCAGCTGAGAAATACGACCCCTCATTAAAGTTATTATACTTTGAGCTCTTGTCTGAGTTTTTGCATTCGGGTCCAGTTCCTGCTTCAGATCTTAACACAGACCTCGGTATCAACTCTCGCAGTCTAACAAACAAACCGACCCGCCGCTTCATCAATTATGCACAATCCAGCATCCTCATGTAAACCCGGGAGATGAGCGAATGTTTTCCACACAGTAATGAAAGTCACATTCACCAGGGCCCATCGCAAACACAACACAGGCTGCAGCCATTAAAAGTCAATCGGGGCGTGTGCTGCGTAAACAAATAGCGATGATTATTCCAACCTGCCGTCCTCTGACAGCGTTAAAACATCCTTCAATTAGGGCCGCGCGGAAACAAAGCTCTCTCTCCGGCGCTCTGTCACGTACCATCAGTCCCACCACGCCGCTCCCGCTCCCCCCCCCCCCCCCCCCCCCCCCCCCAATCCTCGCACACCTTTCACTCATCACGATGTGTCAACTGTTTGCCGGAGCGGGAGCAAAGATGGCTGTGCTCTTTGACCCGCGCCGAGACGGAGACGGTGCCGGGGACACTCGGCCTTCTGTCGGGCGGGATCGCTCGGAAAAACACCTGAGGGTCTTTTTTCTGAACTTTGGCCACACAGCTGGACGAGGGAGAGAACAGAGGAGATCTCACTCTCTCTCCCGCTCCGGCATTACGTCTCCGGGCTGTCGTGCCAAGCTAGAATCTAGAACTCTATAGAGGCTGTGATTGGGGACTGGAGGGAATTCAGCACATTGAGACCACAGCCCTCCGAGTTTGTGTCTCCGGGGGAGTTTGTGTTTTCGCCCCCTTGTCTGTTTGTTGGTTGATTTGTTTGTTTGTCAGCAGCATTACACAAAAACTACAGAACGAATTTCCACGAAAATTGGTGGAAGGACGGGACGTGGGCCGAGAAAGAGCCAATTAAGAATCCTGGAAATTTGTTTATCACGTTATTTATAATTTGTCTAGATGACGTTTTCACCAGTTTCCCAGGAAATAATTAATGGATCTTGATTTAAAAAGTTCGGGTCCCTCCGGTCCCGATCCCGATAAAAAGAATTAAGCAGATTTTCGGTATCTACGAAGATGTTTTTCAATTAACATTTCTCCTTATCTTTAATCATCTGGAGGATTTCAGTCATGTCAGTGTCACTGGTTCTTGTTTCGTTAAGTTTCTGTAACGTGTAATGGCATTAATAACATTAATTACTACATTATTACAATTTATAAATGATAAGATAAGATAATCCCTTTTTAGTTTCGCAACGGGGGAAATTTACAATGTTACAGTAGCAAGTAGAGTAATAAGTAACATGTTAAACTTATAAGTGTAATAAAAGCTACAATATACAGTGTGAACAGAATATGTACAGAATACGTAGCGTGTGAGGAAATGCTGCTAAAGGAACAACAGTTGGAACAAGCTGTCTTTTTTTGCTGCATTCCAACAACAACTTGTGACACCAAAAAAAGTTTTCATATGCTTTAAGTTGTAATCATGCAAAGTTTCCCAACGTGTCTTTGTGTCTCTGAGCACAGCAGCTCCGACATCCAGTCACAAGAGAAGCCTTTTCTCTCTCTCTCTCTTATTTCTAAGGACTAATTTAATCTCCAGCTGATTCGATTATTTAAGTCGATTCATATACTTTGTGCAACATGTGACGAGCCCACAAGGGATAACGGCCTCGCCTTAAATCAGCCCCATGTTTCTGTCAGCGCCACAAACACTAATCCAATTTATTATCATTATGAAACTGTTCAGCCCATGTGGTTGAATTTAACACAAGTTCAAATCCAATATATGTGGTATTTTCTCAAGAAATAAGTCTGTTCAAAGTGGAATTAGGTCTGAAGTGCCACCACATCAGTGAGCAGCCGTCTGTAGGTCCGTCTGCCTGAAGAGGAGCCCTTGTGTTCCTCTCACAGCCTGCGTGGAGCTGGGGCCTGACGTCTGGTTCCCTGAAGGACGGAAAAGGCAGGAAGTCCGGTCCTGACATTTTAAATATGAAACATTGATGATTTTAAAACGAGCTAATTTTTGCAACATGTAGAAATGTTACATCAAAACCCAGCCTGCAACATCCTTTCAGTGGAAAGCAATGAACGATCTTAATTTACTCAAGGACCTGAGGGGTCCAAACAGAGATGCACTGTGTAGTTTCCTGTGGCTGTTCAGGTTTTAATGCCGTGGGTGTAGTTATATTGATATTAATACACACAACATCATAACATTATCCATCCATCCATCCATTTCCCATTGTCTTCCGCTTGCCTGAGATGGAGTCGTGGAGGCAGCCGGTGAAAGAGGACATTCCAGACACCCCTCTCCCCAGCTACGCTGTGCAGCTCCTCATGGGGGACCCGGAGGTGTTCCCAGGCATGATGGGACACTTAGGCCCTCCACTGAGTTCTGGGTGCCGGGCTCTGGCTCCTCCCAGATGTCTCTTCACGACCCAGAGCTCACCACCAAAGTTGAGCGTTGGAACTTTCTAACAACTTGTAAATCGAAAGCGTTGCCTTTGCGGCTCAGCTCCTGTTTAACCTCAATGATCCGGTCAGATGCCCGGACTGAACAATATTCAGATTATTGACGATTGAGAAGGTAAATCTAAAATAACTGCATCAGCTTTAGTAATCAAGATTTAAAGTCCAGAGACAATAATCTTGGAGCTTGTTTTCTAACACTGTTGTTATGTCACGGACCTTCCTTTGCCGAGACGTGTCCGATTTTCTGTATTTGTATTATTCAGTCACTGTCGTCGCGTCCCTGCTTTCATTCAGGAAACAACCGCAGAACATAGAATACAAGTCACAAGAGTGGTGATGCACTGCGCCTGATTCCAAACAAACAGTCTAATCTAATGTAATAATACGTAAGTCGGCTGAAGTGGAGGAAGAAGTGTCTGAGGACGTCTGATAAAAGCCATGTGCTTCTCATCTGTACATATTCTGGCACTGGAGAAATAATCGCCGAGTGAGGTCAGAGTATATGTTCTGCGGCTCATTGGGATTGACACGCTACGACGATACGTTATCGCCCTGAAGAGAAAGTGACTGGTTTGAGCTCATCCTCGTCACCGGCCCACACACGACCCATATTTCACACTCGAGGAGGAAGTTCAGAGTTCAAACTTCAGAATTATCACATTTTCGAGCCAAACCTCCGCAGCCAAAATGTTTAATTTCTGCAGAGTGTGGAACCGATGCGACTCAGCTGTGCACGAGCAGATGCACGTCGAGCCGAGACTGAAAAACAGCTGAGCCCCTCGTCGGGTAGATTAACCCGCGGTGGCTAAATGCCTTATTTAAACAGTCCTTTGCATTAGGAATCACCAAGGTGCATAGGAGCTATACATTCATTTACAACCTGGAGCCGAGCCAGAGAGGTTTGACACAGTAACTAAACATTTCACGGTGGATGAGAGCTGCTAAATGCGTTGTGACAGCCGCTGGTGTGTTTGGTTTCTTGCAAAAAACACGGCGCGCACACACAGAGGGAAAACTGAGACGCACACACACACACGCGCTCGAGACGCAAAACTGCATACAGTGACAAACGCATACACACCTGCTGTCCACACACACAAACACACACACACACACACACACACACACACACACACCTGTGCAGATACTGAAGTCTTCCTTTGTCCGTGGAGAAATTACAGAGAAGACAATGAAAAATGTTAGGTGTTCAGAGGAATATTAGATTAAGCTAATCAAATCTGAGGAAGAATTGTTGCAGAACATCATGGGAGCACATATCTATTATGAAGACGTATTAGCAGTTTCATTTGTCTGAGGCTCCTTTCTTTCTTTCTTTCAAGCCCAGACTCTTTAAATCTGCTTTCCTCTGCTTCAGCGTAAATAGACTCGCAGCACATTTCATTTCCCCAAAATACCCCGAACTAGACGGTCAGAATGTTCCAAAGGTCACAGACTTGGCAGGGCGCCGGTTTTACATATCTCGGCGTTCGCTCTTTGTGCAAAATAGATTTTTTTATAACTCAATAAACTTGTTTTGAGGTAACCGGCCTTTATGGTAATTGAATAACTAAACAGGATGCTCCAGTGCCACTGCAACAATCTCCACCCAGGCGAGGGCAAAAGGCTCATTTTGATTGGCAGCGAGGATACTCCCTATCTATTAGTGCATTCAAGGCAAACCAGAAAATGGAAAGTTTCTGACCTATACGAGCAGCGAGCATCAACACAGAGGGGACAGTGTTGTGGGGAGTTGCTGTACAGGAAGCGGAGCAGTTGCACTGAGCTGCGCTTCTGGCTCCTGTGACCTTGACCTCTGCGCAGGTCAGAAACTTCTCACGTCCCAGCTGCGGTGAGTAAATCTCTGAGTCTTGTGACAGAGACACAAAAAAACAGGGGACAACCTCGAAGTGTACTAATGCAAATCTGCTGCCTGTTTTCACGACACGAGGCCAGAACTGTGTGGGCGCCCCCTGTCCACCACATGGGGAGGCCCCCTCTGTTCTGTTTCAATCTGACAATATCCCTGTGCACAAAGTACAAAAAAATGGTTTTCCCAGTTTGGTGTGTAAGAACTTGACTGGCCCGCTCGGAGCCCTGACCTCATCCCTGTGTAACACCTTCGGGATGAACTGGAACGCCACTCGTGAGCCAGACGTCAGTGTCCGACCTCAGCGCTGGGCCTGTGGCTGAGTGAGAGCAAATCCCTGTAGCCAGGTTCCATTATCTAGCGTAAGAGCCTGAAACCAGAGGAAGATGAGATCAACAATCACATATGGATGTAATGTTTGAGAGGCTGTGTCGTGAAATTAAAACGGGATAAAACAGCTGTGGAGAGGAGCGTGACTCGGGCCGCATTTTTTCTGTCCGACACAAACTGAGCCGGAGCGAGCAGGGACCGAGCGCGACCTGGGACCGGCAGGCATTTGGGTTTTTATGTCCCATCCCTGTCATGCAACTCATGCAACTCATGCAACACATGCACATGGGTGAGCACCTTGTGAATGACGATCAAATGAACGCACACACACACGTTTTTTAACACACACAGAATCCTCCAGTTGTGTTGAACACTGACAGTTTGAAAAGCTAATGCTCGTCTAACTAACCCTAATTCCCAAGATGAAAATACTGGGGGGTTAGGGTGAGAAGGAAAAGTTGGTAAGTTGTTTCTGACACACTTTTTAAAATCTAATTTCGTAAAATCCTTTCTGCGTCCAATAGCCATGAATAAATAAAGTTGTCTGGAAAAAAGAAGAAGACAGAAGAAATGATTGGCTGGTGTACCTGTCTGTCACTAACCGACCTGTCTGTCACTAACCAACCTGTCTCAAGCCAGAGAGACGTGCGCCTCGGAAGCAGAGACGACGGCCACAAGTTTTGCGAGTAAGACACGGAAAGTGGCTTCTAGCAGTCGTCAGGCAGAGTGCGTTCATGTGAGTTTTGACGAGATGGGCCCACTTGCGATGGGACTTTTTCAAAGTGTAGCCTGCCTTTGCTTTCTTTTCCAGGATGACCAACCCGAGCTTTAAGCAGGTGAGCCCATCACTGATCCCGGTTGAGACGTGATCAAGACCCGAGCCCGACAGGTATTCAGGTTTTTCTGTCCGAACCCGGCCCCGGGTTTGACTCTCGCTCACAGCAGGCGTGATGTTCCATCTCTCCCCCCTGTTTGTTTACCAAACACGATCTTATCTCTTTCCGGAGAAATAATAAATAATTATGAATGATTTTTTTTTTTTTCTGCTTTCACTTTCTCTCCTCTGTTCATTTCCTGTGACACCGATGTTCTCATTCACGAGTCCCACTCTTAACATATGACTCAGTGAAACAAACCTCCAATGTTCTGTGAAACCTCCTCTAAGGCAAACTGCCTTCCCTTTGATTCTTCTTCCCTCTGTCGCCTCGCTCACGGTGTGAGTGCGTGAGCGCAGTTTACAAGATAAACAGCGCCGGTGTCAGACGACTGTTCTGAGAAAAACAATCCCCAACACGGGCAAGGCCTGCATTTCGAATTAACACATAAGTGGGCTTAACATTTGCAATAACTCTGCTAATCTATGCAAACTTTCTTTAGCCTTGTTGCAACGATGAATGCCTGAGCGGCCGTGCAAAGGCGTATGGTAAAATATACTCTGTAAAAGTCCGACAAAGAGCGACTTCTCTTCCGGCCTACAAAGGATTCCAAGTTTCGCCATCCTGCCCAGCTGCCTAGAATAGACAACACAGGCTCTTTTGTCGGGGTGAGTCAATCTGTGTGGGTGTGAATGCATTACCCCTTCACAACAGAATTATGCCCCTGGACTCCCCCGCCTTGCTTTCAGATATTCTGTGATAGGTTCTCGCGGTCATGTTCGGATCACTTCCGGGCAGCGGTCGGGCCGTAAAAAAGGGAAGATGAATGGTGGCCTTTGAGACGCGGAATAATTATACTTGGACCTGCGAGTTGGGGAACACATAACCCTCAGAGGGCAACATGACAAACATGTTTTTCGGGGGCCTTGGCGACAAAGAGCGTGTTTTGAAGTGACGGGGCATATTCCCTGGATTGAGTCATGCGGCAGGGTTATCACTGTGGTGAGTGGGCCTTCAGTCGCCCGGTTTGTCCATCCCTGCACTTTGCTTTGCACTGTCTGACTAATAGATGTATGTGTGGGAGCCCCTGTGTGTATGTGGGGCTATTAGTGTAACAATACTGGCATGCATGTGGTAAGCGTGCACCCGTGTGTGTGTTCATGCATGCATGTGTGTGTGTGTCACTGCAGCCCGAGGAAAGGAATGGACCACAGCGGCAGACTCACACAGGGACAGACATCTCTGAAGTCATCGTTTCCCAACAACAAGCAGACCACTGGTCATTATCACGCACACGCAGCATCTGTGCAAATGTGAGTTCTCATGGAGGTCCATTGAGAACGAAACACAATTAATCCGTTCAGAGCGGCCAGAACGGCACCAAACCTAATGATCTGTTCCTTTTGTCCAACGCAGAGTCCAGACTCCACTGGAATTACTGTCGCTCCAGATAAAGAATCTGCGCAGATGTTGATTTACACAGTTTAAAAGGGAGATTCTGGTATTTGTCAACCTGAGCATTTAGTCCATAGTTTACTCAACACGTCATTGTCGGTGTGGATGTGGGACTCGTGCAAAGATAGTTGTTATTTGGGGCGAGCAGTGCAAACGTCCTACAGATTTACAATTAACGTCAGTGCAACAGAAATAATCAGTTGTTCAACGTAACTGTTTTCAGAGATTAACCACAGGATATGTCTTTTAAAATGTTTTGCTCCAGACTCTTTTCTTTCTGGAGTTTCGTCTGAGTCTCCTACGTGTATGGATAAAAATATTTGTATTTTTAAACCGTCATGTCCGTTGCGTTTTAAAACATCATCAACACACCTACTCGCTCGCTGTGAATTTCCTAAATGTTCCTGCTGTATTCTCATATGGGCACATTCGAGGGAGCTGTCAGGAACAATTCTAGAAAACATCCAGAGCAACTGATTCAGACATTTGCGTTTTCACATACATCCCCTCAAGAAAGTTTCAGGAAAGTGTTTCTGTATTCTGTCTGACAGCAGCCACAGAAAGACGTCCCCATTGAGATCCATGTCGCTGCAGCTTGTAACAAATCATGTGGTTCTTACTGGAATTTCCACAATCTTCACAATAGAGGTGGTAATAAAAACATATCATGACCAAGTGTCATAATATGTCAAAATAAAAGAACAACACAGATACGGACAAATGAAGGTGAGGATGTTAAATCTGTATAAATCTAGGCTCATAATGTTAGATATAGAAAATCACTATATACGCTATTATGTACTCATCTCTATTTGTCTCTTTATTCAAATAAAATTCATTGGAGAATCGGCCCTTGATGCAAATTACAAACCACCATTCTCCAGCTCACACACACACACACACACACACACACACAAGCATGCAGGCCTTGGCACCTCTGTGTTCATGCACACACACACACTTCACATGCGTACATCACACACACACACACACACACACACGCACAGCTTGGCTCATTAGCGATGACATGTGACGTTTCGACGGGGCAAATGAAGCTCAACAATTGATGTCAGAGCCTTACAAATTAAACAAATGGGGGACCGCCATGGTGTATTAGGCACCCCAAACCCCCTGATGGAAACAGCCGCGGCACACGCCAACACAACAACAACGTCTCGCTCTCCTTTCAGGGCCTCGGAGAATGAAGGGCGGCGCAGTCGATGAGCGGAATGAAACGAACCGCGCATTGATTGCCAATTGAGTCCTTCGACAGGCGAATAAACAGCAGCGTTTGGGGGATCAATGTGACTGATATGTCCAACTGCCAGTGAACGCACCGCGGACTGTAAAGCACAGTAGGTCAAAGAGTGAGTAGTGTGTGCAGCTCATGATTCTCTAGTGAAAATCTCTTTTTTTTATTATATTTTTTTATACTTGCATTTTTTTTTCAGTTTTAATCAGGTTCAATGATATTTTTGTGTGTTATAAAGTTGTGTTTCTTGGAGAGTCGGCGTGGTCAGTGATGGTTTGGGATTTGTCTGACTGGCCGATATTCATTTTGGGCCGATGGAGGGAAACCACAGAGAAGCTATTTTGGTTCAAATATACAGCGCTTCTAAAAAAAACTGCAGGGAAAATAAACAGTTAGATTCCAAAATGTGAGATTTTTATTTCTGCATAATTTGAATTTGGACTATTATGTAAATGTGGACAATTTGGAATAAGGTTTATACAATTAAGAGAGCTCTATCTGCTGAGGAAGATCATGCAGTATGATTGAAAGCTCCTCACCATGGTGGGCTATTTATTTTCCAACCACACGTCTACTTTAAAAAGTTCCTCAGTATTTCCAAAACTGCCGAGTTCTCTCAAAAACACATTTTTGAATAAATTCTTCAACTTCAGACCCTGACGTGCACAGTATGTGCGGCATCATCCTGCGTGTGCTGACACACAACATGGAGCTTTTCGTTTGTATCCCACTCGTGTGTGTGTGTGTGTGTTGTGTGTGTGTGTGTGTCAGAGCATTTGTTAATCCATATGCAAACACATTGTCCATCGACAGACCTTCTGAGGGGTGAAACGTCCTGGGATCCGAGGAGAGGAGCGCTGATGAGTCACGATTAGGATCTCTACGATTCACAGCACCTGCACACACTACCTGCCAGACGCAATCACGTCAAATCAAACTGATTGCAACACACACACACACACACACAACTAACACACACCTTTAAACAAAATATAAAGAGTTAGTGGCACTAGTTTTGCACAGAAAGCACAATAAGACCCTCCAGACACACACCTGCAGTGACATACACTGCACCACACGTGCACACAGTAAGTGCACATCCCCACTGGCCCATACAATCACACATGTACACAGGTGTGGCAGGTCCATTTTGTTTTCACTTACCCCCACAGCCCTTTGCACAATCCCGAGCAAATAGGACCTGATGTTTACCGCAGCAGATATACGTGTACAATCTCTTCTTTGGCTTTGTAAAAACATGTTGTAATGACAGTGAGAAATTGTGTTGGGAATAAATGCATCATCTCAGTTTGGGAGGTACGCCTCATCACAAGCCATCAGACGGTGTTTGTGTGTGTGTGTGTGTGTGTGTGTGTGTGTGTGTGTGTGTGTGTGTGTTGCAGAGAGGAGGAGAAGAGAGAGATGGAATATCTAAAAGGGGTTAAGTGCCAGGGTTACCCATCCAAGGAGCATTAAATGAAGGCTCTCACTTTGATGGACACCGGCACCGGGATCCCTGATGTCCCAAAATATTAGGTTTCTCTTCTAATAATGTTGGAAATATTGCCTACTGTCATGATTAATCTGGCTGGCTGCTGGGCCTGATTGCAGGTGACGCGGTCACAGCACAGTGCCTGTGTTAGTTTCCACACACCGTCAGCTTCGCTCCACACAGAGCTGCAGCCAGGAGCCGGGCTGATAGCAGCCATCGCAGCTGCCACTAATGCAATGTGACGGCGGAGAAGGAAACCTTTATTTTAATTCAAACAACAAAAGCCAAACAGCCAAACTTAACTGCGCGCCCAACATTTCCCCCCCGACCTGACGAGACCTCCCCACGTCTTTTCTACCACCAAAGTCCTTTTGCTCTTTTCATTTTCTCCCTCCCTGTGTTCCGCTGGTGTGAGCCACAGCTCGTGTGAGCCAGTTCCTACTGGACACGGAGCCGAGAGGAGAGGAGAGGGTGCAGAGAAACAGTGGAGGTATTTGCAGATGTGGAGGAAGGCACAAAAAACATTTGTCAAATCAAAGGCTTGAATTATTGCACACAGTCAGGTCAGTTTCACATGCCACTTAGAGCTCCCATTGTCCTGATGTGGAACAAGACCCTCTTTATGTGACGGCTTGAAAAACAACGTTGGCCCTTCTCATAATCGAATCTGTAGATCCCAACAGGCCAGCAGGCCCTGCCACTTGGAATTCTTTGCATTGGCCATGGTCAGGACGTGCTGTTTGGCCCCAACAATGGCAACATTGATTTTAGCGCCATGAGAATTTTGGTTGAGCTGTAAAAACTGGGACCGGGGGGGGGGGGGGGACACCGATCTTTGCCTTTCCCAGGAGGGTGTGTGTGTGTGTGTGTGTGTGTGTGTGGAGCTGCGGGGGGAAGGTGAGTCACTCGTAGGCTCCGAGGCTCTGACCCGCTTGGACCTCTGGCTTAATTCAATCAGTCCGAGCATCATTAGCCTACCATTATCAGACATTATCTCCAAGGCTACGCAGGACAGTTATCCTGGGCCAGCTTTTGGGGAAAGACACACACACTTCCTGTCCTCGCTTTGCTTCCTCTTGCACGCCGAGCGCCGCAATTGGAGGCTAATTGTCTCGCCACAATCGGGCCTTGTTTACACGCATCATTTTGAGAGAGTGCAGGCCGGTGTTTTGGGAAACTGATGTTACATTGATGTCTTGTTGCTATGGGGCCGGGGCGAAGGCCACGGCACGGAGGCATGACCTTCCTGTTCGGCTGCACAGTATCTTACTGAGTTGATACAAATTACCCCGCTTTTCGATCTACCAATTTAGCTGCTACTTAGTGGGCAGGGGTCAAACCGAGCCCTTTCATGTGGGGCATCTTTTGAAGTGGCTTGCAGATTACTGTGAGACTTTAGCACCCAGCATCTTGATGCAGGGGGGGGGGGGGGGGGGGGGGGAGTGTGGAGGGGAGGAGAGCCGCCGAACAATGGGCCCCCCTTAGAAAAGCCTCTAAATCTTGGTGGCGAACTTCAAAAGGCCCCCGGTGTCAAAGCCTGTGTTGTGGCTGGAGCTGGACACGCTGTTTTGCTGGATATAAATGTTTTATTAGAGGGCACACCTCCTCAGGCTCACCCGTCACTACCAGAGGTGGGAGGAACAAGGGGGACACTGTTTTGCCCCTGAGAGCGACATTAAACATAATGGGCTCGCATGCATGCACACAGCAAGATAAAGTTATGCATCAAACACCATAATATGTTGACTTTTTTACAGCTTTGGGGCTGAATTTATATTCTTACCCAAAGAAAGGAGCCTTTTTTTTTTACAATTTGCATGGCGTGCACAGCATGCAGCGATTCTAGAAATCTTGTACTCTGCCTCATATCGAAGCCACGTCTGATGATGAAGTGCCTGAAAACGATCACATGCTCACGATGATGATTCGGGGTTTTGTCATATGCAACATCACGTTGCCAGACAAATATCACAATTTGCTAAAAGTATACATAATTCATCACCAATCCGTCTTGCCTCCCCGTGCCGACTCCTGTGTTATCCCACAGAAGATAGATGTGGGAGCGCAGCCCTTTGAGATCCAGATGGTACATTCCCAACAATAAGGTTTGGGCTTCCTTTGAGAAAATGATCCTTTTCCTGTGTGCGACACTCATGTATCATCGTCAGCCAGTAATGAGGTGATGCCTCCAAATGAAAATCTCCCCAAAAAAAAAAACATTTTCTTTTCCGCTTCCAGTTTTATCTGGGATCAAATTAGAAGCAAACGTTCCACCTTTGCTCGCCTGTTAATCACGCGACAAACTGCATGCATTTAAAAAAAAAAAGAAAAGAAGAAGAACATGACAGGAAATGAGAAGAAGAAATGACGAAGGCAGAGCCAAAAACTCAATTATCATGGTTGCACCACAAACCCATGTCTTTGTATAGCATGTGCTATTTACTAAAAGACTAGAACATTGGGAGAATGTGAGGCTTTTGATTTGTATTAGTTTATTTCCCATTAGATTCTGTTCTGTGCTGTCTGTTGCTGCATCGGCGGCTGGTTGACCTTGTTGACCTTTCCCCTGAGCTTTGATCGCGTCAATCCGAACCTCACTTGGCCTTTTTTCTTCTTCTATTTTACAAAATGTACGACTCGATGATACAGTGATAAAAGGCAGAGCTGCTTTGGACATTTCATATTTGGCTCTCTTGGCAGAGGGCCTCTCCTGACCCCTATTATGCATTCTGGACTTCACGTCAAAGAGATTTAACTTGTTGACGATTGCCACCGATCTCCTTTTAAACGGCTTTTAATTGATAATGGCAAGGGAGAGCGGTGAACTTTAAATAGACATTCTAATTATCGGCTTTAAGAAGCAAGGGCTTTTTGGGAAATGTTATGGCATTTGGAATGGGATTAATGGGCGAGCGAGGCGCCGGCCACCCCGCAGCTAAATGACATTAAAGCGGGAGATGAGTGGTGCCGCTGAAGGGAGCAAACCCACTAGTCACAGGAGCCGGGGCGCCCACTGCCTTGGGCACACACACCGTGGGGGTAACGTGCAGGGGAGGAGGAGGTGGAGGAGGAGGAGGAGGAGGGGTGGAGGTATTACATTATCCAGCGCTCCCAGACTTCACCCGGCATGGACACTCTGATTCAGCGAGGCCCATTCCTCACACGGGCAGTGATCTTCTGCTGATTAACAAAAACCATTGAGGAAGAATCTCCGACTTCAAACGAGAGCGGATACTGGACTCGTATTATTTAGAGTATTTCCTGATCAGAGGCCACTGGCAGCAGGATAATGTGGTTTTCCACCTTTCAAGCCTGTTACAAATTTCCGTGGCAGTATTGTTTAATATGATTCTCTCATCTGAGATCATTATGCTTAAATTAGGTTGGAGGGATTGGACATGGGGGGGGGGGAAGAAGACTGTTTGGGAAAAATATTAAGTTGAAAAAAGTTGTAAGGTAGAATTTCCTAATGTTGCAATTCAAGACATCTGATTGTCTTTAAATGTGATGATGTTCCGCACAAGATGTTTTGTTGTTCAGCTGTAAAACCAGTCAGTTGTACAGCCTGAACTATTTCCTTTACTTTACTACTATGGGACCAGTGATAAGTTAGTTTAATTTCAAGTAGCATCGGCCCAGAGATACTGACAACACAATAAAATACATTTAGTTGTAAATGAAAACCATGCCAGATATTCTGTAATTTCAATCTTTACTTTTTTTTGCTTTTTCTTGGTACAGAATGTGACCTGTCTATGATGTTGAAAAGAGATTTTCATGTACACATCATCTATTTTTCTACCTTTTGATAACTTGTTAAACTTTTCCAAGAAATATTCAGAATTGAAAGAAAGTCTGTTTTTTTGTTGTTGTTAAAATGACAAGGACATAAAAAGCTCAGGAAATGGACGCGGGTTTTAAAGTCAGAGAGAAGAGACACTTCTCTGTTCTCAGGGATCAAACACTGAATACATGCTGTATTATATACTCATATATGAATAACAGCACAGACACTGAGGGTTTTCCAGACAGAACTCTACTATCAGCAGTCCAACCGTCTTACTGCAGATGCTAGAAAATGTGTTACCTAACTAGTCTAACTCAATGGGGTCTTAATACACACCTCTGGCACCATAATAGCCCGAACTAATTCAGCCCGGCTGGCCCTCGGTGGGTCTCAGTGGTCTTGCTGGGTGTTCCAGACACAGATTCCAGTCCCCTGTGGTCTCAGACTGGAGGCCCTGGGTCTGCGGAGGCTGGAAGCCGGGCAGCAGCACTGATGGATCAGATGCAGGCCGACTGTGGGGGATCGAGCCGAGGCCCCGGGCGTTAAGATGAGACATAATGGAGGGATTGATGCTAAAGCCTGCAGAAAGACTCAGGTGAGATGGAATCAGTGGACTGGATATACGGGGTTTTACTCTGCAGCTCCACACAGAGAGCGACGTGTGTCAGGATACATATATTTGACATGTAAACAGAAACATATACAGACACATATAAAGGACGGCATCAGGGAGTGAGACATGATCTCAGCACTCTGGTTATTTCCTTTCAGATCCTCGTGCACCCTGAAGATTTCTACTTTTTTAACATACGATCGAAAGGCAGACAAAAGGGAGGAGGTGCAACACTTTTCAGGGTGAAAGATAAAAAGCACAAACTGTACCAAGAAAGAAAAGTAAAGAAAAGCAGATTGTGAGCTCAATTATTTTAGTTTATATCTATTTAATGTTGATTTCTGCTCTGTTACGACATGAGCCAATCACACATACCACAACATCCATAGCCTGAGGTAGATTCCCCAATGACCGTCCATTAAAACATATAAAACTCTTAAAAACATCTCATACACAATCCTATCAAAGATTATTTAAAAATGACAGATATGCAGCCATAGATATGTCATTTAATAGCTTAGGACATCTTTACAAATTAATCAATTAACTAAAAAGTGTCTGAAGAAGACCAACTTTGGTTCAGAAGATCTTTCATAAACAGTATTTTATAAAAGCTCATTGAGAAAGGATAAGGACAGGTCAATCCCTTTCCTACCACATACTGAAACAGAAACAACGGGGGTCGTCTCGAGAAGACGTCAACTGTGCGGAGGACCACATTTGGCCTGTGGACTTCACTTTGCTCGGCCCGAGGCGAGAGGATGAGACCTGGGGAGAGTTGAGATGAGGCTGTCACACTTCCCATAGATCAGTCATTATCTCTAATCCAGTCACAGCGCTGGGATCACCACCAGGCCCATTCATCTAGAACCGTCATTAAAGAGCTAAATGAGAGCTGCCTCTGCTAATGAGGTAATGAGAATTTCTGTGGGCCCGTGTGTGTGTGTGTGTGTGTGTGTGTGTGTGTGTGTGAGAGAGAAAGAGACAGGAGAAGAGAAGCTCAGAGACACATTTGAATCCAGTGAAGAAGCTTGAAGCAGAGAAGTGGACGTATAGACGACAACAAGACGTGTCCGCGCCCCCGTCACATGAACTGTATCACTCAGCTCTGTTTACCGCTCTCCCTCGCCACGCGTAAACAAAAGCCCGCGTTTGTACTCGCTCGCGATCGCTCTTTAATTCGACGCAGCCTCGTACATGCAGCTGTTTTCCTCCGTTAATTGCAATTCCACCGGGGGTAAACATTATCGTCCTCTCGGCTACACTGCGGCCCCGGGAAAACAAAGCCCCGGCCGAGGCTGTGTGAAGCGGTGGATGTCGTGCTCTGCTGTGCGGCATAAATCAATTATTTATCCCTATGAAGCTTCAAAATATTTATCTTGCCCCGTGATATACAAGGCCGAGGCCTCAGAGAAACAAATAAGACGCTTGTATCAAAGGGTGTAGACGGGCGGAGTGGAAACACAATGTACGACCACCCGAGGGGGGGGGGGGGGGGCGGGGTGACACTTTGGTGAGAGAAGTTTGGGGAAAAAGCTTGTCATTGATTTGCAAACGCACATCAAACAAAACAAGCAAAGCGTGTTTAACAGGCCCCGAAAGCAGAGATGAGAACGCTGACATCACACAGTGGAAGAGAGACAGCACATCCTGGTTATATCACCGGTCTTCGTGATCGAGTTATGGTTAGATAACATGAAAACACATCAGCTCAAAGTGTTGTGATCATAAAAAACACAAGGGGGGGGGGAAGTGACACATCTGGCCACATTCAGAGCAGAAGATCGACGAGATGCCACGAGGATCAACTGTATAAACAGTAATTACACACTGTAAATATCCAGTTACACACGCGTGAACAAATCGTTTGCAGCTGCTCGGCCGTTCGTGTTATGATTGATTCAAAATGCATCTTCGTGAAAATGTGAGTTTTTCAGCTTTTGATGTAAAAAAGTTTCACTGTTTGGTGAATTGTGGAGTTTTTCAGTGTTCGGCAGCTAAACTTCTGGGTTCATTCAAAGTCTGTTTGTTGTGTTGAGTACATTCAAATGACACATTTTTGTAACATTAATAGTTGCTGTGAACGTATTTGTCCTTATCTTGAACAGATGCTTCATATTCATATATCTGCAAAGCTTTAGTTTTCAGTGAATCCAGTCTCATTCACAACTCACTGCTCTACAAGTAGCACCGTCACCAGCACTATGACAAGTTATGGATGTGTAATATATAGATTATAAATAAATACATATATCAATGACTCATCATTTTGGTCATTATAGTTTTTTAATTTAGAAAATATGAGTGGTTGAAATGCATATTAGTAGTAGAAATTTGATAAAAGACTTAAACCTTAATTTTCAATATCTTCGATTTTGTAAGGATTTCGTGTTTTCATCTGCATTTGTCTGTAAGTTCGAAAGATTACGATACAGAACTCGTCGGGGAAGGGCCGATTACATTTCAGACTCAACAGCCATAATGACCTCCACCGAGGAGGTCATGTTTTCATCGTGTTATTTGTTTGTTTGTTTGTTTTTCGGATGGCTTACGCAAAAATTACTCAATTGATTTCCATGAAATTTTGTTAAGGGTTAGAGCATGACCCAAGAAAAAAACCATTAAATGTTGATGTGGAAAAAATCTGATATATGTAGAAGAGTGAGTATGTAAAAAACCTAAATTTATAAGGATGTAGACTTTTTCAGCTGCTAAATGGTAAAAAAATAGATCTAGAAACCATAATATCCACCAACGTGTAGCTGAGAGACGTAACGTGGCCTTACCCATAAGGCTTCATTTAATTTGGCCCTGGTAGGTGTGTGATAGACGCCGGCTGAATAATATTATTTCAAGATGTCTACAGAAGGTTTCATAAGAACATCTAATCCCACTGAGCATCAGTGACCATGCACCTCACATCTCTTCCCTTCCTGCTGTCAAGTGCAAACCGAGGAGGGGGGGGGGGGCGTGACCTGCAGTCTCATCACGATGCTAAGTGTTTACAAATCGTCCTGATCCTCGTTGTGGGGGGGGGCGGGGGGGGATTGCGCCGCCATGCGAGGGGCTGTTGACACGCCGCCCTCGTGGTGTTACACATGGCCCCCCATTAATAAACAAATGAAGGGCTCACCCTGGAGGTCAGCGGAGCTCAGCTGGCCCATTTGCCGCAGCGCATCCCCGGACTCGCCGGGATCCAAAATGGCCACCCTGCCGCGTCTGTCTGTCAGACAGCTTCTAACCTTGTTCTTCAGTGACGGGCAGGAGGGCAGGGGGGGGGGGGGGGGGGGGTGTGTGTGTGCCGGGGTGGGGACACACAAAGCGGGGCATGAGTTGCCTTCCCTCCCTCCCTCCCCTCCGCTGATTAGTGTGAGTGACAAAGTGGAGCAGAGAGTCCACTCAGGCCTTCATAATAAATCTATCAGGGAGTAATAGAATTCCATCAATCCTCGCTCCTCGCTCTCCCTGCCCTCCCTCCTGCTCCGCACCCCTCGGGGGGTCACCATGTCGGGGCGTGTGTGTGTGTGTGTCTGTGAGGTGGTGGGAATATGTGTGTGTGTGTGTGTGTGTATGTGTGTGTGAAGGGGGGGTGGCGAGGGTCGGGGGGGTGTCCAATCCTCTGGGATTGTACAACTGTTATTATTCAATTACGCTCCCTTTTCTTCTCAGTTAAAAGACCATGATATCATTATCACTTAATGAATATATATAATTGGATCTCGGCCGCCGCTTCCCCCTGGTCTGATGAATACCACTCACTACTCATCCGGGCCCCTGCTCGGGCTCCTCCACATCGCATCCATTACAGCAGAGCCGCGGCGCTGGAGACGACGACGATGATGATGATGATGATGATGATGATGACGAGGCTGTCAATACACGGAATTTCAAATGATCTGTGTTTGTTTAAAGTTAAACAAAAAAATACATTACACGGAAAAGTTTTGAGTGTCGGACCGAGTCGTGCAGTTTAATGACCTGAAGAAAAGATTGAATTAGTATAAACAGCGAAAGCAGCGAGTGACCAGATGCTGAGGTGATCCATAGAGAATGAGACGCTGGTTCTTCGCATCGCCAAACTCATTTTAACTTTATAAACATTACCTGCTTTCCACACGTGATAATTATTACAATGTGTTGTATGTTTTGCTTAACAACCCGGCGTTGATTTCATTTCCAGTGCGGTTGTGAACAGACACTCATTAAGTCCACAGATTGTATCTCCCTTCCCATGATGGCCGCACGTGAAGAATTTGTTGAACCGATGGAGGATGGGAGATTTTCCGACAAAAGGTTCAACGCCACAGATTTAAATGTGTCTCCTGGTTGGCGTGAGTTAGGACAAACTCCCAGAGGACGTTAAGAGAAGGGGGGGGGGGGACCTTGATAGCCGCACTCGTGACAGTAATGGCTATCAATACGCTCTCAATCTGCCAGGAAACAATGGGAGAGGGGGGGGATAAAGATGGTGATGAGCTACACTAAAAACATTGATTCAGCATTTGTCCACTTCATTTGAAGTGAGACAAGGGGCCGACAGGGAAGGGAGGGTTTTGGGGGGGGGGGGGGGGTGGTCTTTGAAATCGAGGAGTGTTTTGCCTCCTCCCATTCAGATGTCGCCCTCTTGTTCGAAAAACCAAAAGCAATCGTCCCTCCCCTCCGCATTGTTGAGGGTAAATGTGGCATGGCGGGGGCTGAGCACGTCTATGTAAATCAGACACGGGGAGCGAGTGTGTGTGTGTGTGTGTGTGTGTGTGTGTGTCTGTGTGTGTGTGTGTGTGGGGCGGTGGGAGTGTGTGTGCACGTCGATCCACACATACGTGGAGGGGTACGGGGGCGTACACTGTCATTAATCCTGCTTAAAGAAGACAGTGTTGGCAGAGTGGCAGCGCCCCAATCCAGCTGCTCCCCCCCCACCCCCCCACACAGAGACACTTCAGACACCCCTATCTGACTCCCACCCATCACCCCCCCTCACCCCGTCGTCTCCACCTTTGCTCACGAGCCCCAATTTCCCATCATCCCCCCCCCCCCCCCCCCCCCCCTTCGCCGCCCCCCAAAAAACCCCAGCGCCCCGCTCTCACTCACTCACCCGTACTCTGCCATACATCACTCCAAATTAAATTTACATTAGGCCCTCCTCTATCACAGGGGGCCGAAGAAGAGAGGGAATGAGATCGAGGGGCTGACATCATTACCCGGCAGCAGAGCACATGACCGTCATCTATTAAACCCTTTTATACACATGTCTCAGGATTTTACCAAAGTTCATGCATACCTAAGTGCAAGTTTGTGTTAAAAATTAAAAGCTCTTTTAGGAGGACAAAGGAGTTTCTGAACTGTTGACTTTGAGAGGAGCTTTATTACCCCCAACCGTGGACGTCTGGCATCGCTATAGACAGCCCCCTGTCCCCTTCCTCTCCTCTCAGGTTTTTTCCCCCCCCCTCCTCCTCCCACCTACAGGGTCCGAGGCCTCTTCCTCCCGCCGTTTGCAGCGTCGGGGTCGGCTCGGTGGATATTAGCTGGAATATTTCTGCCCGTGTTGAATTGTGAATCTGCGCTTCGTATAATGATGGGATATCGCTGTCACTACTGTGTTCTCCCTGTTGCCCTGTGTTGTGTCTTTGTGAGTCCGATCTTCATACAGTGGAGTATTTAGATAACTAGGAATAAAAATTCATCTTTTAGAAATATTTAATGATTTACTGCAAAGTAGAGAACACAGATTTTCTGCAAAGTTGTACTTGTTGAGTTTATCTAACGTGCACCGTTCATTCTGCTGCTCGCCAAATCCACGGCAGAAAATAGTCCCTATCAAATTTGCTATTTGCACCTGTTTGAGTAACATTTGGTCACAGCCACAGTGCTCAGATATTCCTGGAAACGATATTGCCTTTATTCAAAATTAAACTAGTTAAATTTTTTTAAATCACTTTCTTGAAAACATAATTTCTGGAGTCCGGGTTAAGGGTTAGAGTTAGGAATGAGGTTTTGGTTTGGCTGCACAATGAATGGAAGTCAATGCAAAGTCCGTATAAGGATAGCTGCGCAAACCTGTGTGTGTGTGTGTGTATGTGTGTTGTATTATTCATGTAACATTATGATGCATGTAACGCAGTCTCTTGTACTCTGTTGTGTTGAATTCCCTTTGCATTGCATTGCGTTACGTTGTCTCGCTTGTGTTTCATCCTGTGCCGTAGTCCTGTGTTATGTCACGTCCCTGTTGTGTCAGCTCGTGTTGTACCACAGTGTGTCATGTTGCATTATGCTGCAGGATGTTGTGTTGCGCTCGCTCCTCTCACTCTGTATCAGTGATGCATTAGGACAGAGTGTTACCTCCCCTCACCGTTGGGGATATATTTGCATTGGAGCGTCTGAAAGCAGCTGGAGTGAACCAGCTCAGTAAAGGCACCTGAGTGCTGAGCGCTTACTCTTTAATTGCTTCATTATCGTCTGAGCTAATCCCTCTCCAATTTCGACACTCTCATTTTCCACACTAATTTGTCCCGGTCCCTCTCCGGCTCTCTCCTCTCGCCGTCCGCGGTGCTATGGCACCTATTTGCTTTCCAAGGCAATGATAACAATTAATGCAGCAGTCGGCGGCGCTCGTTTCATATAAACCTGTTTTAGCCAACTAAACAAGGGGCTGCTGATAAACAGACTCCGGAGCCGAGGCGCAGAGCTTCACGGCACCATTTGTCTCTCTAATTATGCTTTAATTACAACTGTGTATGCTAATACACTAAACATTTGCATAGAACATTCACACAACTTTCTGCTTTCTCTTTAGGAGTGCTCCAGAAGGAGGCGAGAACAATTGAAAGAGGCCTGCACTGTGTTAAATTACATATGGGAATTGTTTAGAATTAAAAACAATGCCACAGCACTCTCTGACAAACTGTTTACTTTGTATTGTTAGGTAACAGCAAACAAAGTCTGAGCGATTATAGAATGAGGTGGTAATTTGTTTCTTAAATGCAAAACACTGTATTACATTTGTACAATAACTTAAATAATTAAAAATGCTCTGTGCGAAGGTACTCGGGGACGTTTTACTCTAAATCTCCTCATGAATATCTTTCTGCAGCAGGATGATGTCATAACACTTTCTTGGACAATATGAGACAGACATTTAGCCACTTGGTTTTAAAGGTTTACAGAAATGTGTCTGGTTTTATTTAACTCCTGAATAACTCAGCATCAGATCTGATAACACAACAGCCTCTCTGAACAGGTGAATCGTGCATGATCAGGGTTTATTGTGATTTGATGATATAACAGTGTTTCGCTCACTTATGGGAAGAGAGAAGAACGATTCTGTCACTTTTACCTTGTGACAATCATAGAAAATAAGGTTTCTAGTGAGCAGGTTTGCCAGCTGTTTGTTTTTTTAACTGAAAAACAGTCGATTTGTTGATCCATTTGTTTTTTCTGCAGGTTTAAGCAAAAGCTGCTGAACAGATTTCCTCCAAACTTGGTGGAAGGATGGGACACGAGCCAAGTTAGAATATACTCGAGCAATTTGCTGTGGATGCAAATGAAAATCTAAATGTATCAGGTTTAGATTTAATTTCAAAGGCTTTTTTCAGTCGCTGTTGGCTAAAATATGTGCTACAAACATGTACCAACCACAAATGTGTATCATAGATCATATGGATTCGTTAGGGAATCAACAGTTTATTTGCATCTTGAATAGTTTTCATTCATAGACTTGAACCAATCAATTTATAATCATACTTTAAATAGTTATATTGGGCAAATTTCAAATTTCCTTCTTGACCTTGGAAACAACAGCTGACGAAGCATTCTAATCTTAAAGTCCATTTATTGGCTGGTCTGCAGCTTGTGGATTATGTCACATGATCTTCACGGTCAAATGCTGCCTGCCCGCTTGCGATGGGAATATACATGTTCAAATTCACATTCTTTTCCTCATCACTTTAAACACTTAACCCATCCATGTGCTGATGAAGATCATGTGATAAGAACTGCTCCTCGTCTGGAACTGAGACTTTTGGCCTTCCCATTATTTAATTACTTCTGTAAAAGACTTTGTACTGTTTTTTTTAAAAGTCCAACATCGATCAAGTCGTCTTGTTTACTTGCCGATCCTCTGACATATTATATTCTGTTCTGTTCTGTTCTATTCTTTCTATTCTGGTCGGTTCTATACCTCCGACAGCATTGTCTCCACACTTCACTCCAGCGAGGCGTTCAGCCACACACTTAAGTTAACTATGTGTCATTGAGTCATTAACATACAAATGACCTGCAGTTATCCTGCGATCGGGGGGGGGCCTCAAATGCCACCAAATGCTAAAGAATCACCATTTACAGAAAAACGCAGCCGGCTCTGCTAGGTAATTCCTCGCCACGCCGTTTTGGCTAAAATGAAGGCATGTAATTGGCCATTAGGAGGAATCCGTGTGACAGTTAAGGTTAGTGGTAGAGGTGAGGATAATGATGGTGGTGGTGGATGGGTGTGAAACGAGAGCTGAGAGAGGAAACAGACACATACTCACTCTCAGTGGTAAACACGACACATAGCCCCTCTGTTGTAAACGGGGCGGTGGGCCTTCTCTATAGGATGATGTCATACACTGAGTCAATCCTCACTGACGCTGTCACGTGACTGTTTGTGTCACTTGTTTCTGGGAAGACAAAAAAAACTGTACATACATGACACATGACACGTGATCACACTTTCCAGGAAGTAACTGAGGATTTCATTCAGTCCGTCTTCACTTAAAATCTATGGTTTGAAAATGTGTTTTTATCTCAACCAGCAATTTTTCATGATTGGGTTTACTCTCATTAAAATAAAAATATTAATCCAGTCTATATTCATTCACTCTAGACCCGGGGAACAATTATTCCTATCACGGGTCATTTCAATCTTTATAACATCCATTTGATGGCCACACTAAATTACTCCACACATATCACCGGTCTAATGCAATGGCTGGAACTGCTTCTATCCGGTGAGGGGACCGATGTCAGATGGTAGTGATGATAATGATGCTACTCGCAGCTACACAATCAAGTCCTCACATTTGGGTAACAATTTTATTTTAACATCTACAATCAAAACAAAAAACTCCATCTGTTGGATCATGTTATGTGATTATAAGCTCCTGAACATCTACTACTAGCTCTGTCTAAGGCCACAAATCTAGTTAAAGTTACACAGTGAAATAGTAGGGGTTTTATTTTTCTAATATTGCATTATTTTGGCAAAACATTGGAAATTATATCAGTATTAATATCTCATAACAGCCCATAACAGAATCATTAACTGCAAATCATAACGAAACAACCGTCACTAATCTGAATATTTAGAAACTCGTACATTTTCACTCATATCACATTTGCTGATAAAATATCCAGATGAATGTGTTTGGTCACATCCACAGTAGATATCTCTGATCTCTACGCTTCATTAGCATTAAAGCTCACGCAGCTTTAATAAATATAAATATGTGAGGCTGAGTCACACCAACCTGCCATTGACACTAAAATTGATGGCTATCAGAATAATAAAAGTCCTCTTGGCTTCACATTCGGCCTCCTGCACTGTCTTTTATTACATTTTTGGCATCAGTTCCTCACACGCGGCACTCAATGGGACACAGTGTGTGACAGTAAGATCAATAGTGACCTAACCCCTCTGTCTGTCCAAGCAGGAAACCTAACAGCTATGAAGTATTTCATCTGGACCGAGCCGTAACCTCTGATCCTGGGAGAAAAAGGCCTCTTCTCTCTGCGGCGCTCAGAGATCTACAGCAGCAAACACTGACGGAGAGTTGTTGCACATTTTTCACAATGTTGACGGCAGCTGACACCGACCTCTTCTTCTCTTGGTGTTTGTCAGAAACACATTGTGCAAGTCATCCGTGGCCTTAATACAGAGGTTCAGGTTCAAATTTCCAATTGATTTCAGCAGATTTGAATATAATACACCAGCTCAGCACAGGCGACGCTGCAGCAGATTTACATTTTTAATAATTATCATTTACAAAAACGAACTTGGTTTGTGGTCCTATATACATATTGCCAGTTTAGGAGCCGGAAATCCATCAGATGCATTGTGGATATGCAAAGTAATAGAAGGACGCAGGGCAAAAATTAAATAAAAATATTTAAAATCAAATGTATGGAGATCAATCCATCAAAAATGCAAATTGAGATGAAATAACCTTTTACAGAATTTAAATTAATTGCCTACCCTATTTTTTTATATTTATATTATTATTATGTAGTGTTTTTATTCATTTGACAATTTATCATTATATCATATCATTCAGTTATACTGACGTATTTCCTTTGTTTGATGCCTTGAGTTTCTTTCTTTCTGCAAGTTGCAAGTTTTTACCATAGCCACAACCTTTGTGCTGCTAAGTATTAAAATTCAGGGAGTGATTAATAATAATTAACTAATGACTGTAAAATATTCCTGCTAGATGTGAAGCTGCAGTATAGGAAACTTTACACCACTTAGGTCTTCAGCAAGGCAATGCAAGTTTATTCATATAGCACATTTTATACAAAGAGGCAATTCAAGAGGCAATGTAGATAAAAAATAATTAAACAGTAGCATAGAACAGAGCACAGAATAATCAAAAGTAGTGTTTGCATAAGATTCATACAAGTTGGGGAGCATCTAAGATGTTTCGGAAGTTTATTCCGAGTATTTATAGAATAATAAGTTAATCCCCCTGTTTTGTTTGAACCCTATGAACACGGTGCAAATTGGTCCCCTGCAGCTTCGTGAGAGGTCCAGTGGTTTCATCGTGTGAAAGAAAGTCCGAGGCCCCAAACCATTAAGTGATTTGTTGACAAGGAACAATATTTTTTAGGTCAATTCTTTGGCTACATTTCTCTCCACTGTCATCGAAAATTGAGACAGGAGGACGGAGGAGGACAAGACAAAATCAACAGTGAAAACAGAACAAATAATATTTCGCTCACACATCATCCATCTGACAGAAGGCAGCAAAGGGAAAGAGGGGAAGGGAGGGAAAACAGGAAAAATCTCGTCCGGCCCGCCAATCTTTCATTTGCTCCGCGCTCATCCATCCTGGGTGCACCTCTTAATTTGGTCCTGCCACGGACTGCGCAACAGAGACCTTCAGCCATTGGAAAAAGAATGATCTGGCCAGGGAGGGGCAACAACTCACAGCCGGCAGGGCAACACTACTCAGCCGCTGGGGTTTACTTTGTATTGCAGGAGCAGGTTTGAACCCTCTGGGCGACCTGGTTTTCAGGAGATGATCTGAGGTTTGATTTCTGAGACATTGTGCAATCCAACTAAAGACCAAGACTAAAAAAACGATTTCTCATTAATCTATTGAATCATGTTATTTGTAGAGTCTATAGGCCAGTTTTATTTTGCTGTGTTTAGCAGCGGTAGTCGTGTCTCTTTATATTCTCTCTAAATATCCTTTGAAACAATCGGCACTTGATTTTCAAACAGAAGTAGAAAAGTAGCCTCATTTCTCACTGGAGTGAAATTAACAGCTGAAATGACAATGTCTATAAATTGTTGAAAACTAAGTAAACAAATCCTGGCTGCATGTGTGGATTAAATGCTGTCTTGTTCTTGTATTGCAGTAAAAGGTAGCTCTGGTATTACAAGACGTGTTCATAGACTTTCCCTGTGACATGAGCCCCTTTGACACTCATACGAACTAACATCTGGCGTTTTTTATCAGCTCCAGATATGATTAGCTGTCATGAGAACATGATACAATAGTGTGATGCTGTGAAACACACGCCATGGAGACAATGGAGGTTTGTGACTCTTTGTGACACACACGAAAAATAAATCAGAGAGACCAACTTACATACTGGCAATCAATCTATCAATCAATCAATCAATCAATTCATATTTATGTGTTAGCCTGTATTCACAAATCACATAGGGCTCACATAGGACACCATAAAGAGCTAAAGAGAGTTTCCAGAGCATCATTCCAGAGGCGTCAAATGTTCATATTTTGAGCATAATTGTCATATCATGCAAATCATAACAAAAACAACGAGAACAACAAGAAACACGTATCTATCGAGACAAAGCCCGGAGAGAAATACTCCAGAATTTCTGCCACTGACACAATCTCCTGGAATAAAGCGTGAACACAACCAGTTCCACTTTCACTTCCGCTCTCTACATCCAGGAACAAGTTGAATAATTCTGCGATCGAGTTCCGAGCGTTGCCTCAGTTTGACAGATTAGGTTTTATAAATAGGTCAGACTGCAGACACAGGTGGGCACGGCAACAGACGTCCTTTTGACTGACAACCAGAACTGAGTGACGGGGAAATCCCCCTTGTTTCGACTGATGACACAGACGCACACGAAGAAGAGAGGAGAAAGGCCCCAGTCAAGTCTTGGTCCAGTTACAGTAAGTTCTGTGTGTTGTGGTGAAGTGCAGGGTGGCCACATGGTGACATTTGTGACTCTATCGATGTCAACCTAATTTTATAGTGAAACCAGAAGCCTTGTGTCATCCTCGTGAGAGTTGAGTAAGAGGCCTAGAATACACTGGGGAGATGATACAGCGCACACACACACACACAGACACACAGACACACACACAACAGAGACACACACACACACACACGGACTGAAAAAGGAAAAACAAAGCTCACACGCTTGCATGGTGTAAAAGGCCGACAGTTTTATACAAGGTGCAGAAGAACAACATGGTGCATACACACACAGACACACACACACACACACACACACACACACACACACACACCACACAGGGACAGATATTCCTCCTGGGGTTACAGTAGCGTGCAGATCATGACACACACCAGACGGACACGGGCGCTCTCTGAACTCGGTGACATGGGACAGATGCCAACTGAATGGACCACATCAGTGCGACCAGGGCGAGGACATATGACTCCTCGGTCTTCTTTAAGTGGACAGAACATTAGTGATTGACACAAGGAGGCAGAAAGCTCCTCAGTCCTGTTCTGAATGGTCCAGACTACAATGTTTTCAGCAACTACAGAAAGTTAGGATCATCTGAATAATGACCTTGTTGATCATCTCTCACTCGACCAGTTGGCTGGTGGACACAGCGCCATGAACTTTGGTCCACACCCAGGATTTACAGATGATGAATCCTAACAGCTTCTCCTCCAGCTCCATTAGGGCAAAGGTGTAGCTCATTTTTATAACACTTTGCGATGCTAAATAGATTCAACATTACACCTGCTACACATCGCTGGGAAAAGGTATTGAAGAAGCAGAAGAAGAAACTCAAACAAACAGTTTTGACACCGGCTTGTTTTCTCCAGGAGCTCCGCTTGTTTGCCTCGACAAAACCGGTCGCTGTGGTTTTTCCATAGTTTCCATAGAATGCCTTGTTTTTACCAACGGTCTCTGCAATCTCCCTCCAGGGTCCATCTGGGACTTTCTGTGCTCAGTCACTGAGGGGTCACAGACGTCTGTAAAGACAGACCTGTTCACAGACTCTCGCTCAGTCCATGTTGTTCTGGATGTGCCGATTGCGCCAAGCTAAAAGTCGGGAACCCGGCAGAAAGCCGCTGTTTGCAAGGAAGGGAGCAGTGATCACAAACTACAGTTTAGCATTGCCGTTGTGCACTTAGCGTGCTGATGTTAGCATTTAGCTCAAAGGACTGCTGCGTGGACCTTCGTAAATCCTTTGCTTCTAATCTCCTACTAAAGACTATTTCACATCATTCCACACATGTTGCACTCAGTTCTCTGCCCTTTCCCTTTAAGTTTCAACTTCTGCTGACATTTAGACAAGCAACATAAACTGTTTTGGACAAAAATAGGCTGTAAACACGGCACGAGGAGATAAAACGACCATCTGAAACCTTGGAGTTTTAGTAGCCTTGAGCAGCTGGTATTTAATTACTCAAAGTTTTGCCTCAGTCAGTATAATGACATTTACTTTACTGCTTAGACAGTGATAAATAAGTTGGGTCTTAAACTTATTGCATTAATGTGAAATGCCACTGATCTGCAAGCACAAGCGGCCTTCCTACCATGTGACATGATGATGATGGTGGTCAGCCACGGCCGCTCACTTCCCAGATGTTACTGTGCTGCAGCAGAGAGAATTAGATCGTATTAGAGTTGTGTGTGGACAGCAGCGGCATATAGAGGAATTCCTGTCAGATGACTTTGGTTTCAGACAAATACGATTTAAGGTAACTAGAAGCGTCTTTGAAATAAATGAAATGTTTACAGAGAGATTAATGAGCTAAATTGAGAGGATTCTTGGGACAATAATCAAGGGTCACAGACATTTGCACACACTGGGTCCACTGTACACAGCACTGTGGAGGATTGTGAAGCAGCCTGTTGATGTTTGATGCAAGTCAACAACAATTTACAGAAGTGAGGGACATTTTGTACCGGCTAAATAAATGAACATAATTCAACTCTCGCTCTGACCCTTTTGAACTTCAGTGCGTTACTACAGTGTGTACAGTCTCTGTTCTGATGCTCTCAGCACTGTGTGATTTTAAGTAATTTATAACCGGTGCACTAATTTTGACTTCAAACTGAGCTCAACACACTGCAACTGAAACAAATTGAGGCAAAAGTCAATAGTAAGTAGTAAATTGAGATTTCAGACAATTACAAATCATAATTTCGTATTGTAGCGTAATTTTCTCATCAATACACTATCGTAAAGTTGATCTTTCTGGCCTGTAATACAATAAACATCACAGATGTTACAAGTACTGCCCATGCATGGCACTACCAACGTGGTTTTGGCAAGAAGCAGCTGTTAGTAGCATCATCATCTGACGCCATGTCGGAGAGAAGCAGTTCCAGCCATTGCTTTCAACAGGTTACTGTGATTTAGTGCGTAAGAAAAGCAAGGACAGTTTATTTGTACAGCACCTTAAATACGATATATGTGACCAATGATTTAGTATTGCCTATAACAATTTAAATGGCCCTTGATAGGAAAAAGGTTCCTCGCCCCTGATTTAGTAGATGCATTGATACACTCGGACATTTCAGACATGTTTATATTGTTGCATATCTTTTGTAAATGCTGCAATGTGCATATGATAGTTAGGGCACAATGCATTGAAGTCGATATCTCAGACGTTTGTGAGAGCAAAGTGGTTGTTTGGTTGGTTTGGTGGTCGGTCGGTTCGGTGGTGTCGGTCGGTCGGTTGGTTGGTTGGCTAATGGTGCTTGGTTCTTTGATTATTGCTGGTCGGTTGATTTGTTGGTTGGAAAATGTATATACAATCATTCATCATCCAACAGACGTGTTTGTGCAGACTTGTCAACAATTATCAGGGCTTCATTTTTTAACATAACATCATAAAATGGCCGAACAAAAGACCCTAAAACATCAATTCATCAGATATCAAGAGGAAACCGAACTTATATCTCGGTGGTGTCACATGTCTGTTTGTTGACAGTGTTTCTTGATCAGATTTTAAGTTTTTTGAAGCTAAACTTTGTTGATCTGGTGCAGAGATTGAGCTGCATAAGCAATGTCCATCTAAAATGAACAAACAAGCGATAAGCTCATGTTCTATTTCATTACAGCACTGGTGAATCATCCGCACGACCAGTGGTTGGACTTGAATCAGATTTCTTTCTCTTTATTATTCATTGTTAATTGTTTGCTGTGCATAGAGAGCTCTCTTAGTTTCCCTCTCTTTCTATTCAGTTGACATTCCTGACGGGGAAAATCCAGAATTCCTAATGAAGTGCAAAGCATTACATCTGCAGGAAGATATCTGGGATCGCTCGCAGCTAAAGTCTTGAAGTGTTCCCGCTGCATGAATCTGCACGGATAACTCAAATGCCAAAAGAGCACACAACAGAAATGACATATGCTGCGAGACTTGAAATGTATGTAACTTCCTCAATATTATCCTTGACTGGCCTGCATTGTTTCAAATGTGTGTCCAAACCATGTACACAGATGAATGACCCAGAAAAAGGAATTCCTGCTGCAGCTCAATGAAATGGCTCATGCTGGCCAAATTTAATATGTGATTTTGCCCAGACAATACAGGGGTTTGAGCAGATCTGCTATGGCCTGGAGCTGGATGATGGAGAAGAGCAACACAGAGGAGAATGGGGCCTTTGTGAGCTCCTGAAATTGTGAAGGCCCCTCGCAGGATGTAGCCAAACCTGACCCAGGAGGACAAGTCCCCGCAGGGGAGAAAAGATGGGTAATCATTACACACAGTGCAACAAGTACCAAATAACTGAGCAACACAAGTGCACGCTGAATTTACTAATCATTGACTTTGCACTGTAATTCCACCACCAGTTAGATCATTTTATAAAATGGCATGGCAGAAACAGGTAGTTGTTAAACATGAATTTGCTTTGTATTATTTCAAAACATTTTAGATAAGACACACTAACTTATGACGCCAGTTTTGAGCTCCCTCATGAATCCTGAGGAGTTGAATTAGAGAGAGAGTGAGTTGGCTGCATTTTTCTGTCATGACGTGTCCGAGAGAAAACTGACCGACCCCGAACCCGACAGGCATTTTGTTTTTTGTGCCCAAACTCGGCCCGATGCAGTTCATGTTGTTTCCCTTTCCCTGACAAATGTGGTAATTACTTGTTTTCTCCAATTACAGACATGTGCAGTATAAAAGCTCAGCCCAGCTAAGCTTTTTTTCCATACTTGTACCCGGTGGTTCGGAAGCTATCGAAATCCATTTGGACACATTAGGACCCATCAGGACCCAACGTGCTGAGGTCAGGTGGCCACAATCCGAGCTGCACCAAGGAGGTTAGAGTTGTGTTAATCTGATTCTAAAGAGACTCCACTTAATTGAAATTGAATAAAAATGTCTTCAACAGAATCCGTCGTTGTTGTTGTTGAATCAATTTTAAACCCAAATCCTTCGATTGATCCCTGTAGCATCACCTCTGATCAGATCGTCCTGGTGACCAAGGGGGTTTCATTGTTTGACCATGTCATTCTAATGTCCCCATTCCGAGTCTGGCTGGGGGACCTTTGTTTCATCTCATTTCCTATTCCCCCCCCCTCTCTCTCTCTTCATTTCAGGTCACACTTCTACTGTTTACTGTCAAAAAATAACCATCTCACATATTAAATTGGGTCAGACCTATGAATATCAGGAATGGAGTTAGTATTCTAATGTTTGGATCGCTCTTTGATTCAACACTTGTTACCCATCATGCATCATAAAGCACGCCCCCCCCAGGGAAACATTGCTGCTGCTGGCACAGAATAAGCAGCAGATTTCTCTGATAGCATTTTAGCACATTAAGCTCTTTTGTAAACATTTGATAACATTCAAAGAAGGCGTAAGGTTGTCCCAAATGACATTAGCCCCGCTAACAGGAGTCATCTGACAGGACTACCTCTAATTTCTAGTATAGATTGTTTTCATGCAGAATTCTAACATGATAATTGAATCTGCTGTTCTGAGCCGCTTTCTCAAGTCCAGTCACATGGCCCCATTAGCCTGTTAAGCTTCCCCAACTTTGGTTCCAGGGACGACAGCGAGGAGGAAGCCGGCCAAATGAATATCAACCGCGACACTTTGATGATTTTGGAACATGTTGAAATGAACAAGTGCCTCGATTCTTCGGAAGCTGCTCAGACGCCTCCGGCTCAGAACAACTCGCACGCTTCGGTATTGTCTTCGTCTTTGTTATTGGATTTTGATTATTCACGTCAACTAACACTGTGTCGCGTGACGTCATTTAATAGCACCTGCAACCGAGGCACAGTTCAATCACAGCAGTTCAGATGTTAGTGAGCAGACACCCGGTCTATGGGCCCTCGGCAGGACTGGTGCAGATCTCAGGACAGTGGCACATATACTGTAGGGACAAGATAAGTTTGAAGACGCCCCCCCCCCCCCCCCCCCCCCCCCCCCCCGGCTGACACACACATGCTGTTCCGCTAACTACCAAGTGGAAAGTTTTAAAAGCGTTCGCAGTTCTGATACAACTGTTGTCTTGTGTAGAAAGTTGAGCTCTGTGAATTGGTTTGAATGGGAAATCAATTTTCATGAAAGGTTTTATTTATTTATTTGTATTTGTTGCATCTGTCCAAAACACAGAACCTCAACACAACTGAAACCTTACAGATTAATGGGAATTGTAATATTTCCAGGTACTACCATTGACATCCCCACTATAAATGAATATAACTCCAATTCATTTGAAATATGAAAATTCAATCCTCTAAATAAAACCTTAATGGTTACTTGAATCCATCTATTACATGACATGGACCAATCTGGAATCGACTCTCAACTCACATCATCAAATCAGCTCTGAACATCAAATATTAATAAAAGTCAAACGTACATACCCCAGTGTACCCAAAGCGACAGAAGCCATCTTTGGAAAGAAATGATTTGGCGTGTACATTGATATTTTTTATTTGTCTACGAGGTTGGGTCTACGCAGCCACCAGGGGGCGATCGAGATGTTTTGGCTTCACTTTTGGGAAGCGTCATGTCGTCCATCTTCATATACAGTCTATGGTCGTGCCCTTGAATCCATCCATGCCTTTCGAAGGTTAGTGTGCAGTGCCCACAAAGAAGATGTTGACATGCAAAAACAATCCCTTTCTTCAATGAGCTAAAGGTTGACACGCTGTGAAGAAATGTGACCATCACAACTCACAGACCTTGTAATTCCACAGACACAAACAGGCTGTCAGAGAAACCACGATGACGATGGTTTCTCTTTATTTGTGAACATGCCCAAGGCCCAAATCAGTATCACTAATTCACACTCGTATCTTTGCTCACTACCACTTGGACTGGAACTTAATCAGCTTCACTATTCTAAAGGCGTAGTTTGCCTTTTCACATTTGAAAAACGCAGCGAGAGATTCTCCCAATCAGAAGCATTCACAACTACAAGATTGTCCGGAGTGTTCAGGGGAGGGAGGCCCCTGGATAGAGCAGCAGGACGTCTTGTCGTCTTTCCAGTTCACATCTTCAGTGTCTCCTATGTGTGTTGCTCCTCTGTTTCATCCTGAGATACGTGTGTTGTATTGGCAGTTTTGCAGCTGAAAGTCATCAGCACGCCCGTTAGCTTGCGGTGAGTTCCAAACTTTGGAGAATGTCCTGAGCAGCGGACTTTGACATTTGCCCCCTCACCTACAGCTGCTTCGGAAACTTTCAGGGAACTGTCTGGACTTTAGTGCAAATCTAAAACAGCATAAGGTTACTACATGTTAACACCTGTATGTACGACTGCCTGCGGCACTGAATGACCTCTGATGTGTGTGCCTTCCAGGAGAAAAACTATGCCACCATCTGTTTCCAAGGAGGTCTCGGCCAGCTCACTGCAGAAATGTTTTTTTTTACATATACAACAATATAATTACAAGTATAATATCGCAAATATCAGCGTACTGAGAACCGTGCAACATAGCATGACTGAAGTTTAGTTCTGAGGAATAGTTTCACTTTCAACAGAAATGGAGACAAATGACAAAAGTGAGACGCTTGCAAAAGAAGCCGAATAACAGATGCACATCTAACATTTAGTCTAATACATTCAGAAGTTAAAAAAAAAAAAAAAAGCCTTTTAGCTGAATGCATCAGGGCACAATCGCTCCCAGTTGTGCCTGCAGTGGGCTGACGGTACATTTTGACACCAGTTCATATGCAAAGAACGGCTGGGTTTTATTTTAACATCCCACAACACTCTGGGCATTGTGGTCCCTGTGAAACATATTCCAAACAACCGCCCCCGTCACTTTTTCATGCCAGCTCTGAGTCATCTTGACTTAGACATCCAAGCAACAAGACCCCCCCCCCCCATCCCCCCCCCGTTTCCTCTGACAACAGTGTCTGCTTATGATCTGTCTTGGTTGACAAGCACACAGAGCGGGATTCCTTAACAGTGTGCGGCGATTGGTTAAACCCCGCCATTGTGCGGCGCTGGCGTTGGACTGTCCTCTCAGTGCAATCAAAGGCACTTCCTGCGACACTGTGGCAGAGCACGCTGCCTCTGGAGCCCCTTCATTATTACATGCGAGGGGGGACTTGTGATCTTTTTAATTATTCTGCACTTCATTTCTATCCCACCATTCAAAAATGCAACATGAGGATTGATAGCTTCGGAGATCCATCTTTATAATCTTCCCCCAGGCCCATAAATTATCCAACTTTGGGGCAGGGCGGACGAGCCGTGGAGGCACAAGCAGATCCCTGTCACAGCAGAGCCCCGTCGCTGCAGAGTGTCGGGGGGGGGGGGGGGCCGAGCTGAATGGGGCTGCTCTTTTGCGAGCTGGAAGCGGGGAGGGAGGGGGGGGGGGGGGGGGGGGGGGGGGGGAGAAAAAAAAGTACACTTGTTATCTTGTGAACCCTCAAACATGTAAGATCGGAATCTCTTGAATGTCAGCGACCGAAATGGAATTAACAAGAGATCTTTTTATTGTCACAGAAGGTCATTAGGCTGCCAATCGGGGTAATTATGGAAATGATCTCCCCAGCTCTTTGGAATGTTTTCCTGCTTCCATAAGGACTTGAAAGTGTTCAATCAGCCTCTCTCGTGGGAAAGTTCAGCCATAACTGCAAGTGTACCAGCAAAATCAAATTAAGCAAAGAGATTTCATTAGTATTTATAGCCCGGAGGCATTTGTAAAAGTATGGAGCAGCAGAGTAATGTGGGACTGTGGAGGGGAGAATTATTGCTTAATGACAAAGGCCATACCTAGAAGACATACACATGGATAATGAATAGGGGGCATTGATTGCATCTTTAAAGAGGATTCTTGAGGGAATGTAAAATATTGATGCTTGTGTGGCTGACGGAGGATTTCCAGTGTGGGCGCTGTGAGGGCGCTAACTTCGTTTGGGTGTTAGCACTTTTTGGCTGCTAACTTTGTTACACAGACGCTTTTAATCTTGTATTTAAAAGCACGAGTGAACACTGTAATATATAACAAAAAATGTGTCAGTTGATTGGTCAATATTATGGTAACTAAGTACATTTACTCAAATACTGTAGAAATATGTGGTAGTTTCATTTCATATTACCTCAAATTTAATCTCTTATACAATTTAGGGGAAATATTGTACTTTTTTACGCTGCTGCATTCATGGTTATACTATAATTACTGCTTGTTTTAGATTTTACAAGCTTATAAAACATGTGTATTGAATCTTTTTTTTAATCATCCAACAGTATGTAATCTCAGAGCTGACATAATTAGTAAATTAATCAATTTGTCACTGTTTCCAGATTCTCACATATGTTAATATGCTGCTTTTCCTTGTCTAGAATGATGTTAACTGGTCAATTTTGAGGTTTGATTGTTAGTCACAATGCGTATTACAAATTAAAAGCATTTCGAATGTGTCACTTTAGTTGTGCGTAATTGTAAATGGTGTTTTTACTTTATTTGAAAGTTTTACAAACCAAATAATCACTTGATTAATTCAAGGAAAACAATCGCTCCATTAATCCATAATGATAATAATCATTACTTATAAGTAATAACTGATACAACCCTCTCAGGGAGCTTTTATTAGAGTTTGATAGAGGATTCAGAAAGTATTCACTCTCTTTCCTTATTGTGTCTCTGGTCAAGTGCATCCACTTTGCTTTAATTATGTGACAAGTGTGTACAAGTTGACTGGAGTCAATCTGAATTGATGGGCACACACCGGTGTATATAATGTGCCACAATCCACAAGGCACGTCTGGACCTAAACAAAGCCATGAACCTCAGTGTGCAGTCTGTACACCTCCACAATAAAGTACTGGTGAGGCATAGATCAGGGTGAAGGTGTAAAACCATTTTTTAAAGCATTGAGTTTGGAACCGCACCAAGACTTTTCCTGGAGTGAATTGAAGTAATCAGGCAATAAGAGGTTTGGTCCAAAACCCAGACTTACTCAGACAGAGTTTCAGGGCCTCTGCAGAGATGGAAGAAGTAAGTTCACACTCACTAAGCAGCACTCCATCAATCAGGCTGTGAAAGGACGTGGGGTTTTGCTGAATGACACTCTGAGAGCAGGAGGAACAAAATTATCTGGTCTGATGACACAAAAACTGAAATTGAGCCCTTTGGTTCCTTTCTGGTGATGGAGTAATTGTACATTGGATCTGGATGCATTCATTCTGACCCAGTGTTAGACACAAGATGCTTAAGTCTAAACTGACACCTTGCAACCATCATATTTTAACAACCCCTTGTTTTGTAACCATATTTTAGTTTGGGTAAATCAGTCAATCGTAATTTTATTTTGAAAAACAGTCTACAACCCTTTTGGTGCTGCTGGTAAAGTGAACCCATTATTGTATTCGTGCTATGAACCTGAACTGGGGCTGTTTGGAGCCGGTGTGTTAACAGAACTGTAACTAATAACGATTATAACGATCGATCAAGACATTCTGTGTGTGTGTAATGTAAGTATTTAATATTTCCATGTTGATAATGTGAAACTGTCCAAATACATAGAGTTTATTTCCTCAGTGTGACAAAAATACAGCCCATTGTCTCCTGGAGGGACTCGGGCCAAAATGAAATGAAGTCAGATGGCTATGCACAGTGAATTGTAACGCCTGACTTGAATCATTGGGTCCATTCAGTCCACTTAACCTCAGAGTAATTGACAATTTAAAGGTGCAGTCCATTATTTGGAGAGACAGCACAATGACTTTGATTAGGATGTGGGAGATGCACTTCCACCTCCATTCGCCGGAATAACTGACAAGGACACTTTTTTTTTTACAAAGCAAATAATTGGATGGATGGAGGGTAAACTGCCCGGGATGAGAGGAGAAATATTATGGCTTTAACATGAATTAAATCATTTGACTTTAGGTGATAACACAGGGATGAGCCAACTTTATTTTCCATTCGGCACAAGAACAAAGGAACAAGGGGTTTAAAACAATACGCCTCATAATATATTGAAATCTGACTCATCTCACGACCACATGGGCAAAACATAAATAAAGTCTAAATCTTTTTACACCACCATCGTCTTTATCTTCGTCAAAAATCCACAATTCACCGGGTTGGAGAAAAGGTAAAGTTTGTGAGAATTTGACAGATTATGTGAAAGGAATATTATTATGGGAAGGGCTGACAGGACGTAGGAGGGGATTTTCTGTGATGTTACAGTGTGTGTGTGTGTGTGCATCAGTAGGCAAGAGGATATTGAGTTCAGGGGTCATAGTCAATGAGATGTGAATTATAAGAAACATTAAAAGGACACACAACATGATTTTTAACTCTGGACATGTTGGATTTTGGTCTTTTTTTGGGGGATGAGAATCACAGTTTTACTAATTTACCACCAAATTATAAAAACACATTTTACATAATTGACTTATTAACTTATATTCAGCGACTGATTTTTTTTTAATGTTCCAGTTATTCTGATGTGTAGAAATAAACGCACTGTCCTGTTGACACTAATGTATTATATGGATTTCCTTGTGTCTCCCTTTTTGCCTTTATTATTGTCCAATCGCCACGACCACCGGACTGCATTAGCACATTGTTCACTATTGTTTTATGCAGACGAGTGTTTGCCGCATGGGTCGTGACACCGTGTTAAACGCGCGCTTTAAAGGCCCAATTTGGCGCCGTTTACAGCCTGAATCGCTGCGGTGACGCGCCGACGTGCAACTTCTCAGGGCGCAATCTGAATGACAAAACCGGCCTACAAACCGAGGGACATTGCACGTACTTAACAAGTACACATTGGCATGGTAATCCGGATTCATTTAGCTGAAGGTGTCACTTTCCCACCAGGTCCATGCAGCCTCCCCCCCCGGGGGTAGGGGGGGGGGGGTGCACGGAGGGGGCTTCCCACTGACGGACGAGGGGTAGGACGGGCGGAGCTGGGGCGGCGAGGGGTGTGTTTCCAGACGTTTTGGGGAACGGGACAGGGACTCATAACATTATGATCCCCAATACAAATACAACTATATATTAAATATATATATAATAATAATTGGAAAATCAATGAAGCAGATATTTTGAGACTTAAACATCCATGTGGAATCAGCCAATGAGCTCTGAACATAGATCTTTGCACCACTTGTATATATTCTTTTGTTTATTTGTATTTTTGCCTGAAAGATATATGGAATTAATAATTTCATTACCTGTAGATTTTTTTTTTTTCACGTTTCATCTTACACCAAAAAGCATTGAAGCATATTCTGAATTTAAATAAAGGCCCAACACACAACTTCCAAGAATCCATGTCTAAAAAAACAGAAATCAGCTGCAGTTATTTATGAAACAAATCTATTACTGACTAGATAACCTCAACAACTTAAATACACTGATGTCCAGTTATTCCACAAGCTCAAAAAGTCTAAACCTGTAAACTCAATATATTTTACAATGTCACCAACAACTCATACGTGTCTGAAACTGTGTGGGGAAATAACAAAACAGAATATGAACATTGCATGGTATTAAGCTGGTGAGCGAACTGGAAACGTGCATGGGGATTATTTCGTTTAAAACAGCTAATATGAACAAATGGACTCAAAGTCCATGATAACATAATTCATCTCAGCTCAGCAACATGAGCAAAGTGTAAAGGAGAAGCTGCAGCGAGTGGAGACGTGAGGACGAGTCGCTCTGCAGCCTCATCTGCTGTGATGTGTCTTCATACACACGTGTGGAGACCTGTCTTCTACTTTGGGCCCTTTGTGCTTGTTGTGACGGGGGGGATCTGGCTGTGGCTGGGCTGGTTGAAGGCTGGGGTGGTGTTTAAGAATGAGCTCCATCATATTGTTTGACAGAAACTCGCAGGTTGATAGAGTGCATTCTTGGAGAAGCACTGAAAATGGTGATTTCCAAAAAGAAGGAGACAGAAGAGCAGCTCACATGTCTCTCAGCCTGTCAGAGATCTGAGGCCTTCACACTGTCCACAATGGAGAATCCAAATGTGGAACGTATATTTTAATGATCTATACCAATATATTTGCTGTTGTGGTGATATTTGTTAAATTGTTTTGACAATAATCTGTTTTTTTATTAAACCTGACAAGCTGAATATTTGGCTACTGGTGCAAAATAATCAACCCAATGGTCGTAATTATACAGGCTCACTCATAATGCCATCAATTTATCATTGCTGCCCCCAACTGCTCCTTCATCTACTAAATGAAATGAGTTGCCTTTCATGAAAAAAAAAAATCTGATTCTACAAACAGCTGCAATTTGAGAATGTGAGTCAACAAATTATTATATTTCAATATTTTAACCATATGGGAAAATAGTCTCATGTCTGTTTATCACTCTGAAGCAAAAACGAATATTTTCAAGTCAATGAGGATTTTAATATTTAATCAATAACGTTTCATACTAGGTTCCTGTTTGAAATGGGTTCCTGTGAGACAGACTAAATTATATCCATTTGTTTCACGTTTTCAAGACACGTAAAGCTCAAAAACGAAAAGGGAGCAAGGAATAACTATAGATAATATAGTGTGTGTCCAAAAAAATTATAAAATCCCAAGCCACCTCTGTGCAGGACTTAGCCAGAAAGACATTTGTTTCTTATCTGCTTTATAAGGTTTGCAAACCTCACAATTACAATTCCTATTTTTCCATATTTGAACATATGACCTTGAAAAACATTCAAGAATTTACATTTTAATGTTTATTTTTGACTAAATAATAAAGTGATAATTTATGTGAAGTGACCATCTCTGTATTTTAAATGTGAGGTAGAAAGAAGAGGAGAAATCACTCATTTGCAGAGAAGTTTAGCAAAATTGTCATTGAATGATTCACCCACTATTTAACGAGTTAACATTATTCCACATCTCCCTGTCACTATTGACAGCAGAAATATTATAAAACCCAAACATCCACCCGGCAGAAAGGCCCAAGAGAAAGGCCCTCCGACCCCTGCAGGTGACCCTGACCTCTGACCCCCCACTGAGACCGAAGGGGGCCACAGAGGAGAGCAGAAAAGAAACCAGAGTCACCGGAGCAGCACATGATTATGATCACATTTATTTGTTTGGTGACCTTGTTGGTAGTTTGCAGCGATCACACGTGGAGACAGTTTCCTCTCCATCACTTGCAGCCTCCGCCGCCTGTCCCCCACCACCACCACCACCACCTAATGGTTTCATGCCGGAGCGAGTTGGCTTATTATACTAAAAGGTTTTGTCGCGCTAAGTCGTGCATGTGTGCTTAAAACGTACATTTCATTAACAAACTGCGGAGGTATAAAAGCGGATTTATGAGGCTTCAAAAGATCACAGGAAGGACGCGGTTTGCAAACCCCCCCAACTCCCGGTGCCGCCGCAGTCAGGTTACATCAGCAGTTACTCTGCCTTTCACACAACACTGCAACTCCGGGATTTCTCTAAAAGGGAGGCTGGCTGCACCTGTCTCCACACACACACACACACACTGCCACACACAACGCATGGACACACACATGGAGGGGGACGTTGGTGAAGACACTCCATGACCCCCCCTTGATTCCTCCAAAAATATGATTAAAATAAGAAATATGGCAAATACAAACCAAACACGTGTCATCAGGTGTTTTTATTTTTTTTATCATAGAACACGTGTAGTTGTATTTTCTAATGCACCAAAACAGAGTCTGAGTCTTGTTGGGCTAATGGACATCCTGTGTTTTGTGCGTAAAAGCGCATCCATTGAGAAAATCAAAAAAAAGGTTTGATTTGATTTTGCTGCTGTGGAGAAATGTGTGAAATCATCTAAAGAAAATGGAGAAAAAGAAAGTAAAACATTGGATCAGTGTTAGTTTCAAAATGACGAGCAGCATTTAAGGTCGTTTTCAAATTTGTGGCCTAGAGAAAAACCGTGTTTCCTTAAACACACCTGATAAGTGGGATACAAGTTGCTTGTAGACTCTGATTTCATCTGCTAAGTAGTGCGTATTGACGGAGCTCCAGATCACACAGGTCACCGGGAGATTAACACACACACACACACACACACACACACACACGGCGGATCTAATCGGAAGCCACGTTCCCCTCCTTTGACCCGTACGCGCATTATTAATGATAGCGTTGATTAATCCCACTTTTATCCCGGGAGCACGACGAGGTGTCGGAGGTGGCGCACGGAGCGGCGAGGATCGAACTGGCTCCTCAGACTCACTGTTAGACACGAACAATATCACTGATGGGCCTTTTGAATAAGGTAGCGTTCAAAGTGAAATCCTAAAATGTGCTTTTTGTAAAAATCAATTAAGAAATTAATGTTAATTGTGTAATTAATGGATCATATTTGTAATAATAACGATAATAATCGTAGTGATAATGCATTCAAAGCTAAAATGCATTATGTCCCATGCTGCTTTTATAATTGGAATTAAATGCATGCCGAGAAATAACCATCACCTGTGTAATATCTCAATTTGTAATTTATATTAATGTTTACATTTATTCCAATAAAGGTTTTTGACACAAAGAAAATAGGCTGGTGTCGATTATAGATATTTTCATTAACCCCCTAAAAAAGACTTCCGATAAAAAAAAAAAATCAATTGCACCTTTAAATGGTCCGTGGCACATCGGGGGGGAAATCTCATTTTCTCCATGAGCTGCATATTTTTTTCCAGATAAGAGACGTTTCGCTTTGAACACGATCTGAAATACAAAAGCCTCCTCTTCGCCCCAGTCTCGTTAGATTTCCTCACAGGGCGCAGGGACGCCTCGGTATTTGATGTGACATCCTCTCCCCGAGCGCAGCACCGCGCACTCACCTTCATGCTCGTGAATAAAACCGCTCTCTTTGCATTCACCCGCTGACCGCGTTTCCTACTGTTTTCAAATGTAAAACCGTGCAATGATCGGGGTCGTTAGCACCTCATACAAACTCTTAAGGAAAGTCTTTATTCCCCTCCATCCATTCATTGTCGCCACGGCTGCTGCTGCTGCTGCTGCTGCTCAATATTCTTCCCCACCATCGGCTAATCCTGCGGGAATAAATAGACTTGAATTCATGCTTTGCAGCTTGGATTCACACTACGGGCTGTAAAGGCTGCACAGAACCAAGGCATGCGTCTCAGCTCCAAAACACTACAGAGTCAAAAAGGTTTCAACTTTACGCGCAGTCTCCAATGCGCACAGGAACATTTGCGTAAAAGTATAGGAAAAAAATGCACGCATGCACATTTTTGTTTTTTTTCAAGAAAACTCCACAAATTGTTTAAGACAATTAAAAAAAAAGAAGAAGAAGAGTCTGTTAACTTAGCTGTCGTCGTTTTCGTTCTGCTGCTTTCAATAGAGTTTTTGTATTTTGCAAAAGTTAAAGCTTTTGGATTGTTGTTGTTGTTGTTGTTTTTTTTAGTTTTTTTTTACGCAGCCACGTTAATGCGCATCGGATCTTTCAATCACGCAGCCCCAATTTCTCTTCCCCTCTTCCTCCTCCCGCCGCCACCGTTAAATGGTCTATGACGGACGAACACAGGAAATCAGCGGAAAGCAGCATTGCTGATGTCCCATTGTTGACAAATCCATGAAACAACTCCAGTTTGCATGGTTTAACAGAGAGAGAGAGAGAGAGAGAGAGAGAGGAGAGAGAGGAGAGGAGGGAGGAGAAGAGAGGAGAGGAGAGGAGAGGAGAGAGGAGAGGAGAGGGGGCGTCTGTCGTCACCGCACCACGTGTCCTCCACTGATAGTATATCTTATAGCTACTGGGAAAAGTAATCTATCAGACAGCCCTTTTAAAAGCTCCGGCCTTTAAAAGCAGCATGTGTCATCTCGACTCGGTTCTCCAGATATCACTCCGGTAGGAAATATACGCAGCCGGAGAAGCGACAGTTCGGAGAGCGAGAGGCGCAACATCTCCCGAGCAACTTCCGAGGCGAGACGCGCGGCTTTTCCACGGGCCTGCTCACTTCTGCCGGGTGGAGACATATTTGCAGAAGTTGAAGTTGCTCTTTTGGCTTCACCGTCTGGCGGCCGGTTCCACCGCATTTAGATTTTGGGAGACATCCGATCACTTGACAGAAGACCAGACAAGAGCCCGCTCCGTGTGCGCACTGACCGCGCTCAGGTCCCATCACACCCGGCTGCTCCATTCCTTTGGCTCCGGAAGACTTTTTTTTTTTTTTTTTTTTGAAGCAGAGTAAGTAAGCCGTGAGATGACCCTGTCTGGAGGCAGCGACAGAGCCAGCGACATGTCCGGCCAGACCGTGCTCACGGCGGAGGACGTGGATATCGACGTGGTTGGCGAGGGAGACGACGAGGGCATGGAGAGGGGGGACAGCGACTGCGACAGCCCGGGGGGAGGCATCCTGCACGACCTCCGAGGTGAGCCGGGAGACGAGGAGGTGGAGGATGAGATCGAGGTGGAGAAGGAGGAGATGGGGTCCGGTGGAGGGAGTCCGTGCTGCGAGAGCTCCGGGGAGGGAGAGGCTGGCACCGGCAAGGGAGAGGGTCAGGACGGGAGCGCAGCGTCGGGAGGTTCGATCCAGAAGCCCAAAAGCAGCCTGGTAAAGCCGCCTTACTCCTACATCGCCCTCATCACCATGTCCATCCTCCAGAGCCCGCAGAAGAAACTCACCCTCAGCGGGATCTGCGAGTTCATCAGCAGCCGCTTCCCGTATTACCGGGAGAAGTTCCCGGCGTGGCAAAACTCCATCCGCCACAACTTGTCCCTGAACGACTGCTTTGTGAAAATCCCACGGGAGCCCGGCAACCCCGGCAAGGGCAACTACTGGACCCTGGACCCCGCGTCAGAGGACATGTTCGACAACGGCAGCTTCCTCAGGAGGAGGAAAAGGTTCAAGAGGGTTCAGCCGGACATGCTCAGGGACCAGACCGCGCTCATGATGCAAAGTTTCGGCGCGTACAGCCTCGGGGGCCCCTACGGGAGGCACTACGGGATCCACCCGGCGTATACCCATCCGGCGGCTTTGCAGTACCCGTACATGCCCCCCGTGGGACCCATGCTGCCGCCGGGCGTCCCCCTCCTGCCCTCGGTGGAGCTGAACCGAAAGGCGTTCAACTCCCAGCTCAGCCCGAGCCTCCAGATGCAGCTCAACAGCCTGAGCGCGGCGTCCATGATCAAGTCGGAGCCGTCCAACAGGCCGTCGTTCAGCATAGAGAACATCATCGGGGTCTCCAGCGCCTCCTCGTCCTCGCCTCAGGCTTTCCTGCGGCCTCCGGTGACCGTGCAGTCGGCCCTGCTGAGCGCGCAGTCCCTCTCCCTGAGCCGGAGCTCCGCGGCCCTCGGCCCCCTCCTCAGTGTTCCGTCCAATCTCCTCTCGGGACACGTTTTACCCTCCGGGACGACGCTGTCCAAGTGGCCGTCACAATGACTTTATCACGTGAAGATATAGACTCTTATTTTTTATATAGAGACATTACGGGGGAGAGCACATATCTATAGGCAGCACTGGACTCTGTAGCCAAGTAAAGACTGTTGTTGAAACAGAGCAAAAAAAAAGAGAAGAAGAGATATTTCTGTACAGGTAATATTTGTAAATATTTGTAGAAAAGAAAAAAAGATTTTACCTGTTTGACTTTTAAATGTCCTTTTTTTGTTTTTGTTTTTTGTTTTTGTCCTCGTTTGAAATCTGTAATTATTATTTTTTCTTTAATTTCATTTTTTGTATCGGGAAGCTCCAGTGGACCCAGTTCTGGCTTCCTTTTTCATACAAGACACAAAACAAAGCTCTGAGGAAATAGATTGTTTATAATGATAATTAAAAAAAGATCAATCATATGTAATTCTATGTAGCTATATTGTGTTGTCAACTGAATTTATTTGTAAATAAATCCAAGAAAGAAATCAAATCAAACTTTCCTTTCTAACATTTTTTTTAAATCATTCGATAGATTGAATGAGACTCGTGGTGGTTTTTACATTAAGTTTTCTCAGGCGTTGCAGTTTATTTAAGGAAATTTGATTTTTTACAACAAAACACAAGCTAGAAATGTTATTTCTTTATTCTATAAAATCATAATTGTCTTATCATGTGAATTTTACTTTATAATTTCCAGGTTTAGTAACAGTTAATATCGTTTCAAGATGTTGTTTTTAATTTAATTGTAATTTGTAATAATACTTTTCTAATTATATTACTCGAGCAACAGCAGGAAATTTGAATTATGATTTACAACAGCTTAAACAAACTACCAAACCACAGGCAGTTACTTTTTAAAAAAGCTTAAACTTTATTATGAGACCTTAATAAGGAACATTTTGGGGGTTACACTTCAATTTAAACTCTACGTGCTGCCAAAGATATAAATATAATAATAAGGAATTGCGTAAAATAATTAAAGCCATTATAGGCTACAGATTTTAAAATGAAATAAAAGTGGGGGAAAGGATTATTATATAAAAAGCAGGACAGGTTTTATCCTGAGATTTAGTGCAGACAAACCTGAACATATTTATTTCAGTAATCATTTGAACTATGTTAACAAATATGTGAACTTGTGGTAAATAATTAAAACGATCTAATTATTTTTTTAACCATATATATATATATACACATGGTTGTTTTCCTGACAATGGCCGCAGCCTGGGTAGAGGTCACAGTTTAGACACCTTTTAATTTACTAGTAGCTCAAATCAGCGCGCGGATCGTCTTACAGGATATTCTGCGGCTTGGCTACTATAAAGGTAACAGTTTCGCAGTTGTGTCTGGCTAATCACTTTTACACAAACAGCAAATGGTGTGTGGTGTGTGTGTGTGTGTGCGCGGGGGGTGGCGGGTGTGTGGGTCTGTGAGAGTGTGTGTGTGTGTGTGTTATAGGCGCTATATTTATCTGATCCCCATGGGAAAGAAAAAGGGAAAGGAGCTCTCTCTCTCTCTCTCTCTCTCTCTCTCTCTCTCTCTCTCTCTCTCTCTCTCTCTCTCTCTCTCTCTCTCTCTCCTCTCTCTCTCTCTCTCTCTCTCTCTCTCTCTCTCTCTGCTTCAATACTTCCAGACACCGAAGAAGGTGCTGATGATGCAAAAGGCTTCTCCAATGTCACCCTGATATTTCTACTGAACACATGTATTATAATAATAATAATGATGATTATCAATACTACGCCATGATTGACATTATTATTACTAATAGTCTATTGGCTCTGGATGATATTATTGTTGCGTAAAACTTTTGACAGTATGTATCACAGCAATATCGAAACGTAGAAGAAATAAGAAATACAAAAATAAATATAATTATAGATATTACAGGGTCTAAATAGGCCTAAATAATTTCTGTAATAATCTTTTTGAAGAATGATAATTTTCCAATAAATATAAAATTCACACACTGACAGACAGTTTAAAGTGGCACTGAATGAAACACGCCCAGAGGTCAGTTTCAGGGGACGTGTTTGGAAAATTTAAATGTTGTCAAATGTTGTCCAGAGGGGTAAATAAATAAATTCCAATAGTCATAGTAACAATAAACTAAACAGACCAATTATATCAGTTGTTTTTTATCGTAGATATTTTTGAGTAAATATATGTTTGAGGCATGTTGCAGGTCCAGGATCAGCCTCCACAAATCAGACAAACTCTCAGTCATGTCTCACTGTGTCTCAGTGTGTGTGTGTGTGTGTGTGTGTGTTGTGTGTGTGTGTGTGTGTGTGTGTGTGTGTGTGTGTGTGTGTGTGTGTGTGGTGTGTGTGTGTGTGTCAGTCCGACTCTCACCTCGGGAGGGGGAGACGAGACTCAAGCCGCTAGGGGGCGTTCAATGACACCTCTTGCTCTTCATTAAAGAGAATCAAAACAGAAATAAATATTTAGAATGAGCTGAACTGATGGAAGACAAACCATCTCGTTAATTAACTCAATCAGTCCTTTGCATGTTGATCACACATTTAGGCTGATGCATCCTTATAGTCAATATAAGTGGATGTGCAGATTTAATTTAAAGGAGATGATGACACTGGAAATAAGCGATTGACCATCGTTAATTCCCATTTGCAGCAGGAGATGTGTGACCGGGAGGGTGCTGGTTATTTTCATCCACATTTTTCTGTATTCACAATATGTGCACAGCTTTGTATACAGTGATTTACATAGGCTCCTCTTTAGGGGGGTGCAGGCCTCATGTTAATCTTGGAGAAGGTGGATATTGCTGATGTTGAGGTTTAAATTGACGGTTTCAGTGGCAGATGTTGGGAAATACAAAACTCTGATTAGGCTGTTTCAAAAACAGATGAAGAAAACACGTTTCAAAATGTTAAAAGCAGGTGATAACGTCATTATAAAAATAAGTGCAGGCCTTATTTAATTTGTTTACACCCATAAATATGTATATTGATAATATAATAACGAAAATGATATGAATCATTTCCTCATAATATCTCGGTAATAAGATTATAATTTGTTCAATCAAAGACAATATCGACGCAGAAGAGAGAACCCCCCCCCCCCACCCCCCCCCCCCCCCCCCCCCTCTCTCGCGCGCGCTCCACTCAATAATGACCTATACGCAGCTGCACGTGCGTGTGCACAGGTGGAGAAAAGGCTGCACTGGTTCCCACAGCTCCACCTCCCACAGCTCCACCTCAGGAGAGAGTCTATGACATTCTTCATAAAGTCTGAGTTTGACCGTTGACTTATTACAGAACTACCATATATTAATATACCATCATAGAAATATGGTTTAAAAATGATTAAAAAAATAAATCTAAAGAATACTATAAAAGAGCTACAAAAATTATAAGGTACAATTGATGCGAAGGAGACAAAGACGACATCACACAGGTTCTCAGCGAAGCCCAAATTACTGCACAGAGTTGATGCTGCATGAATTCACCTGGTAGAAAAAATTGTTGTTTGCAAAAAAACATAAACACACAAGTACTAATTAAAGTAATCCATTAAAGGGAAATTTAAAAGTATTTTACCTATAAAGGCTCTAATTGAAGTATTTCTTAGACTTAAAATAATATCAAAGCAGGTCATAAAGTGGTTAGTTGCCATATATTACCATGACGTGTACAGAAGCTACTCCTGAATCTGGAATTTTTACAGTCTGATAATCAGCCCACAAACTTGTGCCATTGCTGGTTTGAGAAAGACAAAGAACAATGTTTGACACCTTCATGTAATGCTCCTAGCACGAGCCCATGTAGCCACCTGCAGTGTGGTTTGTCAGAGTGAGTCCAGAGCAGCTGAGACTTGAGCCTTTGCGCATTTACATGTAATTTCTACCATTTACATACAATGTGTCCCATCATGTGTAACATATCAGTATTTTCTTGATCCCTGGGAGAATAAACTGCTTCATAATTTCGTCTCACATTATCAAAACTCCACATTTAATAGGACACGCCATGAAGATGGATTCACTTGCTTTCACGCAGCAGTAGTTCCTACTTCCCTTGTCCCAAGCATGCAGGGTTTAAACATCTGGCTGATAACATTTTTATTAAAGGGAAGGAATGCATGTGCGACCTATGACCTTTAAATCAGTGAGGCCATGTTAAGTGTCACTAAATCGCATCATCGCATCTTAAAATTTCAAAAGAAGAAGCTTTTTATTATAAGTCTTTATTTCTCCTCATATTGTCAGACATGTGATAGAATAGTAGAAAAGATCAACTTGGGCTTGTTGTAGCAAACTTGACTGGAACTATGATAGACAACAATGACATTGGCAAGCAAGGCCCAGGCCTCCATAATAACTAGGTCATCCTCCACCACAAGCTATAGCCTTCTCCTGGGCGGAGATCACAGACTGTAAATGTAGGTACAGCAGTTACTGAATATTTAAAAAGGCATAGAGATGAAGCAATAAATGACAAAGTAAAGCTGGTGTGGCCGGGCATTAATAACTAATGGGTACCAGTGAGTTATAGGCTACTGCCGTTGTAATGAAAGTGTCATTGCAAATCAGCAGTTGTCCGAGGTTATTATTATTTATGCATAATTGATGCCGGAACCACAAGGAACACGTCTCACCCAACAAATCCCAACACCTTGGGAACAAAGACGACGGTGTCAACAGAGGAAAAGGTCACAGAGGAGAAAATGCCCCTGGGCTGAGATTTACAATGTGAGGGGAGGGCGAAGCTGTTATAACCACACATACAGAAGGTTACAACAAACTAGTTACACAACTGAGTCTCTGCAGGGGATGGTTGCTCCACCATGGTTAGCGGCTGCAAAATGGACGACACATGTAGCTGCACTTGCTACCGTGAGATCCTCATATGTTTCCATAACTTTGAAAACATAAGATATAGGATAGATTTTCTTTGCAGGATTCACAAGTGCCGTTAATTCAGTGATCTTCGTTTCTTTAGTGGCCAGAGTTCCAAGTGCACAAATTATAGTATCATTCATTAGTTTCCCTTAATAATAAGTTGCCAGTATACGTAGCCCCTAATTTCCAGAACTGGACAAGTTTTGGAACCCACAATTTTTTTGTTATGCTGGCAGTCATTGGAAAAGAATCTGTCTTTGTTTTCAAAAATATTTCATTCATAGACATATTTACATATATACAAAATTATATAACTTGTTTTTCACTTGTAGGTGTTTGAAAAGGACCCTGTGTACTGGAATCAAAGATTAGTTTTTATTATTGTTAAGCTTTGACTGATGGACATTTCCGTTCATTTCAATATTATTGTATTTGTATAGCGCCAAATCATAACATACATTATCTTAAGACACATCACGCAAACATATGCCAACTTTATGATACAAACATTATAACTGAAAACAGAAATTCGAAGAACGAGGGAGATAAATAAAGAAATTATCCTGCAATTGATTCATGTATTCATCCAGTTTGTGGCTGTACTGTGTTGTAAGTGAATTGTGTAATGATATATCAGCAATGGTTACGTTGTGACTCAGTGAGCAACTTATTCATTTAACAATAAAATGTGATAACATGATGAAATGTATCTTTGGTGCATGATATCCATCAATTTGCCATAAATCATTACAACAAATGATGCATTCAATATACATAGGAAATTTAGCCTTTCTAGATCCCAGTTGTAGCTATATATATAAAAAAATGTACGTTGAATTCCGGAAATTGACGTCAGACTAAAAGCACATCTAGTTATATCTCCTATAGATCCATCAAACTATTTAGTGACGTTATTTGTCGCATCCGCAATGAAGCGTCTGCTGGACGAAGAGGAAACAACAATTTCCCCTAATGTTCGCAAACGCCTCTTGAGTCTCGCGCCTACGTCATCCCCCAGTGTCCAATGAAAGCGTGAAACGAAGCCTTGGTGGATGACGTATACAGGAAGTGTAAACTGTCTCAATGGGGAGATGAGTTTGTTTTCATCGTTTCTTTTTCTCCTCGAATAAACTGCTTCTCCCTCGTTGGAGCGATGCCGACGTGGAGCCTCGTGTCCATCTGTGTCTGCTCGGTGTCGCGGCGAGATGGGGAGTGTCGTTAAATCCGTACTCAGGTAGGAAGTCGGTGTTGTTTCACGTCAGCACGAGAGAATCACAACAAGTGCTCTGCTGTAGTTCAGTTGGACTCTCAGCAGGGTGCTACAGGTTAGCATGTAGCATGTAGCCTGCAGCCTGCAGCCACACAGTAGACTGTTTGTTTTGTGTTTTATTCACCTGTGTGTGATCTCTCTCTCTCTCTATCCAGGGGCGGGGAAACCTCCCATGTTTGGAGACTACGAGGCTCAAAGGCACTGGCAGGAGGTGACCCACAACCTCCCAGTGCAGGAATGGTCAGTGTGAATCTCTGAGGGGAAAGTTCAGGAGATACAGGCTCATGTGGAAAGAGGATGAGATCATTTGGGGTTTGAGGGTTGTGGTGATTATCGTAACATTGTGTAATGACTGGGCTGAACACACAGTTTGCAGTGTAGAAGGGACACTTGGCTCAAACTGCTGTCTCTAATTTCAGAATGAAAATATACAACACTTGTTCTCTTGCAGGTACTTCAACACCACTGAAAATGACTTGAACTACTGGGGTCTGGACTATCCTCCTCTCACTGCCTATCACAGCTGGGTCTGTGCTTATATGTAAGTTTTAATAGATTACAGAGCTTCAGTATGAGTGTAGCCTCTTTGCTATTCTGTGTATATTTACTATGAATTCTATTCTGCATGGTGGGCACATGTGTTGCAGTTGCAGTTAAGCTGTGTTTCAGGATGTCCTTCAGACATTTGATGAACCAACAACAGTGTTCAAATGAAAATTCTAAATCTAAATCATCTGTGTTTTCCTGCAGAGCCAAGATGATAAACCCTGAATGGGTGGAGCTCCACAAATCCAGAGGTTATGAAAGTCCAGCGCACAAGTTATTCATGAGAGCTACAGGTACGAGAATCACAGTCAAATAAATAAGAGAACCTTCCACGATTCATATCAACCTCAACCTTAAAATAACTATAATTGTTTTACACTTACATTTATGATTTACATTTGCAAGTAAAATATCATTTCTTTCTGTTCCAGTCCTGGTGGCAGATTTGTTGATATACATCCCAGCTGTGGTTTTGTACTGTTTCTATCTGACGGATGGATCCTCTAGGAAAAAGGTAACGCTCGCATTTAGAAGTGTTTTTGAATCTAAAAGTATCTCTTCACTATCTAATAGGAATGAACCACATTTTCCTCTTAGTCTGGGAAACCACCCGTGTTAAAGCAAACTACAGCACAGATCTGAGAATTACAAAGCAATATGATTTTACATTTACAGAAGTTACTGCTTTTTAAGTGGATTGTCCATTTAGAGGGAAAACTTCTAATGTTTTCACCGTATTTTACATTATCTAACAGTTATTACAAGATCACCAGTTGAAGGAGACTCTTACCAGCTTTGTCTGCAAAAAAGGCAGAACTTGAACAGATTATCCCAGCATGCATTGCCCTTTGTTGAACGCATGGCAGGACAGACTCCTGGTACCTAACTATCAATAAGAAAGTACTGTCCAGGATTGACTTAATGAAATAAGACAACAGCTCAGTTATCAAACCGATTATCTATCACTGCAACTATTGATCATAGACAAATTGACTAATAATAAGCAGTCTAATTAAATTCTGTCAACTTGTAAATGTTTTCTCTTTGTGTCGCCAGGTCTCCACTCTGTTCTGCTTCTTGCTGTATCCAGGACTGATTCTCATTGACTATGGACATTTCCAGTATCCTTTATTTTTTAAATATTTGTAATCAATCAATCAAACTTTATTTCTATAGGTTTATGCAGTTCTAAGTCACAAATGACAGATGAGCCCAAAATAAGAAAAACAAATAAAAAAGCTCACAATGAAATACTGTAAAAAAAAAAAAGATTTTAAAAGCTATTACAAGAAAATAGATAAAATAAATGGAGAGCTTATGTTTAAATATTTATTGATTTATTAAATATTATATCTTTATTGTAAAATGCTACTATTGTGATTTAAAATACGTTTTACATCTAAAAACCTGCATTTTTTATATTTTGACACCAAACCCTGCAGCAACATTATTTAAGATGGTTATGAGCCTTTGTTCAACATGGAGATGATCATTTACTTGAGATTAAATGCAAAGAAACAAGAGCCAACTTCAGACATACTGTGGTTTTCTTGTTTCATCCATTCACACTGTATCTTCTCACTCCGTCACATAGTTAAATGAAAGATCCTGCAGAACAAATAGAGCAATAATCAATGGAAAGTGACTGAACTGACCCTGGATCAGCTTCTGTGTCTACACTTATATTCCAGTAAGGACCTTAACGGTATCAGGTACAATGGAGTGAGCCAAGGCTTCGCTCTGTGGGGGGTTCTGGCTCTTGGTCTGGGCTGGGATGCTTTCGGCTCCATGGCCTTCTCCCTGGCTCTCAACTACAAACAGATGGAGCTGTACCACGCTCTGCCCTTCTTCTGCTACCTGCTGGGAAAGTGTGTCAAGTTGGGTCTGATGGGGAGAGGGTGAGTCTCTTGATTTATTTGCCTATTGTGACCCTCTTGTCTGTCTTCTCTCACATTCTTTGTCTTTGGCAAATTAGCCGTGAGTCACCTACTGTCTCCACATTGTCACCGTTTCAACCAGAACAGAACTCAGTAGAGCGTTTACCTCCACTTCCAACAGTAAATTCAATCTGTCTAATGAGCATGAACAGATTTTCTTTTATTTGGGTTCAGAAATCTCTGGTAAATTGAAAAAAACGTTCCAAAACACTCTCGCAATGTGAAATAAAGTGGGAAAAGAAAACACACCGGCTGGTAGTTTTTGTGTAATGCTACTAACTTAACACTCACTCAAACAAACGTCAATGAAAACACAACAATCCTTGGCGGAGGCAACTTTATTCAGCCACAGTTCCTAGATGACCCACGTCTGAAACCACAGAAAGAGAAGAACCAGACCAGCTGATTTGTTTTCCACCGTCTTTTAAATTACTGTTATTATTATTTATTTTTTTATTCCTGCGATCAACGATGATTTCACCTCATGTCTAAATAAAGCTAAAGGCCGGTAAATAGTTCTTTAAAACCTCGACAACCACAAACAAACCATAAAAAAAGGATCGAGAACACAACATTATGATCCTTCAGTTCATTCGCTGGTGATGTCGTTTTGTCACGCTGCAGCTAACAGCGTCAACTGAGCGCTGAAAGCAGATATGTAATGTCGGTCTATTAGAGAGCGGTGTCCTCAGGAGATGCCGCAGAATGACTGAGGTAATCACATTGGATGTTGTTACTAGTGTGTCCAGTGTCTGTTTGTCTAGTAACAATGTACCAAGGGCATTTAGTAGCAAATGGAAAGCTGGATTAGAAGAGCCGGGAGCGGGTGGGGGATATGTCCAGATGACACTCTCGCCATGCCCAAACTCCTCAGCTATGTCTGTGTGTGCAACTTAACCAGCAGCTTGACGGTTACAGCTGACAAGATATCCTGACCTACACTAAAGACTTTCAGCTGATGCATGGCTTTCACTGCATTCCTCAACACAGGGGTCAAAGTCCAAATTTAGGACTTGCAGACAGTGTGTACTAATTGTTTGAAGAATACTAGCAGACATGGACGCAACCAAATGCTTAACGTCAACGTGTGTATTTTTGGAAACTAAAGCGAAGAAAAAAAAAAACACCCTAATATTGTGGCACTTGTTTCTGTGTGACCCTTTTTTTTTCGTGCAGGCTTATGTTGCTGGTGAGAATTGCTGTCACCGTGTTGGTGAGTTTTGCCCTCTGCTGGCTGCCCTTCCTGTCCGACCCCGACCAGGCCCTGCAGGTGGCGAGGAGGATCTTTCCCGTGGCTCGCGGTCTGTTTGAGGTACAGTAGACTTCCCTGAAAACCACAACTGAGAAGCCCTATCTTCCAATGAGGCCAAGTCTTTAAAAAAAACAAAAAAACATTTGTACTTTTGCCATGCGGGCATCGATGAATAGCTGCTCTCTTCTCACAATCCCAATATGCCATTTAAAGAAACGAGTGGGAGAAGATAATATCTCCAGATAGATCATGAATATAAAAGGGTAAATAGTGTTAAACCGGGATGGACCGGAGATCAGAGGAGCGATACACGTCACATGTACATCCCCTGTTCCCACTGAAGCCTGAGGGATGCAGAAGGATTTGAGTTGCAGGGGCAGTAGGAGTATAATAGTTCTGTTTTTGTTTTTTTATACGAGCCCTTCTTGAACATGTATACCCGGTAAAATTTCAAGATATTAACGAATGAATGTGACCCTAATAACAAAAATCTACTATCATGAAAATCCTGATATTATCAGTAGCATAAAATAAGAAAGGAGACATTTTGAACACCACAACTGAGAAGCCCTATCTTCCAATGAGGCCTAGTCTTTTTTAAAAAAAACATTTGAACAAATATGCCGAAGGGATTTTTGTATGGTTTTCAAAATTAAATATCCTTAATGCCATGTTTTGTTATAAGATATCAGAAATTCCACTACATCAGTTACTTCATATATTTTTAAACGGTTTTCTGGCTTCAAGTGGGAAACTTTAATGAATTCAAAAAATGGTCCAAGAAGTCAGCATTTTACTCATCTGTCAAAGTTAGGATCTGTTAAATTATTGTGTAAAATATTAGTCCGAATTGAAAAGGGTCTTAAAATTTTCCTTAAATTGAGATGTTCCACACTCTGAGCGTGCTCCACATGCTTTCACCCTCCAGTGCCGCGCGGCTCAGGACATGGATACCCCACGGCATCAAAGAAAACAGTGGAATAAAATGGTGAAAGGTCAGGAGATCAATTTCACTCAGTCTCGGAGGAGTTGGGGTTCAGGATGTACAGGAGGAGGAGGAGGATATAGATAAATCTAACTAATTTATGGGTGGGGTATTTTCAGCACTTCTTAGTCAGTCGTGTTTTAGCCATATGGACCAACGAGTGCGGCAAACTCTACACTCAAAGGCGTATCAGAGCAGATCTGACAACTGTTGCCTGCTGCTGACTGCGTCTTTGGAAAGTGTATTAGTATTTTGGACTCTTCTATAGCACGCACACACACACACACACACACAGATTTGTATATTGTCGTCACTCTCATAACCTGAGAGGGATAAAGTAGGGACAGGAATCTGACATTAATTAAAAAGGAGGGTGGTAGTTGACAGGGAGAGAGAGAGAGACCTGAAAAACCTCCAGTCGGCAGCGTTAAAAGCTGTCATGGGAGAAGCGGAGGTAAAGTAACTGTGTGGGACTGACAGCTCAGATGCCAAGGTTTGCAGTTCTCATTTCTGAAACCCTCTAACACCCCTCTTGTCCTAGTCCCCGGGGTGGCACCCACCACAAGGTGTCATAGATGTGAGAAGTAATTGAAAATTCTACCAGGGGAGCGGATGGCTGCGTGCCCTGCGGCAGTATTTGTTCAATGAAATGATGCAAACATAATACACAGGGTGTGAGAGACACTATCCTCCCCTGTGACGGCAGCATGAGAGGCTGCCCGGGCGAGTCGCCCTGAACTAATTGTGAAATCGTGCACGTAAGCAAAAGCTTACAAGGGGGGGGGACAAGGGGATAAAAGTGAGGAGGGGGGGTGGTGGGGGGGGAGGACGAGGGCTGACGAGCGGTGGTCCTGGCGACTTCAGGGAGGGAGCAGTTGTAAGTTTACCCACTGAGCTGCATTCTGACGTCTCACGTTGCCGCCCGCTCACAAAAATGGCACCAAATGCTTCCCCCTGTGAAATTCCATGCTAGCTCATAGGTGAAGGAGCCGCACTGCTCTCGCGCCACCACCCCTCCGCCCCCTTGCACTTACATTTGCCAACGGGGACCCCCCCCCCCCCCACCCCCGTCCATCGCTCATGTGTTGCCTTGAGGCGGTGTCCAGGAAAATTCCCGTGGTGGTTATTTGGAGCGAGGAGGCAAAGAGGAGAGTGAGAGGGAAGGGGGCTGAGACAACACAACGCTGGATGACCCAGTGCTGCTGACTGGGCTGCCACTAAGATCCACACAGCTGTGCCGCGAGCAGCTGTAGCACAGAGGGGAGAGAGAGGAGGACAGAAATAGGCTTTCTAGACAGGGCCACGCTGAGAGAACCACCTGCAGTGGCATCTTAAAGCTGATCTAGGCACCCCGTCTCTATGTTGTGGGATGTCAGCTTCGATATCATCTGATTCCTGCACAACTGCTTAAGCCCTGAAATCAGCTGAATCTCAAACAGCGAGGCCTCCCTCATCTGATCTCACAGCTTTTCTATCAGTCACAAAGTGTAACAGTGTGATTTTATGAACTCACACGGTCAATCAACAAAGAAATGTATCTAAGTTTTAATAACAGACTGATTGATTGTCATTTCAAATCGAGCGGAAAATTCCAAACATTTATTTTCCCAAAAAGTTAGAACTCGCTGCTTTTTCTTTGAAATTGAATCAATTTGTGCTCCGTGCCAAATTATTTTTTTCCGCTATTTTGACATTTTATGAACAAACCGTTTATAAATTAATCCAGAAAATATTCATTTAATTATGAAATTTCAATACATTTTTGAAAAATTGTATCGCAGCCCTATTTTTCCTGGAATCTAAATTTCAAAGTCAAAAAAATGAATAATTTGATTTTATATAGAGAATTATCGATCATATTGACAGTGTGTGGTTAGTGGCAGTGCTCTGTGCTCGGTCTGTATCTGCTGGTCATGCAGAAACTACTCTGGTTTGACACTTGACCTTGTGTCTCCAAGTTTACAAATAAGTCCCATGCTTTCTCTGACAAGGGAGTGAATTTATGACAGAGGGTTACACACAAATGCCCCGAGGAATTCGTATTGAACTCTCAGTGGTGAAATAACTACTCAAAGCAATGCCACTTATTTGCTTTCCCTTTGCAGAATAGAATTCGCTGAGTCTCGTAAATTGTTGTGTTTTTGCCTGATATCAGTTCTTATTTAAATGTGTGTGTGTGTGTGTGTGTGTAAAGGATAAGGTGGCCAACACGTGGTGCAGCCTGAACACCTTGATAAAGATCCGATCCATTCTGTCCACAGACTCTCAGCTCTACCTCAGGTAATCCCTTTTATATCGAGTGTCTATCGCTTTTCTCCCTCTTCCAGCTTCCATCGTTCCTTTCTTTTGTTTTTATTTCTTTGTCATTGTCATTCTTCTCTCAACTCTTTTGCTCCCGTGTCCTGCTTTCACTCCTTTCATTTCCTGGGAAAGCAGAGCTTGCCCAAGGGAATAAAGACTGTGATCCAGCAGAGTGGAAATAAGATCATCCCTGAAGGAAACGTCTTGTGAGGAACTTCTGAATATAAAGTCACAACTGTTTCTGGAAATGCAGTGACAGGGGGTTGAATTGCCCAAGGAACCACTGAAGCATGTGTCCTACACAGATAGAAGCAGAGTTTTCAAAAAAATATTATGATGGATTGTGGGGGCGAGAGAAAGAGGAGGACAAATAACCGGTGCTATCGGGGGAGAACACGTAGTAAACTCGTGTCATTTAACGTTCAGCGTCTCCGCCCGCTTGCCCACAGTGCATTCCAGGAAGGCTTAAGATGCATGTTATTTTGACCAAAAGCTGAAGACCTGCGCCGTCACAGTGGAGGAAATAGTCAACGCAGCAGTTGTGTCATGGTGGAGCCTGCTTAAATAACCCGACTCGCTAAATTTAGGAGTCCTGTGTTCGACGCATGGACACGTTCCTGCCAGACTGCTAAGTCCAGGGATCAAGTTGGACTTCTTTGACTGTTGTGCATTTCAAACAAACGGAAAAAAACCACTCCTGTCTTTTTGGCACCGGCAAATGGGTTGTTGAATGCTCCGGTGTGGGTGTGCTGTGTACACAGAAAGAATCAGCTGTGAAAAGGGATCCATGTCCTTCCGGACCGCAAAACCCTGCCCCACACATAACGCACATACAACACACACACACTCATGCTCACTGAATACCCACTGAGTGCTCTTTTATTAATTTAAATTGCCACTCGTTCTATTTATCTGGCTATTTATACACATCACCGTTGTCATAATGCTCTGGGATCACTCCTGCAAACGGGAGAACAAACACACTGTTGCCCTCGCACTTTGCACTAACTCACTGCGGGGGCCCATCAGCACGTTTATTCACATGTACACTGACACGTTGTCGGTGTGTGTGTGCCGGTGCCTCTGGCCCCCAGCAGGTGACAATTGAAGGGTTAAACTAAGGCCCGCTGACCCTAACACGGGCCCAGTGTTCGGTCCTTTCCCACACAGCCAGGGTCTTAGAGCAGGATGGTTTGTGTCCAACATCAAAATCAGATCATTTAGAGCGACTGACATTAAATGTATCTGGCTTTGTCGTCTGTTAGCGTTTGGACGTACTGGAAAAAAAATAGTTGACTTATATTATCATTATTTATTTTTCACATGAATCCATGTCAACACCACAGAGAGACGTGCTTGAAAGCCTGGGATTATGTGCAAATACATTTAATTATATTCCTCCGAATTGATTTTCTGCTCCTCAACTCTTCCCCCCCCACCCCCCACCCCTTTTTTTTTTTCATGCTCCATTGGATTTTCTGCTGCACAATCACTTCCTCTGTTGTTGACGGTGCTGATGTGAGATCATATGAATGTACTGAATGTGTCTGTTCTGCTTTTCCCAGCTTCGCCTGCACGCTCCTGGCGGCCCTGCCCTCCTCCATCAGACTGCTGACAGAGCCCACCTTCTGGCAGTTAAACTGGCCTTGGTGAGTGGGTTTTGGATTACCCCTACACCTCTAATGTAACTAACACACCTGCAGCTGGAAACTATGAGGTGGGATTGTCTCCATGAACGGTAAAAACTTTATGGACGGTGGCACGTGGGAGAGGGGAGGAGCGAGCAGACTGAAACTGTTGTGATCCATTTTATATATGTTTCTGTCTTTCATCGGATTTTTTTGAAAAGTATTCTATCAAGTATTTTAGTCCTAAACCGGTAGTAGCTGTTATATTGATTATCTCATTGCCTTTTTTGTTTTAGGCAAATTCATCTCTAGCATTTTTCCTCTTCTCCTATCAAGTCCACGAGAAGTCCATCCTCTTGGCTGCCTTGTGAGTACACGGAGGAAAACTTGTGAGGTTTTTACTCAACACAGGATAACATGTAACATTCTCAAATATTCATGAGCGCAGATTTAATTTCTACTCACACGGGAGCTTTGTCTCCGTCGTTCATCTTAAATGATGTTTTGCAGTTTGATATTAAGTTGAACACGTGCACTTTGTTTAAGTGACGTCATTCACCTGCCACAGTTGCTCTTTATTAAAGAACAGCCTCTGCTAACTGAACGGTTAATCACCTCTGTCATCACACTCACACGTGGGTGTAAGATGTGCTCGTGTGCGGCTCATTACCATTTACCTCCATATGTATAAAGCTGTGGCGGCTGTAGGTGGAGAGTGATGCCTGGGATAGATTCGGCAGCGAGGGATTTGGTTCCTGGATCTGGGCTCATCTATTAATCTAGATTAGGGTAGATTGTTGCTTTATTAACTATTGAGTTATATCTCCCACCTGTCCCCCGGAATCAATCAGTAATGCATGTCCAGGGATTAGGAAAGAATGGCAGGCGGCAGCTCGGGGCATTGTTTGCGCAGGATCAATTATTGGACTGTAACAGGATCGCCAAAGAGCACTGGCTGTAATTATGGTCTCAGGGACCGGTGGAAAGTGCACCGAGCACCGGCACAGACAAAGTTCAGTTAGCAACAGTCCTACACCACAGACCCACGGCCTTTAATAATACATTTATCACATGTGAACAACTGGAGAGCTTGATTTTGTCGTTGAATACTCGAGTTGGATTTGGGTTATACGGCTGCAAATATGCATACAGTGCAATTACAGTAATGAGGCGAACACTGACATAGAAATAATGTGGAACAACAAACGCTGACTGCCTTGTGAGCAGCTGACAATAATCGATTCCTGTGGAAGTCCCATTAGGTCAGTAGCTTTATTATTAAACGCGCATGACATCAATTCATATCCAGCTTCAACCTAACGTGGCCTCACTTCCTGTCTCACTGTCAAATGATATTTAATGGTACTTTCTGCCGAGTGTGTTCAACAGTGACAATATGCAGTTTGGATCTTTTCTAGGCCGGTGTGCCTTCTGCTGAATGACCTGCCCCTGGTGGCTATTTGGTTCCTACAGGCCTCAACATTCAGGTGAGACTATGAATATGGATGGCAGGTGAATCAAAGCTGGAGGTTGTGTTTTCATCAGTGTTTATTTTCAGCAGGATTATGCAAAAACTACTGAAGTGATTAATATTTAATTTGGTGGAGGGGTGAGACATGACCCAAAGAAGAACCTACTAAATTTTGGAGTGGATCCGGATAAACAGGCAAAACAGGGATTATCTTTCCTACTTTATTTAACATGGCGGGATAGGGCGATGGATTTAGCAGAGGTAGGTTCCTTCCGGGCGCCTTTCTATCACATACTCATACATATACTTACTGTAAATATGTCAGGTCCATTAATTATTCACTGGGACATCAAAATATCAACAAAAAAAAAAAGCCATATCTAAACCAATATTGGAAAGATGAAGAAAGTGGAGAAAGAAAACCTCTGAAAATGTAACTTGTAATTATGCCTGTAATGTAAAGTTGAGATGGAACTCTCACGTCCTCTCCTCTTGTCTCACAGTCTATTCTGTCCCTTGCTCCGACCATCAAATACCTAGAAATAATCCCAAAAAGCTAAATAGATACGCGACGAGGGTTGAGCTGAGGACCGTGAATGGAAAAAGACGAGTAGTGCTGCAAACGCTCCGTCTAACTTTCACCAGCTGTTGTTAAATTCTTCCGGCAGCACTAATTGTTGTGCGTGTGGTTTAGTATAAGGATATCTGGGGATTACACGGCATAGTCTGCATGCCTGCCATCTAAGTGTGTGTGTGTGTGTTGTGTGTTGTGTAGGGACAGGGGGTCATTCTGTAGCTGCTTCCCAGTACAGTCTGACTCGGACACATTATCTGCATCCTCTCCAGACTCGGCCATTTAAAACAGAAATACATCTTTTGTGAGCATAATTGGCCGAATGGCTGCTCGACGGGGACAGAATGCAGCCAGTCTGTTTTTTAAATTGAAGAAGTATGTATTTCTCCAAATGTTAAACAGTTATCCTCTGAATGGAGCTTTATCGTCGGAGTAAAAGTCCGAATGAGTGGTCTATTGTGAGCGAGAGTTTTTTTTTTTTTTATAAAGTGGGCCGATGTGCGATTTACTATGAGTCAACTGTTGTTCTTGTCCGTCCCCCCCTCCACTAAACTAAGATAAGCTTGGCATGAATGTCCGAGCCGTCTCCCTCCAGGGGACGTGGAGCTTGCGCGGGCCTGTTGGATATAAAAGCTGTGCGGTGTAATGTTGCCCCATCTCTCAGCAAACATGATACCGACATTAACAATGTGCTGTCAGACGTGTATGAAAATATTTTGATGTGTTGTCAGTCAACGGTGGAATATAATGTATTTCTGTCAATAGGGTGTCCTCAACACTTTTCTGCTGTCTGCCCCGTTGTCCTTGTCCCTGTACGCAGCATGCTGCCGCTGTTCCTCAAGGACGGCCTGCTGGTGCCCTACGTCGTGACCTCGCTGGCCTTCCTCTTCTACAGCATCTATCTCCTGTCTGCCCTGGAGCGCTGTACAGAGGACGAGCTGAGACTGGGCGCCTACCGCAGGCTGTTCTTCTGCTGCCCAAAATGGACTTGGCCTGCGTAGTGAGATGGAAGGTCAGTGACTAACGGCACAACAGCCAGCACTGATTCTGTGATCTGCGTTTCATCTGTGTCGATGTTCCTACCAAGCGCAGCCTGCTCGTGAAGTCGAGACGTTGGATGTTTAGTTTATATATTTACATTTCAGTGGCAATGTAATTAGTCTCTACCTAGAAACAATGAATTATGTATTGTTGGTGGAAGAAGGCTCAATATAATTTGATTTGAGCCAGGATCTGAACTAAATACACACGCTCACAAATATCAGTCCCCTAAATATCTCAGCTTTTTTCACGAGGTATCTAGTAGGGCACCCTATTGTGCCATGTTGTGAATATGTAAATATCTCTAATATCAAAAACCGATGACACTGGGGTAATTTGAGCAAGTCAAACCTTAACAGCGACTTGCCCTCACGGTTCATGTGTAAAACTGCCATAAACACACGTCCAAAATAACGTGAGCGAGAGTCCTGGTGATAGTTCCGAGTTCAGTTCCCTCGAGGTTGTATAGCGGTGGCGATCAGACCCAGGTGCCTACCGAAATTGCAACTGTGCGAGAAAGATATACGCAACTGTATAAATAAAGATCATGTGCCGCTGTAAGCTGTGTAAGCTGTCCGGGGATGAAAGCCGCTGCCAGGCAAAGAATTATTTATCACTTATTTAAGTTTCCACAGCGTCTGAAGTGGGTGCACCGGGAGCCCCTTAGCGACAGGGGCACCGATAGGGTGTCAGAGATTAAGAGAAGGTGTCTTTTTATAGCGCGCGTCATTAACACAGGTTTGCCTAGATATATTTATTTACACAAGCAGCATAAATAGCGAGGCCCGATGATGACGATAGGGTTTCATGAGTTTGGGGCGTCGAAGGCGGGGGGGTGGGCTTGAGGTGGTTCTTCCATCTTACCCGCGGACTAATCCCTGCGTCATATTTCCCAAATAGCAATGATCTAACTTTCACCGTCACCTCAGGATGGTGACAGCATAAAGGAAAAGTGGTTTTATTGGCCGAAATATTCCGACTGCCTGTCCTTTTGAATATGATATTTCAAGCCTCGGCCTTTTCTTTATAGCACTTCTCAAATGACCAATTTGATGTCCGTCATTCAAGGATAAATATTCAATGTCGTCTGAGAGCTCTTTTAAATGAAATCATTCATTGGTTTCATATTACGGTTGCAATTAAAATTAAGGGAAACGCTAACAGTTTGTTCATAGCCCGAGGTGCCCGTCATTTCATTGTTTCACTAGCAGAAGTTCCTGATTCAGAATATAAATTCAGTGATTAAAATTACTTTGGCGAAGAGTTGGACATAAACGTCTGTGTGATTGGTCTCTTTGGCTGGCAGCAGCTTAGTATTCATACTCTATAGTGGCACTCGGCTTGTTTTAAGTAGAATAATCAGTTGGCATTGACTTAAGTTTTTTACTGTAACTTGAACAAACAAAAACAAAAACATAATTTCATTATATACTTCAGATGCTGTGACAAGGTTCACTTATTAGATTTAGACGAAGCTTTCTACTGCCTCTAATTGTATTCCTCAGTGGAATTCGCTCATGGAGATGCTTGAAATCGTTGTTTGCAAATTTGGGCATCCCTGGACAAATACAAAATAAGTGAATAAAACCTTTCAGCCAATAGACATTTAAAAAAGCCTCTTTTCAGATGTTAATGCAGTGTTACTTTTTATTTCAGAAGCTGGAAAAAAACAATAATTTTGTGAGTAAAAGTTTGTGAACCTTCTGAAGTTTGTACTTGGTGACTCGCTCTTTGGAATGTACCACATCCAGCTCAGAGGGTTTCTGCAGATCCGATCATCGGTCCTGTTCTCACGGATCGACCCACAGACTCTTAATGATGTTCTCTGAAGAACTTTCCTAAACTTCAGCTCGTGTCACGGTGGATTTAAGATTTGATTTGGATCTATTTCCTGTTGTAGAGGCCAGATTCTAAATTATGCAGATATTTAGTTGGATCCATTCTTTTCTCTATAATATTTTCAGCACCATGCTTAACGGTCGACAGCAATCCATCAAATGCCGCTGCAGAGTCCTCAGTTAACTTCCCTGTCAGATCCTCAGTGGTTGCTCAGAGGAGCCGGTGGTTGTGTTGTTTCCATGAGGTTTGACGAGTCAGAGAATTTATCAGCTCTGGAAATGTCATCGAACTTAATGAAGTATTACAGGAAGTAAGTATTTTACAAGTAGAGTGGTGCCTAAACTTAATGTTTTTTTAAGTTCCTTGAAATAAAATGGACCGGCTCATTAACATTTGGATAAAAGGTCATTTTGAATGTGTGTTTTGCTGCAGGCGTTGTGTTTACTTCTGTTCACTTCCAAAAAAATAAAATAAATCAACAAAATATGTTATTTGCCTATGGGTGTCCAAACTTATGAGCACATGCTTTGATGTGACTGAAACACTGAGGTCACAAGATGACAGCTGAGCAAACTCCTCTTATTTGGATCATATAAGCTCACTCTCTCTCTCTCTCTCTCTCTCTCTGTGTTACAGTTCTACGTCTGTGTCGCAGCCATGGTTGGGTTAAGCGTGGCGAGCGTGGCTGTGACCCCCCCGCCACATCTACCGGACTTGTTTCCTGTGTGGTGTCCACTTTGGCTTTCCTGCACTTTTTCGGGACGTTTGTATATTTCCACATCGTGCAGTTCAGCGGACCGCCCACCAGGAAGAGCCAGAAGAAGACGAGCTGAGTGATGCCAAACCTCGAGGCTACGAACTGGGTTTTTGCTTCAGTAAAAGCCAGTGTTACATTCTGGGTTCGATTTCCTCGAAAGGTGCACGAGGCGTTTCACTCGTGCCGCCATGAACCAAATACCAACGGACAAAGTTCTTATTCAGGCATCTTGTTAGCCAGACTCTGACCTCGCACCTGAGTGGTGTTGGCTGGTAAATGTACTGCACGACAAAATGCCAATTCAGAGGTGCTGGGATATTGAATGAAAGGAATGGGGGGGGGATACTTTGGACCAAATGGTTTTGTGAAATTATAAAATGAATACAACAGCACTCAGTAGAGCGCAAACCTCCGCCAAGGCCCAACAGTCCACACTTAAATTCACGAGATGCATGTTTATATTTGGATTTGTACTAACTTCCCTCACACTCATAAATATCACTCCCCTAAACAATTACTTTTTCCCCATCAAGATCCATGAGTTATTTTCTGCGAAGGAAAGTGGAAAAAACACTTTAATGTGTTGTTTCCTGACCAAACTTCATCCTTCCAAGTAACTAACAATATGACAAGAGCTGGAAACACAACATCCTTGGCTGAGGTAACAAGCTGAGTACATCCCACACATTTGAGTTTCAAGCTACAGAAGGTGGTCACAATAATAGGAACACCTGCTATAGTTTTAGGTTATTATTCAAAGAGGTGCTGGTTAAAACCGTTTAGATACTTGTGAGGTGTTCGTGTTATTTTGTCCACCCTCAGTACCTTCTGTGAGGATTGTGATTTGTCTCAGGTCTGCTCGTTATGATCGTTAGTGATCTATTCATGTGAACTTTTTTTCTTTCTTAAATAATTTTCTACTTTTGTTATTTTGGTGAAAATAATAATAAAATTCTCAGCGATCTAAAGTGAACACAAGTGTTATTTCCACAGCCTCACACACAGTAAACTGTCGACATTAACCAAGTCATCTGCTAAATCACCCTTCTCACAGTCTGCCCGAGACAGAGCCAATAATTGGAGAGAAATTATATCTTTCAACGCTTTTACTCAACAGCATTAAATGTTAATTACAAGTCCCGGGTACTGGAAGGGTCCTGTACAAGAGACCTGCACATTTGTGGTGACGGCTGAGGCCTTAAAAAGAGATGATGGAAGGTGACATATCTGAACATAATGCTATAAAGTTGAAATACCACAGAAAAAAAAGGTACAAAGCAATTTCTTTCTTCAATCTCTGAGAAAGTTAATGACCGGCATAAAAAAAATCCATTACAACTATAAATGTTATCAGGTCAGTGAGGGTTGCCTGTGCATCTGAGGCTCGGGGCCAATCGGCACTAATGGACCACAGGGACAAATAGGAGCCGGAGATCTGAGTTAACTGGTACGACACTGGGACACGGACACACGGGGCCCATTAGAGGTGGCGTGCGGGGCGTCGCTCGATTTTTTTTATAACGTGTTTATATAGGCTAATGAAATGCCAATTCCTTTGCAAAGATGCAAGAGAATGTGATAATGTCCTCACTTCTAAAATGGAGAAAGTAATAAAATGCAGGTGGACAAATACAGCAAAATCGAAAGAGAAATCCCATTTGAATTAGTGCCACGATGATTAGCTGAATAATCTATTCAACGGACATTTGATTTCAGGACAACTGGGAAAGTAAATCGGCTGCGATTCAACTAAAAGCTGCAGAAAAGCCAATGAATGCTGTTTTGTCACAGAAAGTTTATCAACATCATTTTGATAACTAATTTATTATCAAGTCATTCATCAAGCAAAATGCCCCAAAGCTGCTTGTTCCAGCTTCTGACGTTTTGTTCCTTCTCTTGTTCCATTTCATATAATTTAGTACAATATCTTTGGATTTCTGAGTATTTGTTGTTGATTAACACTTGAAAGACAAACTTGTTGGGCTCTTGTTCTTGTAATCATGTTGCGCACAATTAATAAAACACGTGTTGATTAAGAAAACAAAAAGCAAAGACTAAACTAGAACTAAAGTTCGTGTCCGGCTGTGATCACGCTGCTCTGTTGAAACTGAAGGAGGCAGATTAGGTTTCGCAAATGGATTCTGATGTTCTACTTTCATTTTAAGCACTTGAACTCATGGTTCTCTTACTAAAGCTAAACAGTTACATATATTTACAGTTGCACGGTCGTATAATTGCGCGCCAGAAAGCGAGCATCTTCCATTTTCCCCAAGTCCTCCTTCACCAGCTTTTCTCCCAGGATGCACTGTGGCTCTCAACCTTGTACCACAGGCCCGTGACTAGATGCTGAAGCCTCAGAGCTAACGCTGTGCTAATGGGACCACGGATTACTTCTCTTGAAATGAGAAGAGATAACACGGTATAGATCCCAATCGGTGCCGGCGAAGATGTGGATGTGTTGTAACCGGAGTGGGAACTGGGTATCAAACACACCATGGGTCCTTCATTCAACCTCCTCAGGGGCTTGTATCAAAACATTAGTTTTGTTTATGGGTGTACTGGCTTTGTCCTTCACGTGGCCTCTAAGGGTGATAAAGTGAGAGTTACACGATCCACCTTAGGCAGAAATAGGAAATGTTGCTGTGAACACCAGCTGTTGCTTAGGTCGACTTGGGCAGCGAGAGGCCTCAGCCTTCCCAGGCGCTGCCAAATAAAGAGACTACTGTGTTGTGCAAGACAGTTTTCACCCCCCACCTTTACTTTCCGAAGGTGTTAAACTGCACGGGTGGGGAACGTTGCATAGTTTTAGCCATAAAGGGGATGAGGGTTGCCATCTGAAAGAACATTATTTGCACAGCGCTGCAGCATTGTGGTTAATGTAGAATCAACATTTGTCAGCTGCCAGGCGAGAGGCTCTGGAGGGTGGACGGGGGTCTAACGTGTCAGAGGAGCCGCTCCTACCGTTTCAGACACTTCTCCCGACAAATGAGTGACGGCCTCCGACACAACTCGGCCTCACAACTGACAGCCCGGATTCCACATTCGTCTCCTGCCTTATCTCCGTGGGATCACACGCACAAGAAGTGAAGAGCAATTCCATTAGCTGTCAACAGCCAAGATGCCTCGCTAACACAAAACCTGGGGAATATGGGAGAGGAAAAACATGATTGTAACCCCACTGGCACCCGGCGATATTACGCACACACCGCAGTCACTGTCAAGACTGGATTCCCACAAAGAAGAGAGTAAACAGGAGGCAATTTTTTTTCATAAACCAACATGTACGGCAACTTTATTTGTAATTAATTCAACCCATAATGGACTTGAGAAACTGGTAGGAGCTGCCCATCTTCACAGGATCTAGAGAGAAAAATGATTAAAAAAAAAACAAAGTCAAGTTTTTAAAGATATATGTAAATGTGTTTCTTGAAAAATTCAAAATAAAGAACCCTGCGTTTGTCTTTTAAATAAATTCCCCTCCAGGATTATGTATTCTAAATCTAATTTACTCCGACCAACTGCTTATCATTTGCTGTATAGTATATTTTTTTGCACCCCCAAGATGAAACGCGATGACGTTCAGTAAATCAGAAATCACGCCTGAGAGGACTGCATACTCTGCAACCGGCGCTGTCGATCGAAGACCACCTGCTTCTGTTGGACCAAAACAGCCTAATATACAACTCCCCTGTTTAATTGCAACTGTGTGGTCAATCAGAAAGCATAAAACTCCCAGTGGGTAGGTGGCATCTGTCTGTGAGGCGTCCGAGGATTGATGTGCCAGGAGTCCGGGAGCTGCCTGGGCCGGCGGCCCGCAACCGGCGCGACGCAGCCCCATCACTTTTATGACATCTTAAGGAATCTTCTTTTTAATACAGCCCATTACTGCTGACATACAAATCTTCCCCAACGTGGTCCCATCTATGGCCTGATCAATTTTTACACTGCTGAGCCGTCCCCTTTCCCCTCATTTTGTCATTTCAAAATTCATATTATATAGGATTGTCTTATGAGAGAAAGAGCAATAAAAATACGTTACCACCTCGCAGATGTGCACAAGTCAGTGCTTGGCCGTTACTAAAAAGCTTCGCAGAAAATAAAATTTGTTTCTGCAGTAAGCAGAACTGTTTAAATGTTATTTATTTTTATGTTCCTAAGAAAATATATTGTGAAGTGCAGCATTGATTTAGAACATAACCATGTCTCGATCCGCGTTGAGGGGCTGAATTTATGAATCCTTTGCACAACTCCTTTAATTGAATTTTCCAAATCTCTCACCAGACACAAATAATCAATACCTCCAGCTGAGGGAAACTTGCCTCAGAATTATTAGGGCCTTTCTTTTTCAATTTTGTAGTCATCAGCACATACAGGCACTGTGGGTATTTGTAATGCGGCGACTATGCCCCAAGGATTTATGCTCGGCCCAGCCTGATTGCTCGCGAAAAGTGACTTTAGACTGCTTACTGAAACTTTTGTTAACCTTACAGGAGAGTAGACGGGAAAGAGAGGGGGGGGGGAGGAAGGCAGGAGGGAAAGGAGGCAAGGAGGCAAAGTGTGATTGGAAGATTGAGCTTTAAGGTTTAAAATGGATTTACTCCTCCGCTGCGGCACGAGGGAGGTGACAGAGGTACTGCACGGCAGCTGAAAGGTTGCCCAGGTTACAGATTCTGGACATGGGGGAAGATTGTAATGGCTGCAATGGAAGGTTTGTTTTTAAAATTACTGAAATCTTTGTATTTTAAGTATTAAAACAAAACCTGTACACAATTCAATTAAAGCACGACACATCCTGGTAGGACAGTAGCTCGTGGCAGCTTTATGATACTGCTGTGTACAGTGTGTGACCTTATTGAGTCAGTTTACAGTTTCATTTAACGTTATCTCATTACTGTTCCTTGTTTAAAAGGATATGCAACAATCATGTGCTTCTGTTCTGCTGCACATTTGCCTCCAGGTTTCCCAGAGGACGAGATACAAATAGACGTGTTTTTGCAACAGACAATCGAGGTTTACATTGTGGTCGTTTTAATGGAGACCCAATCGTCACCACAAATCAGTGCATTTGATATTATCACAATCATACGGTGTCTCAACTAGTGCCAATAATCATCAGCACAGATGATCTCCACCTTTTTAAATGCTGTGATTTAATCGTGTGTCATATTATCAAGCCTCAGTGTTTTTGCTGTGTCATTCTGAATCATGCTGCAGCCACAACAAAGAAAACATTCAGAATTATGACTATCTCATGTTACTACATTTTAAAATATTTATTCAATGTGTTAGTATTGTCTCCTTGGCTGTTTTATATCTTTATACTTCTCCCTTATCTTAAACATGCTCTACAAATAAATCAAATAATGATGAATTGTTATTGAACCTCTGGTGTGGAGGGGCATAAATCAAACATGTACTCAGTATTTAAACTTTAGCCCTTTTCAATATGTTTCTAATCATGGCACAATACCTTATAGTATATCTGCAATAATATATGTACTGTTTATTATTGTATGTACATTATTGAACACGCACAACAGTGTATGTATGTAAAAGCACCTTATTCTTATCATTTCCATGTGTATATATAGATATATAATGTTTTATCTCCAACTGATGATGTTAAACTCGACAACCAGCCCATACTGCGTAATCCTACATCCTCAGGAAGCGTTAATTCCCCCCCCCCCAAATACTTTCTTACACCCCCCCCCCCCCCCCCGCAATCAGCACATGGACCCGAAGGTAAAAAAGGCCAAAGCAGCAAATCTAAACAAACATTTTACACAAGAGCAGAATCACGCTTCGAGATACCATCAACATCATCTGTCTGCATTTCACGCTCTCAGCAGATATAGGCCAGAGCTCTTCAGCAGCTTTGAATAACAGTTTGTTTTCTTAAAACGAGTGTCTCGCCTTCGCACAGAGGGCCGATTCTCTCCCACCGCTATCTGCCCTGACATCGCCAAGTCTGTTGTTGTAAGGAGGTTTATGCAAAACTGATACATTTCACGGATCCACCATGTGACAAAAAATGTGACATTCCTGGGGTGTGGATCCACAATGCATCATGTATGTTTGGCTCCCTCACTGGAACTAACTAAAATAATTTCTAACAACCTTATCGGAAAACAAGCTTGCTTCCTGACAGTACCCCCTATTCATTTTCCCACAAGTCACCATTGTATGATTGGATCACAAGAATTGCTCTGCTGCAGGCATAACATGTGGCTAAAATAATCACATTAATTCTTTCCCGAGGAAAATCTACTCATTGACTTGTTTGTGCAACCATAACAAAATGTTGTTTTTCTCCGAAGGTCGCAGAGCACACGATTGTCTGAGCAGCTAAAACAAGCACCCATTGATGCTGCTAATGTTAAGTAGCGAGGAATGATGCAGGAAGAAGCGAATCAAATAGTGAAGTAGTGGCGGACGGGGGGGTGTCCTTGGGAATCAAACGCCCTCGTGACTACGTTTGTGTTCCTTCTCATCTTCAAATCAACCAAAAAAATGGTTTTCTTTTAGCCCTTAACAGACCTAAAGATAAGGTCGCGACCACCACAATCCCATATGTCTACACGAGGTGAATGGCCTCAGGCGGAGGGAGGTGAGTCACTCAGCTCTCATTACAAGCATGTGCACGTTCAATCGGACTGACTGTGCGTTACGTTTGAAGATAACACCTTCTGTGGCATTTTCTGTTTCGGTTAATTGAAAGTTGCAAGTCAGCGCTGCCTGAGAAAACTGACATCGCCACTGCACTCGTTCATTCATTCTGTATTAAGGGCTTATCCACCAAGGAGGTCCACAGGGACATGGTGGCTGCGCTAGGTGTTTTAGGTTTTCCAGAACAGGCCCCTTACTTTAGACCATGACCTTATCAATCACAGCTGTCATTGAAATGAGTGACTAACAAACGTCTGTTTTGTTTATTAAAAAGTGGAGATACCAATATTCTGTCTTGAGTGGTGTAGCTTGGGCAGTTGACTCGAAATTACAGCACGGAGATAAATTATTATAAAATCCCTAAAAGCACATACAAGTTGTGAAAAGGATAAAAAAAATATATGTAGATTATGTGAAAGTATGTGCCGAGCTTCACTCCTCTTAAAACCGGCGGCGGCGGCAGCTTTATTTTTCAATAAATCTTGTGGTATTGTTCAACCCTCAGCTCCACTAAGCACGTGGCCGTAAAGCGTCTCAGTGTGATAAAACCAAAGTGACGTGGATAGGTGAGTTTATCTAGATGGTGTAAAAAGCATAATGAATGAAGCACATGAATGTTAAACAATAGAGATTGTTTACTCTGTGTATTGTATCTAGTTTGTTATATTTATTAGCAGATACATTACCTTGAGTGTGATTGTCGGGGTCTTTACTGCCTTTTAAAGATGAAGCTGCTCTGGACGCTGTAAAGACAAAAAAACATCATAACATTTCTTTTTACGATGAGGCAACAACTATAGAGCCTGATAGAAGATTAGTGCCGCTGATCCCATAGACAAGTGAAAACTGATTTTACTGTAAATTGGGACTCAGTCCATTTTACATCAGTGGAAAATAGAGGAAATACCATGAAACCCCAGATGTGATTTGGTTTCTGACACAATCAGGTGAAACAACGGAAGTCCTTCATGTACTCACTCAGTTCTCTGTGTCTCCTCAGCTCGGTCCTCAGGTCAACAGAAGATCCAGTGAGGGGACGTCCTTGTTCACTGCTGCCCTCTACTGGCTGATTCCAACACAGGGTTAAAGGAGGGGAATAAAGAAACCCACGAAACTCCATCAATACACAGGAAATAGAAGGAGAACAAAAAAAAAGGTAGCAAACTGTCTAGGAAATAGATGGACAAAGAAAAGTAAAAATGCAGTCGTGCAAAGAAGCTATTCAGAAAGGAAAAGTCATGTCAGAAGTGGATATTCAGTGTGTGATAAAAAAAACCCCACCATCTCTCAATCTGGAGATGTGATGGAGACAAAGAAATTTCCGCCTATTCTAAAGATTTAAGACCAAAGGAAAAGGCCTCTCACCAATATTTCCTCCAGCTCTTTCCTGGCCCTGACGAATGCATCTACGGATTGTTCCAGTTTAGATCGTAGGGAGTCCAGTCTGAGTAAAGCCGAAGAGAGAGAGGGGGGGGGGATGAGGTGACATCACACACGTTCAGAAGTATCCAGATGATACAGACAGGGGAATGATACTAGAACAAATGGCTGGTTGACAGTAAATCACTAATACTGGTCATTATATAGCGGCTGTTTTGGGTATTTATCAGTGGTTTGAAGTATGGTAAATTGATGGGCCTCGACATATACTACACAAAAGGGTACATTCAAGATAACAAGCCAAATACCATTATTTCAGTAGGTTTCTCTGGTCTGAAATACTGTTTATGACTAAACCATTAATTACCTGAACTACCTTCGCTGTAAAGTAGAGATTTATTCATTCACTCGTTCGTTTGTTTGTGTCTTTTTTGTTCCGTTTGTACAACTCGGGCTCTTTTCAAGTCGGGCTGTTTTGGATTCCCTCCAAATACAATTAATTTTAATGTTGAGAGCGTCAATAAATTAAAACACTGCACCCAAGTGACCCTAATCTGACATGACCAAGTGAGTGTAATGAATGTACTGTAAACCGAGCTGATGTAACGTATTAGTGACAGCGCTATGAAATTAAAAACTAATGCTCGTCTTGATGGATGAGCCTGACACCAAATGTCTGCCTGGGCTAAGGAAATGGTTCTTGTGTTAAGTGACTCTTATACAACTATTTTTAGTGCTATGTAAATCACTGATAATTTGGCCAGTGATGGATCTCCATCATTTCGTGTCTCCTGTCATTAAATTCTGATATGTCATTATGACCATCAGGAAAGTGTGGCAATTGCAGTACAGCAACTCAAAGGGGAGTTGACTTTAACCCTTTAACGCTGTGTTCTACTTTCACTCTTTTTAATAATAATAGTGACAAACTCAACAGCAAATAAATAAATAGCACAATAGGAAATAAATGCAAAATCTGTGTCGTAAATACTCACTTTTCCAATTCTGTCTGAGGGACCCCTTCTTTTGCAGAGGCTTTGGTCTTGCCGCCTGTTAATAAAGCACCACATCCTTAATGATATAATTAGAGTAGACCAACTTATATACAAATGATTGTTTCTCTGTGGTTTGACAACAAAACTATTAAATCCTTGTCCCTATACTCTGAAATGCAGATCATGAACAGATCCAAGGAAAGACTGAGTAGCAGATTTAGTTTATTCATCTGGCAGTACATTACTGCATTTATCTCAATAGGGGACTTATTAAAGGAGAAAGACTATTGGAGATATAAATATTAAGTGAGTAAAAGATTCTATGAGACATCTTTTGTTATTTGGTACAAGTGGACATCTCTTCATGATAAAAATGTGTTTTTTAAACTCATGTTTTGTAGTTGTGATCTTCTGATTATCTTTGCAACTGTACATCCTTCAACTGTGGAAAAAAAACAAATCCCACGTAAACTCAAATAAAAGCTTATACAGACTTTAATTTATTAAATAGTGATTGTTTGGTCGTCTTTTAAAACTTGGTCATTTTGTCTTTAGTGTTTTCAGCACAGCCTCTTTTAGCTTTGAAACTTTAAAGGAACAACGGAGCCACTGTTAGAAAAACTATCTCAGATGTGAAGAAGTTGTACAGATGAAGTTGTTTTATGAAGAATGAAAATCAAATGGGAATCATCCCACCTGCTTGAGAACTTGTGGCCGCAGTCAGAGTTTTGATGTTTCTTGCAGTCACTGGGATTTTAGAAGCCGGCTTCTGTTCAGGGACAGTGAAAAGACAAACTACACTGAAACATGCCACGATATTCATACATTATAAACACACAGACAACCTTGATGTTACATTTTAAACCTTTAAATCCTTCTTAACACAGACTGAATCGTACACGTCAACCTGTTAAATCGTTCTTTTAATAAGAAATGAGAGAGAGGGGTGATTGACACCTCAATATATCAGTACGCCTGAAAGACTGTTTACTTACGTTATGGGTGGTGCCATGGGCAGAGTTTTACTCACCTGTTGGGGGGGAAAAGTAGATTTATATATTTAATAAGGGAATTACTGGTTATCTGTATCTTCAAAGACAACATTCCAGTGACCAAACAAATGATTTACTACATCATAAAAATACACTGAAGTCCAGATTACTTAATAATCAACACTTTGCAGAAAAAGGCCCGTCCCACTTGTCCCAGTTTGAGTACCTCATGTATTATAACATATTTCCCACCTCAGTTTTAAGGCATAAAAGCCAAATATAGCAATTTCACTGGGAATATTACAACAAACGCAGTATTTAGCCCATGTGGAAATAAACTACCTTTATTTCAGTTGGTTATAAACTTGCAGAAATGAGCATAGACCTTTTTAAAAGCAGCCATTTTGACACAACACAGTGAAAACAGTGACATTAGTTAAAGTTATGTTGAATGAATTGATGCGATGTGTAAAACCTGTGTTTACCTTCATGGCAGCTGTGAACACATCTGTACTGTTTAAGTATGTCTGAGGTAAACTGGAGTTAAAATCTCCTTCAGAGCGACGCGTGTTGAATCAGACATTAATATTATATTATATTTATAGTATAACTTCAGATTTAAAGGACACAGTAAAGCACTTACGGCATTTTCCAGTTTCAGATCGTCTCAGTAAAAGTTTGTGACAAATATACAAGTGATGAAACTGGCGCCTTTGCGTCAGTCAAATGGTTCGTGTGAAACATGAGCGGTGATATATATGTTTCCGGCATCCCCTTTTTTTCTATATCTACTACTTGAAATATTCTTAAAATGAAATAAAAACTATATTAGATAGTTTTCGGTGATATGGAGCGAAATGATAATTAAAAACAATCACATTATTTGTAGTTAGCAACGAGAACTGTGAGCGTTTGTTTCTTCAGGGACGTATTTTCATGAACACCTCGGACTTTTTTGTTTACGTAGCAACAGGCAGCGCATAGCAACAGTGCAGGACGAATGGCTCGGCGGACGCGGGTTTCGTTCAGTTAAACGAACCCTGCGTGTTCCTGGGTCCCGTCACACGTTAGATAATTAAGTTAAAAACCCATTTAGCTTCAGTAACATCGTTTGCCCGCCCACCTGCTGCCAGAGCCGGAGGAGGGAGCTAGCTACCGGAGCCACAGCCCGGTTCTCTCAGAGATGTCCGTCCAAGAGTCCCACCGTGATGAAGAGGAGGGTTTCTACACGCAGTGCAGAGCCTCGTACCTCGCCGTGTTCCGGTCCAGTCTGTCGAACATCACGTCGAAGCAGCAGCTGGGTCGCGGTAAGCTAACGTTAGCTAGCTGTTAGCTGTTTTAAAAGGGACGAGTGCAGCTGTGACAGAGATGATGTGTGGAAACAAAGCTGCACGAACAATGTCAGATAGCAACGTGCACACCAGCAGTCACGGTGGTATGGGCGACCAGTACAACAAACTGGGTCTGGTTTATATTGAGCTACTACTGTGTTTGTTTGTGAACCTTTCTTCAAGAAGGATCTGATGATATGAAGTCTTGTGTTCTCCTTCCCAGACGCTGGCTGTGTGTTGACATCACTTTGTGTTTATTTTAGTTTTGTGTGGTTTCACTCTTTCACTCCTGGCCCCACGCTGACCTGCTGATCGATCGTCACTACAGACACATGACGTGCTGCTCCAGTTGAATCGGTTTCAAATGAGCCTGTTGTAGTGATCCCAGTTATCAAAAATACCCACGAAACGTATGAATGAGTTTTGGGGAAATGTGCATAAAAGACACTCAGAATATTTCTGCTTGACAGACTTTAGACAATAAGTATTTAATCAGTTCAAGGTTTGTCAAATGAATAAAGTTCAGTAAAGAGCCGATCGGAATCTATGTGACACTACAAACACAAAGGTCTATCAGAAAATAAACCTACTGTTGTGTATCTGCCTGTTTTACTTCTATAGTCTTAAGTTTCCCCCCCCCATTTCTCACATGTAGTTCTCCAGCAAGCAGGAAGAAATCCATCCCTTGCCACTCTCAGTAAATACTGGACCCCGAGAACGTCCAAACTGAACTTTGATGACTTCTGCGAGATTCTCAAGTGTGAGAAGAAAACGGAGGAGACGGAGCTGATGACGGCGTTCAGAAAGATGGACGTTAACGGCGACGGCTACATCACGCACAGCGAACTGGAAATGGCCCTGACCACTGTGAGTAGCCGAAAACATATTGTCTCCTCTGTTGTTTTAAATGAATGTTGCAGTTTTGGCTGCAGTTAAATTGACTGATGTTGTGCAATCAGCCAACTGAGCGACCCATTCATGTTTTATTACAGACCGAGTAAACAGAAAATGATTCAAATCACAGTTACTGGCTCAAGCTCAAACAGAACAGAGTCATTTTGTACTGTGGTGTTTTCTCTACTGACGTACAACATGTGTTGAACATCATCTTTCAGAGTGGAGAAAAAATGACGCCTGAGGAGGTGAACACCATTTTCACATTAGCTGACATCAACAAGGACGGCAAACTGAACTATGCAGAAGTAAGTTTGGACAATGAAACGTTATTTAATATATTGTCAGCTGGAAGTTATTTAAACTGATAGACTGGTTGATCAGCTTAAGATAAATTGAAAGAGTAAAATTATACCAACATAGCAATGTGATTGAACTTGCAGTCTCCTGACTTATTGTCACTACAGTTAGAATACAAATACATTTTCTAATGTTTTTCATTCCAAATTTATTCTTTAAAGTTCAATTGATTCACATACAGAAAACGTTGTATTGTTCAAAAGGAAACAATAGTGTAGCCCTCCCATGATTTGTCTTTATTAAATGTCATATTCTTACCTCTATACTTGTGACACAACCTCCAAACTGTGCTCATGCATCATCTTTGGACTCGTGGTTTCCCGTTGCTGTCAGTTCTGCAGATTGCTGGTGTCGACGGTGGAACAGTGTCAGGTGGCAGCTTTGGAGAGGCTGGAGGCTGATGCTAAGCTGAAGATACAGAACTTTGGCAGTCAGTCATACAGCCCTCCGAAGAGCGCCGCGTCGTCAGCCTCCTCAGCAGCTCAGCCTCAACCTCCAGAAACACCAGACGCGACACTCAGAAAAGGTACAAATCGGAGGCTTCCCAGAAGATTTGTGTATGTTTTTATGCTGTGCTCAGTGACCAGACATCATTACATTATCATTTGATATCCAGAGCTACATGTAGTCGTATTCACCTGTCACAGATATACACTAGATATACTCCACACTTTTCAAAGATGCACACCGGTCGCCCCAATACGCCTCACAGATTAGTTTTGCTGAATAAATAATAGCTCTGTTATCGATTGATTTTTCCCTCCCCCTATGACAAATGGCCTCATTAAGACAGACGATACATCACAATAACTCCACAACTAAAACAGTTTTTTCTGGAGGGAGGAGACTTTAAAGCGTTGTGATTATGGCCGATCGTTTCCGCCATTAAGAAACTGGCAAAATCTCTGTCTGCGCTGATGAAAAATGATTCCTTTCAGATCTGGATTTGGGAGGAAAAATATGTTTTTGTCGCCAAAACAAGCAAAGACTTGTTTCGGGTCCGGCTGCAGCCTTCTGCTCCCACAGACAACAAACAGGCAGGTTTTTTTCTGTAAAAGACGGCACCTTCAGCCGCGTGAGGACGAGTGTAAAAAAAATCTACTTTCTCACACTTTAACAATAGCATTGTGAGGAGAGAGAGGCGCGGAGATCCTGGATGAGCGATCCAGGGACAGGCCCGCAGCGGGAAGATAGATGGGGTTGATTTAAGTGGTCAGTCCATGTTCATGCTATTGATTTGGAGGATTCCACCACTTCTCACTGGGGAGATGATGAGGGATTAGATGGTGGTAGAGAGGAGGGCCCCGTCGACCACCGCTGCAAAAACAAATGAGCTCCCACATACTAGTCAGGATTATCACATTATTGTGCCTCTCCCAGGTATTGATTTATACCTCTTACATTTTAACAAGGCTCTGACACCAGGAGCTACGTGATCGCACATGTTGAATGGGTTTTTCTTGGTGCTCAAAAACAGTTTTGACTGCTCATTTGCTCCTGCATTCGTCAGTATAAACCAGTATTTCCCTGAGTCCTACAGTATAACTGTATTTGACAGGGGCGATTCTGGCTGGCTCCTCACAAAGCATTGATGACGTTAAATTATTTACTGGGTGTTTTGTGTGTAGCAGACAAATTGATGAACTGCCGTGGTGTTTTCTGATAATTGGTTTATTTAGTTCAGTTCTTGTCGTTTTCTAGCACCAGGGAACCACAAACAACTCTGGCATTCAATAGAAGCTCACAGTGCAGCTTTTGTTAGGCCACGTTCCAGTGCATCTTTGTTCCATATTCACAAACAAGCTACGATTGGCTCCTCCAGATTAAAATACTCCCATCAATACAAAATAGATCCGTGACGAACACCATGACAGTGGGTCTATTTATTCTCTGCCGCGGTAATTTGCTTGTGAGCCCATCACATTACTTCGCATCTTGATTTCCCCGGCTTGGAAACAATCAGAGCCCTCATTAGTGAATTGATATTTTCTGGCTTCAATTAGTGTTCGAGATAAAAAAAAAAGTTGTGCGAGATAATGGATTTGAGAGGGTCCTGTTATGCCATTTGTGATTTAATATGCCTCCATCATTAATGGAAATGGGGCTGAACTTGAGATTCACCCGTTTGTAGAACCCGAATGCAAAGTAGCCTTCTTCATGTGAACTTGGGAACGGACTTCTGGGAAGGCAGATTACATTCTGGGCCACGTCCCTCTTTTAAAGTGTGTTTACTATGTGGAGAGGGGAGGGCTGTACTTATCTTTTAGTGAGCAACGTTTTTTATTAGTAATAATTTTGTCATTTATTTAAAAAAAAATCTATATTGAGTATATTTGTCTGTGTAATTTCTCATCTTTTCATCCAATCTGTTTTTTTGGTTTGACTTCAGACAGCCGATCGTCCTCTCGTCCTTCCTCTGCTCGCAGCCGACGGTCGTCTCTGGCGAACTCAATCAATATGACATCCAGCAGCTCCAGGTCCAGCAAAGTACCAGAGCCTGCAGGCTTACAGGTAAACTATAGGCGTTGCATATGGTACAGTCATAACAGTTTAGTTTTAGAGAGTTTTACATTATCGCCAGGGAGGATTCCGCAAAAAAATATTGACCTTTTGTGGCGGGTTGGGGTTATGACTCAAGGAAACACCGATTACATTTTGGAGGGGATCCGGAGAAAGAGGCAGATCCAGGATTTTTCTTTTTAACTTCTCCACTTTTCTTTGTTTGCGTTTGCTTTAGCCTTGGCAGAGGTATTCACAAGAGCCCTTCTAGTTTCAATACCCAACCAGAAGTAGAGGTATTAGCCACTTTAAAGTCTGTTAAAGACCTCATTTAAAAACTGCCTTTTTATCTATTTAATAGTAATTCCCTACTAAGATTTTGCCACTGCCACTATATTGCAATGCCCATCATTGTATGTACATATAGTACAAATATGATGCTCAACAAGGAAATGCATATAAAAAACAGACAAAACAACAACAACAACAACACAATAAGATTACCACATAACTGAATGACGAGCATCACAGTATTTATGACTTCATGATAGGTAGCTCTTTAAAAGGTGTTTTAACTTGAGTTTAAAAATGATTCCATTCATGATCCATTAGTCAAATCACAATTGATAACATAAAACACTGTTAAAGATTTATAACTTCCTCAACCAAAGTTTATATTTGTCATTTGACAACAGAAAATCAATTTTGATACTGAAACTTCAATTAATAATGTTATTCCAAAAGGAAAATGTCATATTATTAATCATTTATACCGCCAATAACAAACCCATGTGAGATGCCCCATGATAACAAAGCCCCTGCAGTATCACTGTCACACACTATTTCTGATGGGCGCATTTAGCCCCGGGGCAATAGATACACACTGCATTGATCCATCGCTCTTTGTTTTCACTCTTTTTGGATTAACCTGGCCTGGTTTGCTTTACAGCAAAGGAAAAAAAAAAAGTAAATAAATAAAAAAAATATTACAGCCTCCTTCATCTCCGAGGGCCATACAAGGCGTTGAGATTGGAAAGGGCCAGACATCGTCAAGGTAGAAGAATGTGAGTCCAGAGATTACCTCCGAGGGAAGTTCAGCTCTATATTGGCTGCTATACTGCCACAGGCTGATAATTGGAAGGTAGTGGGTGGAGGGCGGGTTGTGTTTTTCTAGTGGTGCAAGTGTGTATTTGCGTGTGTGTGTGTGTGCTTTGTGGGATTCAGATATGCACAGAAAGGATTCATCTGACTTGTCTTTATGTTAAGGTTATAATTATAAGATACAGTAGATTAAGTGTGTCTTTGTGTGTGTGTGTGCGTGTGTGTGCGTGTGTGTGTCTGGCGTCCTGCGACCCTCCGCGTTGCCGTAATTCAGACCTTTGGCCAGAGCAGGTGACAGCAGCTGTATTAGTCTGCAGGCTGACCCTCTCTCTGCGGGGGCATTCATTCTGATGTCTTTAAGCAGTAGACAGGTGCCCATGGCAATTTCCCTCCTTTAATATTGTCTGGACAAACCACTGAAGTGTTATGATTTGATCTTTTATGCCTCTCACAGCCCAAGATAAATACAACGAGAAAATAGCTTTCCTCCGAAGGAGTGACATGCGCCGTCTTTATGGTACTTTTCTTTGTTTAACTTGGTGATTTATTTGTCCACTAAAAGGATATATGGCCTATTCCAGACTCGCTCGACCCTCAATGTCCTCTTACCGTGTGTCCACACCAACTGTGTTTTCATTTAATGGGTCCCCGGTGAACGGAAGGAAAACTTGCCTTGTTTTGATGTTCCTGTTCAATTTGAAATTATTATGTCGTTTCAGTTGTGCTGCCAGACAAAGGAACAACAGGATTTCAAAATGCGAGAAATATTAGGATTCATAAATATCGCCAAAGTAGCCTCCTGATGGTTTTGAATGAGCCCTGGCCCGAGATTGAAAGGGCTGTATTTATCAAAGTTAAATGGACTCCTATTTGTCATATCAGGAACTAGAGGGAGGTTTAGTCCAGCCTGCAGCAGAAAGCCAGTGTAGCACTTCTGCCCTCCTCTGGACCAGCAGGAGAATAACAAGTGTTTACACGCTGCTGAGCCCAGACACAAGCTGTGGAGTAATGAATGTGCCCCCTGAAGGTTGGAGTGGTAATTATCACAACGGCAGTTTCTTTTAATCAAGTGAGCAACCTCACTGTTATGATTGACTGCTTAATTCTCTCTGTCATGCCAAAATATACTTCCCCTGTCACAAGATCAATCCCCCTTTTAATAGGAACTGCAAATTAGTTTTGGTTTCTGTTGAATGAATAAATGCATTTTGTTGTCAAGTAGCAAAACTGTTTGTTGGGATTGTGTCAGGATTTTAACGGCGGCCACACATCATCAAATATATGAGGATATACAAAACGTGAAAAACGATATTTTTGATCTCCCTGTTTAGGAGATGATATTTTTCGGCTCTATTAGCCCACGCCATGGGAGTGAAAGTTTGTATGACTATTGCAAGTCGGCTGGTGAAGCACAGTTGTTGTCCATTGTTGCAGGAGTGGCACCACAGTCACATGAAGGGATGTTTCTTCTTGGAGGACGACGGGAGTGTCGGCTCTCTGCAGTACCAGCTCCACATCCCGCAGACAGCCAGCGTCTACCTGACCGTCCAACCACAAAGCCTCAGCCACAGACCCGGTAAAAACTGCAAAACTACGGCTGCCATAGGGATGTAATATGTCTGCTTGCCCCCCCCCCCCCCTGACTCAGTAGGTCAGATGTCGGGGAGGGGAGGGGAATAGGATAGCACCTCTGGAGTTGTGGGAATTCAGTAGTTTGCTCCTCGGCTGGTCAGGATCCGTACAGAAGCATGCTGGATCGTTTCAGTAGCGTTCAGGCGTTAGTTGCAATTTCAAATATGCTTTTTGTGACACTAAGACATAAATAACGTGTTGCCCCTGTAATTATCAGATTATGAATCATAAACCAAAAAAAAGAGACCACACAGAAGCCTGCCGTTGTTTATTGGCCCCTGCAGGGTGTTTTTACATCGTGTGGCGGCAGATCGGGTTCTGTGGGAAACGTGCTAGATTGTGTTCCAGCTGAGTGGACGATATTTTATGGCGAACATTAAGAAGAAAGGTGTTGTTCAGTCATACTGAAATGATGTAGACGGTAGAAAGTTAATCCTCCTGTTTATGTTGTTGAAAAGACGGAGTGAAAATGTTTTCGTCGAATACTCAATGTGTTCGTAACGACAGGAGAAAACATGTGTTAACAATTCTGTATTTAAATCCAAGCATCACGGTTAAACATCTCAGTTAATATATTATATGTTTTTGATATGGTAGTTTTACACTGAATGTGTATTTTGGTTGTTGTTTAATCTGGTTAACGTGAATATAAAACAACAGGAGTATATGGACAAACCACAAACAGATAGTATAATTATAATAGTGTTTATAATAGTTCCACAGTAGCATGTTCAATGACAAAATATGCAAATATTTTTGTTTTGTTTGTTTGTTTTATTCATCCTCTCCATTTTTGGAAAGGTTTTGTCATAACCCACAGAAAACGCTCTTATAAGGCGACTGCTTGATCAAAGTCTTATTTCATTTACATATTCCTGTTTATGGTGTTTCTTCTCAGACAAGTCTCCTCCCTGGATGACGGTGGATACGGCTCTTTTCATTATGTCGGCCGGTGAAGCCAAAGAAGACTCAACTGTAGTGCATTTCACTGAGTCAAAAGACAAAGAGGTTTGTTATGTTTGTGTTGAGAGATGAACATTTACATTCACTGTTACATGTATCTGCACTGTTGTGTTTTATTCTCCTGATCCACTCTTTTTGTCTCTGCAGAAGTACATTTGGAAAGGAGAACTGAACACTGGGACGTACTTCCTGCTTCCCTTCACCAGCGGCTGCAGACTTAAGAAAAGGAGCAAAAATGATCTTCCTGACAAACCTGTGGAGCTCGTCTACAGGACTGAGTCTGGAGAGCTCGACCTCACCAGGGAGCTCAGGTGTGTAGTTTTGATCTATTCTAAAAGGTCCCACTTTAATCTTGAAATTTGTGGTTTATTCTGGAACATTTAGACTTTCTTTTCAAAATGCTTTTTATTTTTCTCTTGCCTGATCCTAATACTCATAGATATCATCAGAAAAAATGCAATAGCTTTGGCATGAAAGATGTGGTTGTTGTTCCCCTGTGAATACTGGATGAATGCCTTCGATGCCTTGCTTGCTTCCTTGCTACTGCAACGGTGAGAAGGTCCCTGCATGAAATGTCTCAGTGTCGCTCCCTTTGTGCCACAGGGAGGCGCTGTCTGACATCTTTGAGGTCATAGACCTGGATGGAAACGGTCTCCTCGGTCTGGAGGAGTACAATTTCTTTGAGCTCAGGACCAGTGGAGAGAAGTGTGACAAGGAGGCCTGGGCTGTCTGCAAAGGTAGTTCACATGGAAATACATAGAGAAACATTATGAAACAGCATAAGCAGTCAACTAATGATTAATATTACTTCATGTTTTTTTGGGGGGGGGGCAGAAAACTTTGATATGAGAAGCAATCAACTGACCAAGCAGGGCTTCATGGAGCTGAACCTGATGGAGGCCACAGAGAAGGATGGAGACCCCGCAGACCTGTGGGTCATCCTGGAAGCCATGGGCTACAACCGCATGCTGGAGCTCGTAGAGGTAAGTCTGATTTCACTCAAAACAACGTCACGTGTTACTCTACTCAACCATACAACAACCTCATCCTACCAACAAACTGAATGAACTCCTCCTTCTCCCTCTCCGTCAGGCTTGTCCATTCCAGATAGATGTACATTGTGAAGACACGCCGGTGTCTCTCCAGCCTCTCAGTATGGACACAGGGCCCAAGCTCCTGAACCAGGCCCTCCAGAAGTCCATCATAGCCAGGACAGGGGCCAAAGCACTGAGGGGACTAGATAATCTTTTCATCTACACCTACCGAGGAGAGCACAGGATCTCCTCACTCATAGCTAACAAGGTCAGCAGCCATCTGTGTGTGTCTGTGTGAAGGTGCTCACACAGTTTAGCAATACTGGAAATGGATTGTCCTGTTTCACCGCGATCGTACAGTTGCAGTGCATCTTCGTGGCCAGTAGTGGGAGGATAGTCCAACTTTTATTGTGATAGAATGAATTGATTATCTACTTTGGTATTGATCAGGGCACAGAGCATCAGGGTGTTTATACTTCTCAAGGAAATGCCAAAGCTTGCACATTCTGTCTTATTACAGTCCACTGCTGTAAGTGTGTGGTTGCTGGAGACCATTCGACCTATATGTAATTGATATGCAGTGGTCGTATCTGTTCTCATAGCAACAGGAGCTACTCTAAGAGAATGACCCTGTGATACAAAAGAACCTCTTGACAGGGAAAAGTTAACCTGGTTATCATGAGAGTGTCATTATTCGATTTATTTTGTATTTACGCATTGTCTTTCGATTCAACTACACACACTCTCCTGCTTTAGAGAGCGCTTGTCTTGGATATAACGGTATGCATCCACATTACTATGTTCAAATGGTACATACAAATGTAGCTGTACTTAAATTAGCACAAGGTCCACTACCTTGTTGTTGTGGGTAAAAAGAAAAGTGGCTATTTGTGTTTTTCCACCATAGCTTCTCATTTATTTACCTTTTTATATATGTTTTATATGGTTTCTTCATATTCTCTGATCTCAAGAATAAAAGTTGAACCCTTTGTGTTGCAGACCAACCAGAAAGTGACGGTGCACATAAACAACGAGCAGAACAGGAACTGCAGCAGCAGCAGGGGCATGAGTGTGTTCGCTGTGGAGGTGCCAGCCCGGACCAAGATGGTACGAAGTTTTCCCTTTTGCTCTTTCAAAATCTGAGAAATGTCTTTAAAAATGATTAAATGGGTTTTAGATGTTAATACATACATGTGTTATCTATCTTCTAGGTTTGCCAACACATTCTACCCATCAGTGACAAACAGGACTGGACCTATAATTGTGTGGAGACGATACTAACCTGCACATGAAGAGGTGCTGCAATGAAAGATTAAAGCTCAACTGTGCCACTGCTACAGAAAAGTGATGGACCACAAATCCTTAATGAACCAGTGCTTTTAAATATATGATTCATAGATTGTTCTATATCCACTGGTAATATGAAAAACATTGTTAATGGTTGGACCAAATGATTGTGCTGTGTGATTTTACAAAAGAAACACTGCTCATCATTTCTTTTACAAACAGATCCCATCAATCAGACCCACCTGCAGCTCAGTGCTATCAGTTGTTAAACACTGATGGTCACAGTTCAAATAAGACTGATAGTGCTGGACTGCTGCTTTTGTGCCTTTGTTATGTTTGACATATTGTGTGAATGTAGAGAATTTCAAAATTCCCTTAAAATGTATTAATATTAAAGGTTAAATGTCAGCATGGCTCTTTTATTCATGATTCATCCTTTAAAATAAATGATCTTTCATGACAAACTCAAACACAGGAAATCTGGGATCTGGATCTCAGCTCTCTTAAAATCACGACAAAGTTTTCTGACAACATTAGAAAAGAGAGAATTAAACATACAGTTGATGTTATTAGCTACGATGAGAGTGAATTGTGAGGAGGAGCCTGAAGCTGGTCATAACCATAGACTATATATAGAGGTCATAACATGAAGGTAACACAGCTTCACATTGAAATTAGATGTAAAAAGTTTGTACACTGAGTCTGTGTTGCTCTGTAGATATCAGCCACCACCGTCCCTGCTCTTTACACAGTTCGGGGCTGTGAGGATTTAGTGTTGGCCATGAAATGCATTCCTCTGTATTGCAGTCAGGTCTAAACTGTATTCGCCCTTGGCCTTTACAGCTGAGAACAGTCTTGACCTCCTATTTATATCTCGCTGGTCATTATTTGCCCTCTGACTTTCTCTGCTGAAACAGTAGAGCCAGTGAAGTAAATGTCACATGACATGTGAGAGGAACAGTATTTAATGTCCCGAGCCCCTGTCGGCTCTTCCGTTCCCAGCACAGAGGTTTAGTGACGCTCGACTGCTCGGGTCTAGCTGGCTTTCAGGAGCTGTGAGCCAAACTGGACAACTACAGTACTGGACTGCTAATAAAACTGTTTTTATATGTAGTTATAAGAAAGTTTAATTTTTAGAACTTCATTGTGATTTGTGTGACATGATTTTCTTCAAAATTAAAAATCATACAATGCCATACAGATGATAGGCCTCTAAATCAACAGTGAACATCAGATAGAGAGTTAATAACCTGTCAACATGTAGTTTTAGCTCATCATAAACACATGTTATAAACATACACATGTTGTATCTATCCTGGTCTCCACACTCACTTCACACGCCCCCCCCTCGTCGTGATGGCAGGTCTGACGTTAAACTTTGTTCTGCTATGATCAAACAGGCTGTGGTGCAACAGGCAAACAGCAGCGGTCTGAGTCTGTTTCACAACATGACTCCTGTGAAATAAACCTTTTCACACAAGTTCTCTTTAAATATCTTTCTCTCTAGGGGGTCAGATATTTGGTAAATTGCATTGACTTATTAGAGAGTTATTAATTGACTCTTTTCTTCACTGTGTTAAAGTTTGGGACAGAATCCTTGGAGTCATTGACCCTCTGTGCGTGTGTCTTGACCTTAAAGGTACAAAGGTCTGTTGAAGCAGGAATGAACCACCTGCATGTCTACACAGAGGACAAGGCTGTGATGTTGTTTACCACAGTTGGTTGTAAGGGCCTGGCTCAAGGGCACTGAAGCAGGGTGGATAAATGCTGAGCTTTGTTTGTCTATCTTGGTGGGTTTTTTTGCACTTTCTCTCTTTTTTTTATTTGGAGTTTAGCTAAAGTAGAGGACCTCACATGCAACAGATTGACATGTGCAGATGCTGGGCATTTTCTATTATAACAGTATTTATGGATTCAAAATTATACATTTTGGAGTTTCGGGGGTAAACAGCGTTGCAGCCAAAACAAATACAATTGAAGTGGAAAAAACACGATGTTTTTAGCCTAAATGTCTTCTCATACCTTAACTGCAGCAGTTTATGTTTTTTGTTACATTTGAAGAAGTGGTCGCCATTTACTTAGATTTAGTTGGATTTGGCTGCAACTCTGTTTACCCCTGAAACTCCATGAGTGTTTTGTGGACTCAAACACTTCACCCACCTCTCCATCCACATATATATAGGTGAGTAGATATTTTTGGGGGGGTGAACTATCCCTGTAATGTCCCCTGTTGCATGAATGAGACCTGCTGCTTGGACTCTGCAGGTGAGAGAAGGCGCCTTTCCAGGTTATCAAGTGGGCGCCCTCGCTCCTCAGCGTTTCACCGATGGGCCAACGACGTCTCCAGAGGGTTCAATCGACATAAAGGCAAAACAATTTTGAAAAAACCCAACTGGTTAAAATAATGTGAGAGTTGTGGTGGGTTACTGGGGGGGGGGGGGGACTGGAACCCCCAGTACCTCTAAATCCTGTCTACGGCCCTGAGCAGCATTATGTCCCACAGTGCAGTATTTTTTATTTCTTAAATACTTTTCATGTGTTCTTTATAATCCTAAAAACCCAGATTAGAAGTTATTGCACTAACTATTATCAACACAAACCCAATGTTGTTGGATGTTGATCCGACGCGGTCCCCACTTGCCCTTTAAACCGAGAGGGCGGGTCCACCGGGGGGGGGGGTGTGGTCCGCTCCACGTCGGGCCGGATCGCCGCGGTTCACTCTGACCGACGAGAGGAGCTCAGTGTGCGGGTCAACATGGTGAAAATAACCACGGTGAAGACCAAGCCGTACGCGGACCAGAAGCCCGGCACCAGCGGCCTGAGGAAGCGGGTCACCGTGTTCCAGCAGAACCAGCACTATGCGGAGAACTTCATCCAGAGCACCCTCTCCGTGGTGGAGCCCTCCGAGCGGCAGGCGGCCGCCCTGGTGGTGGGGGGGGACGGCCGCTTCTTCATGAAGGAGGCCATCCAGCTCATCGTGCAGATCGCCGCGGCCAACGGGGTCAGTGTACCGGGGGGGAAGCACCGTCCTCCTCCGGCTGACGAGAGGCAACAGTCCGCTTGGACACAACACAACCAGCTAGCTAGCAGTTAACATCAAGCTAACAGACCCATTCATTCATTTCAGAGCATCACTCAGCATTAATACGTCAATTATACGTTTTTATACCTCAAACAAAACTCTCTTAAACCACACTTTGATGCATATGACACGTTGTTGTTGAGTTATTAGCATTTTTTCAATAACTTGCAGCTAGCAAGTGAACATGGAGCTAACTGACAGGTTTGCTCTCATAACGTTATATTTGCAGGCTCGAGCAGCTTCCTGGCTATTCGCCTCTAAATGTGATGTTTCCAGTGTAAATGGACAGTTTAGCTGGATGTTCCCTGACTGGCTGGAAGTCAATGGCTCTGCGAAGTCATGTCTGGTCACCGATGCTAACGTCAATGCGAAAAACACGCAAATAACTCAACAATAATGTGTCATAAAGGACGCGAACATTACCGGGACGTTATCAGTGCTCAAGCTGGTTTTGTTGCAAGTGTTGTCATGGGGTGTAAACACGTGTATTTAACATGTTAACGCGTTTAAGGGATGCGGTGCGCTGAAGTGAAGCTTCCCCCTCATTCCTGTGGTTTCATAGAGAATCAGTGTTTCATAGCAAACAGGTCCTTCCTGTCTCCACATGTCATTACTTGATATTAGATATTGTGCAAGATCTCAGGTTGTGCACGCGGAAGGAGACTCGTTGGTTCTCGTGGGGGGGGGGGGGGTTTGCAGCAGTTACAGTGTGTTTTTAAAATGACATGTTATCATCACATGTCTGGCTTCTCCTGCACAGTCTCCAGTCTCAGATGGACCACAGTGACCTTTTGGTTAAAGTGCACGAAGAGGAGGAGGGGGGGGGGGTGTCATGTCAAACCTTTACCTTTGACATTTAAACACTGGCCGATGACACGACCTCATCTTTGCATCTTTGCTCCAGCATTAAAGATTGAAACCCCTTTTCTGGAGATTAATATAATCTCATGTTTGGGCATTTGCACAATTGCAAAAAATGAGCCAACCTGTGTTTGAATCGTGCATGAAAAGGAAGCAGGGAAGCCTGACGTTGTGTCGTTTCGTAATAGCTGCAGTGAGATGCCACTGGCTGCTCAGGGGACTCCAGTGGAGTGGAGAGGGGAGGGGGGGGAGAAACGTGCAGCCAGTCACGTTGCCCTGCATATGTCTGTAGCAGAAGCTGCACTGGGTCAAATGCATGAATGGGACATGCAGTACGTTTCTTAAATATGAAATCATCCGATGGTGTAATCCCAAAATGCTGCATTCACAATTGCAAGCCCAAAAAAAAAAAAAATCCCATTTTTGTCATGTTTTCTGCATCTGTGACCCTGAGTCTCATCCCAGTTACTGCACAGGCAGCAGCTAATGGTCATGCTGGGTTCCTCACTGATGTCACTGGGTTTAAGCTGCTCAAAGCTTTTTGGATATTTCTCGCAGTCTCTCCACGAGTGTCTGTGGTTGGTGAAGCGAAGCAGTGAGGAAAGCGTTTCATTGCCACACGTACACATACAGAGGCGTCTCTGTTCATGTGTGCACAGAGCAAACCGCTGCGTGTTTTTTAAAAAGGATGGTTACTGGACTGAGATAGATGTAACATGAAGATACAGTATGTACTGTACGTGGTGTTTTCTGCAGCAGTGTAAAGGACTTGCATTACGTCCAAAGTGCAGTGACCAGAAACATTTCAAATGATATCTGGTGTGTGCAGCTTTTTTCTAAATTGTATCAAGGTTGTTCCAAAGCATCTCTGACAACTCGCCACAGTTTTAGTTCCTTGCCACAGATCTGTCCGTCCTCTGTCTCTTCACGTTATCTCAGACCGACTCCATTAGGTTGAGTTTAGTTCAGTGTTGTCACCACATGATGGCTCCCTTGTTGTTCTTGTCATAGCATGGATCTTTATGATTCTGGCTGTATAGTTTTTCAGTCATTATCATGCTTCTGAATACATTTTGAACAAATCCTGGTACCTTCCCGGTGGCGTTGTTTGATGGATAAGAATTAACAGTTATTGCACAGTACTATATGTTTTAAATATATCATAATTGCATTGACTGTATCTAAGCTGCCTGTCTCCCACCCTACGTATTTAACTGACAGTGTTGTGGATTAACCTGTTCTCCTGTCTCCCCCATTTCTCCTTTTGTTGTTCCAACCTGCAGATTAATCGTCTGGTGATTGGTCAGAATGGCATCATGTCCACGCCTGCAGTCTCCTGCGTGATCCGCAAGATCAAGGCAGTCGGGGGCATCATCCTCACAGCCAGCCACAACCCGGGTGGCCCCAATGGAGACTTTGGCATCAAGTACAACATCGCCAGTGGAGGTGAGCGGCGACTACATTATACTCCCATGTTGTCACAGAAGCTCACAGACCTAAGGTTCCTACTCGGGTGAAGAGGAATGTGTCATTTTAAAAACGCTGTTCGACTTGAGCCCGGTATCAGACTATAACCATCCCCTTTCGTCCCCAGGTCCTGCTCCAGAGGCCATCACAAACAAAATATTTGAGGTCAGCAAAAGCCTGCAGGAGTATCACATCTGCCCAGAGCTGAAAGTGGATCTGGCTACAATTGGCAAGCAGACATTTGAAGTGGACACTTTCAAACCTTTCACAGGTACACGAGCACGACGAGCTCAGCCCTACCCTTAAATAACAGATAAACAGTATAATGGCACTTAACAGCAAGTAGTTGCATTTTGCTTTTAAACATGATCATCATCTTCTTTGATAATGAGTGAATGGCATTGTTTTGTGAAAGATGTTATCTACCGAGCAGTCTGTAATGAAAGTCACTTCACCTCTCCTGCTGTCTTGACTGTGTTGTGTTTCCTCTCATGCGTCTCAGTGGAGATCGTGGACTCGGTGGAGGCCTATGCTGAGATGCTGAGGGGCATCTTTGACTTTGCCGCACTGAAGGAGCTTCTCTCTGGAGCCAATCACATCAACGTCCGACTGGATGCTATGCATGGAGGTAGGAACCAGCACCACACAGGCTTTTGATTTTTATAGTGTGAAGGAGTTTTATAGTTTAATAATTAAGTTCTCTGATTGTAAGGTAGTGTGCAGTTCCTCTAAATCAATTTTTATAAATGTAGTTATATAATTAGTCTTAATATCCCAGTGGGAAAATAGGTTGAATAATAATATTAATTTTAAAAAAATACACAAAAGAGTAGGTTTCAGAGTTCTTAAAAGTTTTTCGTCAGGACATTCCGATACAGTCAACATCAGATTCATGTCACAATCATCTACATCAAACAACACTTACTTTCCAAAGTAAAGTTAACTTAGGATAGATGTGATCAGCAACAAAGCAGGACAGCACCAGCACCATGTCTGGAGTTTCTGTAAGTAGTGCTGGATAACACTTGTGAAGCATTTTAAAATTATATCTCTTTAACTTTGTTAGTAAAACACTTGTTTCAGTTGCATCAACCAATACAAGGTGAACACTGTCTTAAAACCTTTAAAAGAATAAAATAACACCTGAGAGGACAGTGACAAAGACAACTGCATATTTATTTTTAATAAACAGGGAATTCTGAATATATTCAACATAATTATCGAGCTTAAACCAATGATGAGAGAAAAGCAGTTTGTCTTATTTAGAATAGATCTATTATTCCATATATGTATGATCTCTGTGGAGTAACGCTATGTTTGTAAATGTAAATATATCAGTTTTGCCATTTGTTTATGGAATGATGGGAGTTTGAGGTGAATTTTTACCAACATTAACTATATACCAACATAAAATTGAGAACCAGTCGAGGAGAAGACATGATTGGAAATAAAATTCCATAAGGAGGTTGGACACTTGGATTAATGTCTGACCCAACTGGTATTAAAGTAAAGTTTAATGTGGTGAACTCCAGACGCTGACGGTCACAGTTAATGTCCTCACTCAGAGAACCTTTATATCCCCGTGAGGGCCTAACGACTCCTTCTAATGGCGCGCTGTCCCCCTCTAGTGGTCGGTCCTTACGTGAAGAAGATCGTCTGCGAGGAGCTGGGTTCTCCTGCCAACTCGGCCGTCAACTGCGTCCCCAAGGAGGACTTCGGGGGCCACCACCCCGACCCCAACCTGACCTACGCTGCCGACCTGGTCAACACCATGAAGGGAGGAGAATATGACTTTGGAGCCGCTTTCGATGGTGATGGTGTAAGTCAGCGTCTCTTCCACAGGGAGAGGTTCTTTATTGCTGTTTGAACAGAGGGTATGTCAGGGGGGGGAGTGAACTGGATTTCAATCTATGATGTCAGCTCATGTGGAATGAATACAATCAATTCTGGTTTATCAAGTTTTAGGTTTTAAGGGTTTAATTTTTTGGGCCTGGGTCCTGGGGTGAGTAATTCTGACTTTGGCTCAGGTTTCATTAGTCATTTTTCTTAAGCAACATTTTTCTCGTTTTGGAAAAAGAATCTGCCAAATTTTAATATATAAAAGAAATATGCCCAATGTGTCTTATCTTCAGAATTCATAATGAGATCTAAGAAGTATTTTTATGATATTTGTAGGGAATCTTTTCTAAAATATATCCCATTAACCTACTGAACTTTTCAGGAAGCTAATTACTGTTAATTGAAATAAAATAAATCATGTCTTCTATTTGCGATTGTCCCCCCCCCCATCTTCAGGACCGTAACATGGTGCTGGGGAAACATGGCTTCTTCGTGAACCCGTCAGACTCTGTGGCTGTCATTGCCGCCAACATCACCAGTATCCCTTACTTCCAGAAGACTGGTGTCAAAGGACTGGCCCGCAGTATGCCCACCAGTGGAGCCCTGGACAAGTAAAAAAACATTTAACATAACAGCTACTCAGAAGTTTTACCTCTCGGGTGAACTGTCAGAGCACTGATCTCCACTCGGTCACAGATGCAATGTTTTCTTTTGTGGTTTATTTTGTGTGCCAATCTGTTCCAGTGTGGCCAAAGCTCTTAAGATGCAGCTGTACGAGACTCCAACTGGCTGGAAGTTCTTTGGGAACCTGATGGATGCCGGCAAACTCTCCCTGTGCGGAGAGGAGAGCTTCGGCACCGGTGAATAAAAGTCATCACATTAGTGAACACAGAACTGTAGTAGGAGAAGGAAGTGCCCCTCACTCACCCCCTTCTCCTCTCCGTCCTCTAACCAACCAGGCTCAGATCATATCCGTGAGAAGGACGGCCTGTGGGCGGTGCTCGCATGGTTGTCAATCTTAGCCACCAGGAAACAGAGCGTGGAAGACATCATGAAGGATCACTGGCAGAAGTTTGGCAGGAACTTCTTCACCAGGTCAGCACTGGTCCATGTAGCATGGTTCATGGAAAGTGGGCTTGAGTCCCTGAAGAAAAATATTTCAAGTTGCCAGAGATAAAAAGATATTTAATATTTGACTGAGACGATGCAGGAATGCACAGTAGTTTGGTTAAATGGCACTCTGCCATCTAGTGGAAAATAAGAGAAGTACAGCTCAGTTGTTCAGGTGGGTTTGAGATGCTGTTGAATTGATTTGCGTTACGTTTTATAAGTGACAGACATTTCTATCAATAAAGATATACTGAATAACCTCTCTGTATAATACAGTACAGTTAGACTGCACCAGAAACTACATCCAACCAACTTTAGAATTTCAAATTTAAATAAAAACAGAACATGAAGGGAGAATGAATAGAATTACTGTTACATTACACAATTTAGTTTTAACTAGGTGTACCTAATAAACTGTCCACTAAGTGTAGCTGTTTTGAGACTGGCTTGTAGAAGTTTAAAGTTTTCACAGAACAAAAGTTTTTATCCTTGCAAATAAAAAAAGAATGTAGCTTGCTCACAAACTCAAAATCATCCCTCCTACACTTTTAGATTAAACTCATAAACCGGATTTCACCTTCCACTCGCAGGTACGACTACGAGGAGGTCGACTCAGACGCCGCCAACAAGATGATCACGGAACTGGAGACGGCGATGTTCGACCCGTCCTTCGTGGGAAAGAAGTTGTCCTCGGGCGATAAGACTTACGAGGTGGCTGTCTCGGACAACTTCGCCTACACGGACCCTGTCGACGGAAGTGTTTCCAAAAACCAGGTAAGGAGCCGACAGGGTGGATTTCATAAAGAAAAAAAGATACTGTGCTCCCTCAGTTTTCCATGTAGTCCATATTCTTCCTCCTGCAGTCGCTCCTTCGTAACCCAAACAGTGACTTCATGTTAGAATTGACTCAATAAATAATAAAGTCATGTTACCCAGCATGCAGCGGTGTGGCTTACCGTACCTCTTGTCCTCCACATGTTTTCCTTTTACTCTTCATTTTCATTCATCATCGTCTCTCATCCGTCTCTCGCTCTCTCAGGGCCTCAGGATCATCTTCTCCGACGGGTCCAGGATTATTTTCCGTCTCAGCGGTACCGGCAGCGCGGGAGCAACCATCAGGCTCTACATTGACAGCTATGAGAAGGACCCCCAGAAGATTTACCAGGACCCACAGGTCAGGCCGCTAGTGGAGTGATTCCAGCCAGCTAGATCCAGAGAGAAGGAAAGACTAGACAATGAAGTCATCAAATAGGAAAATAAACATCCACAGGACCAGGGAACAGATTTTTCTTTTCTCTTGGAATATTTTCATATGTAGAAAAAAAAGAAAAAAAGATAACCACCGAGGCATCATCTTTTACAAAACTGGTCAACGGTCAACTGCTAGTGTCAAAACTGAAATGAGCTTTGAGTGCTCGTTGGCCCGGGCCCGCCAAAACCTTCACGCTGAGTGGAATGATCTGTAACGTACAAGACAGCCAGCTTGTGTTGAGCGGAGCGCTCCAGAAACAAGTTCCAGAGGTGGTATTAAACATGAGAGAGGCGATGGGGTTGTTTGGCCAAGTCTTGAGTTATGGCAGCTTATCAGGGCCAGTATGAAGAGAGGGGAAAGTTAGCATCAGGGGAAATAAAGAGCGCTAGTTCCAACTAGACACTTCATAAAGTCGTTCTGACTGGTGTGGACAGGGAGGGGATGTCGAACAAGAAAGCGAGACAAGCTCCAAAAAAATGGATCAAAATTCTCCTCCAGCCCTTTATCCTCTTCAGCGCTTTAACTCCGTGAATGAACAGATAAGCAGAAACATATTGTTTCAGGATCCTAACTTGACAGATAAATGGCCGCAGGGTGAAGGGTTCGGTTGGCCGACTCTGACTCAGTTTGATTTACACTCCCAGAGGGGTTTTATTTTTGATTAGAGCAGGTTTCGAGGAAGAGGAGAACGTCTGCACAACAAGCAAAAGTTATCTTCTGAGTTTATTTTGGTTTGCTCATCTCCGGCTGAGAACCACCACCGGGAAATGATTTCATCCTGGCAGCTCTCTGCTTAGACCAGGACAGTTTATGTTTCTGCTCCATCTCAAGGGGAGATTCATGATCCGCTCCTTCACGTGATGAAGCGTTTCATTGAAACTATTAATCAGGAGTGATTTTTACATTAAGTGTAATTGGTTGTGTATCAAAAATGCCTCCGAAAGGCCACACAACTGACTGGGGTTTGTTAATGGTCACTAGAGCTGCATATAACAATTAGAAAGAGAAATGAACTCAGTGAAGTTGTTTATGTTCCAGCAGTGCTGAGCTTTATTTATTATCCCAGCCAGTAAGATGGATTGAAGTTTCAGATATTTATGTTTTTTTTATCTTATCTCTCTCTGTCCTTGTGTGTTTTATTCCTCTGCCTCCTCTACACATATGAAGACTTTGGTCTCGTGTAGTTAACACTCGTAGATATCAGTCCTGCTGACAAACTAATCAACCAACAGACGGGCAAAAACATAACCTCCTTTTAAATATACGTATTAATTGTTTGGTTATTTAATCATAACACATATTTTAATCATTCCTCATTTATCGAAGTTTAGACAAATAGACTTTCTCAAATCACGTTAGATGGAGGAAGGTGAACTTTTCCTGTCACTTTAAAAGATGCTTTTAGAAATAATATTTTAACTCTGATTACCCTGCATTAAATAATTAGCTGCTGTTGTTACTTGTAGCTCATACATGGCTGTATATTATAATGTTTGGTTATGGAAGATTTGTGAGCACAACCTGACCAGGAAGTCATATTTTCTGCGTGTCTGTGTTATCTCATGGTCCAGGTCATGCTGGCTCCCCTCGTAGACATCGCCCTGAAGGTTTCTCAGCTCCGGGAGCGGACTGGACGTACCGCCCCGACTGTGATCACATGATTCCTCAGCAACTGGATACCTCCACTCTCGTAGGGGGGGGGGGGGGGAGAAGCTGCCCTTGAATTCTGTCTTGTTTTTCTGTTCCTGTTCCCTTTTTAAAAAATAACAACACAGAGCTGGATGCACAACTGAAACTCAAACATCCCGTATTCCAGTATCCACTGCCATCGTACGTTCAGACAAATTCCTAACAAAAAAAGATTTGGAATTAATAACAACTTTATGGGGCATTTTAAGGGAATTTAAAGACTCAAATTTAAACTGTGTTTGTCCAAGTGTGTCCATATCTGTATCATATCAGCAAGTGGGGGCATCCTCACCCCTCTGTCCATACATTTCACCCACCGACCCAGTGCCTTCCCTCTCCCTCTCCCTCTGTTCTCCACAACCACCACAACTAAAGCCTTGAGAACTAACTCATCCACCATCAATAAAAGATATTTACGTCAAAATAAGACCTGGGATCACGTTTTAAATCTACTTTTGTCCTTTTTTTTATGCATGTAAGTAATATTTAGATGTGTGTCATGGGCAGACCAAATGCACAGCACACCCAGGTATGTATAAATCCTGCACCTTTCCTTCAAGAATCCAGCTGGTGCTTGAGTAAGTGTCAGGGGGTCTGCAGCTGTAATTGCTTTAGCAGAACCTGGGTTTAGAAAACCGAGAGCTCACAAGAGAGACGGGAACCGAGAGTGAGTGGGGTGGTATTAATAATAGCTTCTTTTTCACTTGGGGAAGTGATTCTAGATAAATGCAGAGATCCTGGGCTGCGGCGGACGAGCCAAGTCGCGGTGCGAGCTTCCAGGAGAATAAAGTGCGTCGAAAGAGAAAAAGCAAAAGAGCAAAAGCCTCGCCAGAGACATTCCTGAGGCAAGCGGAGAGGCATAAACCGATTAATTCTCTCACTCCCTCGTAAGTTATCTTGCGTAATTAGAGAGTCGGTATAATCTTGATTAACGATTAGCATTTAAAAGTGTCAGGAGGTCGGAGGATCCCACTGGCAAGCAGATGGGAGCTGAAACAGATTTAGATTCGGGTTCTTTTGGGAAAGGGGTTGAGTGAATGGTGTTTGACGCAGACTGGACTATTCGAGGCTCCACGGGTGCTGGAGCGGTGTCAACTTTCTCCTCGTATCTTGTGTTTAAATTGGCCACGATTAAGCTAATAGGAGCGTGGGTGGAATAAATCAGGTGCACGCTGGGTGTTTCCCTCTGAACTCAAAAGAGGTGGAAAATTGGCCTCAATCACCGATGGCACATTTTCCGCCAATTTCCCGTCACGCGTGTCGGTGTCATTCCCTCTGACCGCCACAAGCGCCTCTACCTGTTTGCAGTAATCTCCCGCCTCCGCACGGAAAACACATGGCAAATAGTTGAAGTTCCCGGACTGGAACTAATTGGCCAATCAAGTTGTATTTTCTCGCCGATTTTGGAAGCGTTTCATGCGTGACGACGTTGTGTTACAGCTGACTATTACTGCTATTCTACGTTTCCTGCGATTTACTGACACAAGCTTTGAGACATGTCACACACACACACACACACACACACACACACACACACATGGTCCCATTCCTTTTGTCTGTGTTGACTTTAACATGTTGGATCAGGCTTTTAAGGCCCATTTTCCAGCCTTCAGAGTCCCAGTCAGCACTATGCAGGATTCCTAACGGCCCCAAACAGGTCCCCTCTATTCTCTTAGGATTCACAGGCCCTGTCAGGCTGACGCAGTGCAACACATAATGTGTTCCTCTTGCTCGGCCTGTAATGGCTCACAGGCTGTATTTGGATTGGCTGTCAGTATGTCAGGTAATCACAATAAGGCTTACATTAAGCCAGGCCTGGTCCGCAGCTATTAGATGTCCAAATGGCTTTTCTCTGGAGCTGGCACGGAGCCGCGTTTCTTTAGAGCGTCCTGTTCGTTGCTCGCTCGCCAGTCGAGGGCAATGTGGCAGACAAAGACATCATTCTCCCAAGTCCTCGAAAAAAAAGGAGTCAGGAAAGCACAAGTGGGTTTCATTCCCCCTCCGGTTCTTATGGTTCCTTCTGTGAACTCTCTCTCCTGCTCCGGCACAATTTTCTGTGTCAATGATACAGAATTAAAGTCAGAAGAAGTGGATTAAATAATGTTACGCCTCTCTCCATCTCCTCCAAAGTGAACAATTCAGTTCCTGTTTTAATTTCACCTCTCAAACGTAACTGCAGTATCAACACTCTTCTAGCTCGTAACTGCAGCGTCACGTGCACATGTGAGAAATGTGCACGTCTCAGACTCTGAAACCTCACTGCGGAAAAAGTTCCTGCAAAACTCAAAGTGCCAAACATTTTTCTTCCACCAGAAGCAATTAATTATCTGGATCTGCACCAACTTGTACGCACTTAAAAATCTCACCATGATATACGTGTCTAACTTTTTGCATCAAGATCCCAAAAATGTGTTCCTGACAATTTGATACAAACATTTGATTAACATAAAATACATAAAGTTATGGCAATTTTGTCGATTTAACTTGAACAGGTGGTAAAACCTGCAATGGGCCCTGGGCCTGCCGCACCTCCGTCTGCTTGGCTGGCTGCGGGGTCATCAGCTGGGGACCACCATGCTTGTTTCGCCCCTTTATCCCAGAACATGTACTGGTAGCGGGGGGGTGAACACTGACGACAGCTCGTAGCTAACTTATCTCAGCCACAGCCAAAAGCTGGACTTCTCAGTTCTCAGCTTCTTCTCTGTAGTATCATGGTATTTTTTACTAAAGTAAAACATCGGAATACTTTGTCTACCACATTCACATATTAGTAACTGTAATATAAGTAGTGGGTTTGAAATTACAATGTCCTTCCTGCTCCTTACTTGAAGTGAAGTTTATTAATATGGATAAATGGAAAGGAAAATTGAAGAAGAATGGGAGAATATAAAGTTGCTGTTCTAAACATATTTTCTTGAAAAGGTTTCTGAAAGGCTGATGAATTAAATCATCGATGTTTCCTGCTCAGAATGACGACTTCCCCTTCTTTGAATGCAGCGGCACCATAATGTTTGCATGACAAGTTGCCTCCACTCTTGCATTTGTTCTACATTAACACTGACTGTTCCAAAAGACACCTCACAGCATTTCAAAGGTGACCCCATGAAAACACAACATGCGGCACTGAGTTAAAATGATTTCCCCAGAGTGGAGGGATGTGTAGGTGGATGCAGAGGATGGACCACGACCAATATTGTGTGTCAGCCATTTAACGATGCCTCAACTCGGACGGAACCTGTCTGCAGTTATCTGCTGATTGAAGAATGTGTAAAGTGGTTGCACATTTTCTGGCAGATGAAGCGCAAAAATCCAGCTGAAGCACCAGCTTAGATTCATCTGAGGATGTGACGGAAAGAGGGACAGAGGCAGTTCTGGAGAAAACAAGAGGAAATACTGAGGTGACGTGCTCACACACTGTGCAACAAAGAGACGCCTGTCCGGGTGCTGCAGGAAGCCTCGGGGATCTGTGAAGACACCTTCAGGACCCGAATCCACTCCCCTGTGAAAGTTAGAAGACTTTCACCGCGCATGGTTGCAGTTCTAATAATCATATCCTACTTTGGGCCAAATGAAGCGGACAGACATCAAGGAGGAAAACGTCAGAAGTAACGTTGCCACTCGGTCGGCCCCGTGCCGAGTTCTTCCTTCTCCGAAAAAAACCTCCTCCACTGCTCCGAGTCTCTTTAATACAGAGAAAGCCGCAGCTTAGTTTGAATTAATTTGGCTGCTTGAGCAGAACATTTGAAAGGAGCTGACATATGAGGTATATCATCTCGCACGTTTCTCCAAACCCTAATCAGTCGCGCCCAATTTCCTCCAGTTGTTGTGTTTGCTCCCCTCGTCGTCTCCCCACAGCACAAAAAGTCCATTGTTGTGTTCATTAAAATGTCATGTAAAATCAGGCACACGCAGACACACACACTTTCTGGTGTGCCGTTCCAAGCTCAGACCCACAAGGAGAAGACACTGAAGTCTGTGAAGTTACAGTTTGCAGTTTCGAAGGAGACACATTCAGCTCGTTTTTAGGTTCATAATTTTAGTTTGTGTTATCACTTGAAAAAGCTTTTCATGCTTTAATGATCAGAAAAACACAACTTCCCTCAGACTGTCCGTTGCTGCAGCTCCTCTCTTCAGCCTCTGTCTGAAACACTTGGTTTTAGCTCCTGTCCCTTTAAGCCTGATTAAGCCCAGTCTGCTCTGATTGGCCGGCGACCCACTCGGTTCTGATTGGTCAACCACTTCCAACGTGTGTAGGTCATTTTGACCTCCGACTGGCCGCTAGATGTACGTTATGCAAATGTGGAGCATAGTGATGTCACAATGACTGTCTTTAGTGTTTCCATTTCCTTTACTTGACTTTTGGCTTTTTAACTTTACACATACAAGAAAGAAAAACGAAAAAAGCATCATGTGTCTTTTTGCATATTTCAAAGTTCAGCCCCTTTTACGTACAATCTAGTTTAATCAAGAAGAAGAATATTCCAACTCCACTTCTTCAAAATCACCACCTCTGGTACATCCAATCTATTAAAGTGAGACTGATCAATCACACAATCACTATCGAGCAAACGAGCCTCGGTCTCTGTTTACGTGCTGAACAGCTTGATTTATGATCAGATGTTTTGGCGGCTGCAGACGTTCCTCAACCCTCAATCAGCGTATTCTTAATTTCCCACAGCCAATCAAGGCGCAGTGGAGCAGTGGATGCTGAAAAAGATGACGTACAGTAAACACAAAAATACGGGGGAATTCCACACAGAGGCCGAGTGAATGAAAATCAAAGCTTGTATTTCCTCCGACACACCCTTGGACCCACCCTGGTGCTATCTGGAGGTTCACAGGAAGCAGTGTTATCTCCCGGTTTAGCCGCCTCTCTCCAGGGGGACGCCTCTGAGTGTGTTATAGACGGAAGGAAGGTTTTGATTAGGAGCTCTCGGGAGGCAGCTTCAGACGACCGGGACCTGGACGGCCCGGGCTCGATGAGGAGCAGAGATATCCGAGGTGAAGCCCCGACACACGTGATCCACCCAGTGCACCCTTTCTCAGATCTCCAGTCTAAAGCATTATTGATTCATACTTTAAATCAAAACAGGCTTCTGCGAGGATGATGTTTTCCTCTAATGCAAAATTACTACCATTCTCTTCCCGCCGCGTGCAGAACGCTGGTGCTAGTCTCTCAAAGTGGCCTGTGTGTGCAGACTGTACGCACGCACGCACAGAGTGTGTGTCGAAAGCCAGAAGTGAGCAGAGCAAAATGAAACAAGGTGCGGAGCTGGAGAGAAGGTGAGCTGGGTTAGTATTACTGTAAGGCTCTGGGATTAATAACTGTAAAGGTGTGTGTGTGTGTGTGTGTGTGTGTGTGTGTGTGGTGTGTGTGTGTGTGTGTGTGTGTGTGTGTGTGTGTGTGTGTGTGTGTGTGTCTGTGTGTCTGTGTGTGTGTGTGTATAGTTGTGTTTAACATGTCTGCAGATGTGATTCTTTTAGGCACAAGAAGCCCCATTCTCTTCTCTTTACACCCCCCCCCCCCCCTCCCCCTCCATCCATGTGTCTTTGTCCATGTGTGGTGAATTGATGGAAATCACATGAAGTTCACTGAGTTAACAAGCTCCTCTTTGAACAATGTCTTTATTGGTTTTTCATTATGCAAACAACAGCATTAGAATAGAAGAATATAATCAATTTATTGTTGTAAAGTTAGCTTATTCGATTGGGAAGAAAATTCAGTATATACATACAATTGAGGTGCTGTTAGCGGTCTGTATATACATGTGTGTGTTTACTTTACATGACAGTTTTGCCATTCACACACATTCACACACATTTAGTGCATCTTTGTGCAGCACTTTCTCGACCATGTGATGCATAGAGAAATATCATATACATCCCTTATTCACGTTCCCTGATTTCATTGGTTGTTTTTTCGGTATCACACCCAGAGGCTGAACGAACTGATGTTGTTGCTTTTGGATGCTTATCACGTTTAGCTCATTGTCTAAATAAAATACTCTCCCTGATCCTCTTCATCACCGTGCCAACAGCAACTCCTCATCCCACATCACAAGTTGTGGGGTTATAACCGGTCAAGGTGTGTGGCTGCAGTGGGAAGCATCGCATGTTACTTACTGATGCCTGTTTGTGACTCTTGCTGCTTGGGACTAAGAGAGGACGATCTAATCTTATTTTAAACCAGGTGGGATGAACCACCCCCCAAAGCTTTTATCCCCTCTGCCACCAAAAAAGTGACGTATTTTTGAGGAGACTCACAAACAAATAACCAAGTGACAGGTCATGTTGTTTCAGGCAGGATTAGATATGCATGGAATACTCATGAAGTGCCTCCACGACAGTCCTGATGCAACAGGGGTTGTCGACACGCGGTATCATGACAGTGGCCCCACCCCCCATGAAGTTCGATTGAAGAGACAGAGTAGGGAACGGAGAGTAATGAGAGCCAGGGATGAGTAGTAGAGGAGAGAGGAGAGAGAGAGACGAAGAGAGAGAGAGAGAGAGAGGAGAGAGAGAGAGAGAGAGAGGAGAGAGAGAGGAGGAGAGAGAGAACCAGGACAGACGGAGACAACTTTCCTCTCCACACTCCCGCAGTGTTTTCTACACGGAGTGTGCGTCTTTTTCATTTGGACGCACAAGTCCCCCTGCTCCGACTCGTGGGATTTGTTTGCATCTTGGAGGAGCTCGACAACTTGAATCAGTGCGAGCTGTGGATGTGAAGAGCGGCTGGAGGTTTTAACACCGAGCCGGAGGAATGTACCCAACTCGGGCAGCGGCGTGCCAGCGTCTGGGGAGATGTCCAGGCTGCGCTCTCTGGATCGTCCTGCTCCTCCACTGCGTCCTGGACCTGAGCGCGTCTGGTGAGTCTCCCTTCTTCTCGTCCTCTTCCCTCCACCTCAGAAATCCATTCCCCTCTCCCCCCCTCGCTCATCCCCTCACTTTCTGCCCTTCTCCTCACTTTCTGCCCTTCATCTCCTCGTGCGTAAATCCACTGCGGGGACTTTTACGCACCATAAAGAAAGTTTGAGTCATCCATCACCGCGCTCACGGAGGATCTGTGTTTTTAAGGGGCGACCTTTCTATTTGTTTTTAAGCTGCTGAAAGCGTCTCATAATTGTCCCGCACCGATGTAAAGCGGAGCTGTTTGCCATCAGCCGGACTCCTCTCTCATGTTAATGCTCTTTGGTTTTTAGATTAACGTCCCATTGTCATTCTGAGACCTCTGCACGAGGAAAGACTCGACTCCGTTGGCAGACAATGGGGGGGCTCTTAGGCAGTCAGCTGGATATCCATTGTGGCCCCCAACACATTTAGAGATAAGGGATCCATAAGGGCCCTGAAGGGGTTTGGCTGCTTTAGTGCCTGTTGGGAGCCAATGAGAAGAGAATTAAGATGTTTGACCTCTAAGAAAGAGCAATCCGCTGCCTTCTTCCACAAATCCTCTTTATTATCTGAAGCTAAAAGTTTCCTCATTTCAACAAACTCCTGAACTACACCCCCCCCCTCCCCTTACATGTCCTCAGTGTCTGCCTCCACATCTGAGGGAGCGAGCGGCCTGGTGCTGAATGGAACTCTGCTTTTCTTTTGGGGGGTTGACTAACACAAGTATGATTGAATCCAGTTTGAATGAGTTGTTTATGGAGAAAAAAAACCGTTCTCTCCCCTCGTCCTGTGGCTTCCGAGCGAGAACGAAACAGTCCCCTCGTCCCAGATGATGAATCGTCCTCGCGGGGTTTTTCTCTGGGTTTGTTTGGATTCTCTCTGTCCTCCCTAAAATGCTTTTCAGCGTGTTATTTACAGCAGTGGGACACAATATATGCTGCGCTGAACTTAAAGCACTTCTCCGATCGCCGTCTCCTTCTTCCCTCTATCTCCAGGCCTCTCTCTTTTTCACAGTGAGGCCGAGGAATGTTAATCCACGTTACTTAACAGGATGATTTTGCTATAACTTCTTCAAATGGACTTTCATGATTAAATATGGAGCGGAGGAGAGCTAAGCCCCCAGCTTCTGCTGCCAATTCATATCTGGAAATATTGAAGTGGGGAATTTATAGGCCAAATCTACCCTGAAAATTAAATTTCATGTGCTAATACGGATATTCAGGCAGTAAAACCGATTTGCTTTGCACTGAGACTATAAATCTACTGAGAAGTCTCAGTCTCTGTCCCTCGGAGATGATCTGCAAGTGTCGTTCGGGACTTTTTCTCCACATCAGAATAATCGTAGCTTCAGCCTCAAACGTCTCAAAGGACAAGAAAATCACTCCCGTCAGGTCGCTCTTCAGTTCGGATCCACAAACTTTACCTGGTATTCACCGCCAACGCCGCAGCTCCACGATTTGTTTGCAGAGGACGACAGTGGGAGTCCTGTGTCTCTCCTGGAGCGGAGTGCTTATGCCCTGTGATCAGTGGATGTAGCCGGGCTCCACTGAGCAAACGCAGCGAGGAAGAAGCTGAAAGGCGCGGCCGTCTCGTCTGCTGTTTTACTGGTCTGTCTGTGAGCGGACAGTCAAGAGGTCAGAGGTCACTGAACCGTGGCTGCAGCGTTCATAGGAACAGTCGGGGGCTGAGGTTCTGAGGTTAAAACCCTGTGTGTGCATTGTAAAGGGATTGCAGGAACTGCATGTTAGTCACTTACCAACACCTGGAACTTGACTGGCTCACTAAGTGCAGTTGAAATCACATGCATGCTAATTTACTAAACCCAATCAAACACGGCAAGTCTTCCTACATTTAGTTTTCACTCGTGTCAGCAAGATTATACAAAAGCCACTCGACCGATTTCCACCCAACTGTCCCCTGTTTATTCAACATATCCCCTTTTCTAAGTTGCACCAAACTTTACACGGCACTTCCTCGGACCCTTCACAACACACATGCCAAGTGTGACGCCGATAAGATGAACGGTTCTCGAGATATGCGTTCCACATACAGACAAACTAAGGTTTCTGAAATTGGTAGATGGATTTTTCAGCGTGTGATTCCTACCGAGAGCCGGTCTGGTTTAAGGAAGTGATCAGATCAAGGCAGAGGGTCAGGTGATCTAAACAAGGACATGGAATCGTGATCATGAGGTTTTTCTTTCTCATGATCATTGCTTCATATGGCTCAGTCATGTTTCCCCCCCCCCCCCTAGCAGAAATCTACCTCTGCTAATTGTGTTTCTTCTAAATCAGTTAAACTCAAATTTAATCCAGGTTCTGCATCGTGGAAATCTGATTTTGAATGATCACATCATCAGATTAAATGAGATGTAAGCTACTCGAGCGTTTTTTTAAATGGTCACTGTCAGTCCATCTAATAACGTTTCGCTCTTGAGCTGCGAACTAATAGTCCGTGACATGTCCGTAAAATAATTTGACAACAGTGTTTTCCCGCTACATAAACTGTGGATGTTTCTCAATGTGGGGCATTCACCTCTGCACATAAAAGGTCCTGTGCGGGGCAGCGACTATGTGAAATGTGTTTAGAGTTGCGTTTAGCCTTTTAATAACACTCAGGGAGGCTATAAATCACGTTGGGTGGAACTGCCTCGGTGTAGTTTTCAACAGGACACACTGTTGACACTGCAGGCACTTCACCCCTCGGAAAAGAAACCGCTCTCCTCCGTCCGACAGGCCGAGTGTGTAGGAGCCTGTCCTGCTCCGCCGGCTACTGAGATGTCTATCTGTGCTGTTCTACGTCTTCTGGCATTTTCTCCGACTCGTATTAAGGGAGCAATTTACAAGGAGGTGAAAGAGATGTCAGAGTTAATGGCCGCGCGTTCTGTGTGTGCATCTATTCAAATCAGCCACGCCCTTCAGTGAGTCCGCTCTCAGCGTGTGTCATCGTCGCAGCGCTGCTATATTCTCTCCTTTTTTATGTGCGACTATATTGGGTTTTATTGATAGTTTGTCCAGATGCTGTGGGAAATGCTGGGCTCCGTCATGGTCTGAGTGGTGCATCCCTTTCAGATAGACGAGTCCGCCGTGTCTAAAACTCAACTCCCACTCGGGGCAGTCAACTCAGCCGTCGAGTGCTGTGCATCCCTAAAAGCTCCGGGCATGACGCAGGAGAATGTGGCGGGAACTGTATGTGTGAAACAGATGTATGGTCTTTTCTTTCTGGGAGGAGGAGGGGGCTGATTTAAAAATTTTTTTTGTTGTGTTTGGGAGAAGGTTCGCCTCCATTTTGAGTTTGTGGAATGAGAAGAAAGTCCCAGGCATTCATTTAATCAGGGAGCGGTCATCAATCATACGCCTCCCCTCTGTTTTATGTCACTAATTTAAAACATTGGTGCGTCAACCACGTTGTGCTCCAGCAATTACCTACTTCCCATTTGTTATTAAGCACAGGTGGAGGCCGAGGCCCAGGCTGCCTCAGTGTGGCCAAAGGGCAAAACTGTTGGATGAGTATTACGCACCAACTGTTTAACTGATGTAGAGTCAGCGGCTCATTTGCTTTTAAATGATGATAAGTATCCATTAACTGATTTTCAGTACTTTTTAAATAATGTGACTTCTGTAGATTACATCTGCCAGGAAGGCTGTGTTCCTTGGTTGGTTTGTAAGAGAGATTAAGTGAAATCTCTCACGGATTTCTACGTAACTTGTTGAACAGATGCATCATGGGTCGCCGAAGAACTCACGGAATGTTGGTGTGGGTCCAGGAATTTATTTTCAATTTATTTAGTACTTCATTGAGTCGAGTTTTGTTTAACATGTTCACCGTTTTCCCAACAATTCCTGGATCTTGATGAAACCAATCAGCTATATTTAAGGAACTGATATCAATCTGGTGCAGCTCGATTGAATTGAAGGGGACCGTTGGGCCTTGACGGGGGGGGGGGGGGGGGGTGTATGAGGCCATTGTAGTTGTGTTTGTTTGCAGGAATTAATGAATCTTGATTTAAAAAAAAAAAAGAAGTCTATTTAGTGGACTGATATCTGTCAGTGTGGGCAAATTGGTGCAATTCAGATTTTGTTGTTCTCCTCCATGAGGGTAGTTTCATCTGCTTCTCTGATGACGACAGAATCTGAAGTTTACTCCTGATGTGAGTTGACAGTAAAGGCTGCAGTTGTTTTCCGTCGAGCCGCCGGCCGGAATGTCTTGATAATATGTTGTCAACGCTCGGTCGACGGAAGAATTTTCGGAAGACTCTTGATTTCGGGTTTCCTTCTTTGCGGACCGACTCTCTGCCAAGTCACAGAACGTCTTTCTGTGAATGACGAGGAGTGTAAATTTCCTGCCCTTTTGCGAAAGAAAAAAAATGCTCTTATTTCTACAAATCCGTCTCTGAGGAGAACGCTTGTTTCCTCGCGGTCGGAGTTCCTGGGAGCGGCAGCGTTTAATCAAAAGCTAAACACAGTTCGCCCAGATCCTGGTCGCAGACGTTTGATAAAGTTTCTGCCACTACAAGCTGTAGCCAAGCGTGAAACCCTTTTTCCTGCAATTTACTGTCTGCACAGGAGGTCGGCGGGTTAGAGGGAGAAAAAAAACCCTCTGCAGGGTTCAGGGAAACGCGGCCGTGGATCAGGAGACGGAACAAAAAACATTGGTTCAGGTTGGAGAGATGCAGCGTGTGTAGATGACACTGTGGCATTTCGCTGCTGTTTTAAAGAGTCTGGAGTGAGTCAGGAAATAAGCTGTGGCAAGGCAGCAATAATTTAATTTTACAAGTGTACCCTACAAAAATAGACTCAAATTATATTCCCCCCCCTTTCCGTCAATTGACCTGTGATGCGTACGTGCAACCGCAGATGAAATGGCTCACTCTACCTTTTTTTTTTTATTCAGTACGTTCTGTGTCCGTGTCTTTCAACTGCTGCCTGGAAGACAAATTACGCCTGCCACATTAAAAAAAATGTTCTCCTCTGTACTTTATACACGCAACACAATGCCTCCTTTGCTGCAGTCGTCCGGCGGCCTGTGAGTGCAACAGTGTGCTGATGACAAAGTGACACTTTAATGAGTCTAATGGAATAAGCCACACATACTGCATATCGGTTTCCCATGTGGACTTGGCACGGTTCAATGTTGGGGACTGGGGGGAATAGCAGAGGCTTAAAGAGCTCTAAATTTTTATTGAGCCCACTCTTCATTGCAGTTTTATCAAATTACTGCTTTTCCCAGCGTCCTCCACGCCACAGCGCCGCTCCGGCTTAATAAGTGGAGATCATGCTACATTTCGTTTAACAGGAGGCAGGATGAAACATGGCTTTTTCAATTCCCCTATATGTGTCAGAGTAAATCTTTTAAAACCCTGTTTGCGTAGCATTAAGGACTTCAGAAACCCCCACTGCAAACACACGGGCTGATCTCCGCCCAGCCACAATTAGCTCTTTGTGCGACGCCACGCTCGCTCCGAGGTTTTAAAGGCCTCAGACCTTCTGGGCTCCGCTGCCAAAAAATACTCGTATTTATTTTCCCACAAAAAAAACGTGTGACGCTTATCTTGTTGCTCTGAGGGCAAAACTCTGCCTGTAAAGAATCTGAGTTTGTTTTCCCGGCTTCAGCGTGTTCATCTGTTTTCTTATCACTGACACAGTGTCTGTTCTAACCGGCCTGTTTGCAACGGGCTGTTCGGTCTGTGGTGATGCTGTGTTGCAGCTTTTCTGTCTGAAACTTTAAAAAAGTGTCCTGCCGTGAGTGAGCAAGTGAAGACCTGCTGCTGGAGTCAGGCCACGGAACCCGGAAGCTGCACAAAGAGCCGTTCACCTGTTTGTGCAAAGTTCAGTGAAGCTCGGTACGAGCAGAACCACGAACGGGAGAATGAAATGCTGCGAATGAGCTGTCGACATGATCTGCAATGTCACTTGTGTTGACGAGGGCAAAAAAGGGGATCAAAAGGACACGCGACTGTGGAGCTACGCACATGTAAACTTCAGAATGTGTAACTCGATACTTGTTTTGCCCCAAAAATGGCCCGTGAAGCTATTTTTGATGGTGAATAATCTGCTTGTTTTGCTTTTTCTGGATGACGAATTGGAAGGACAGGAATGTAGGACAGAAGATACTCCTCCAAATCACACTAAGTTCAACACTGTACTTCAATGGGCCCTTAACAAAGAAGAGATACGTGAGCCACATACAGACAGACAGAGGTTTCTGGATTGAGGCGTTGGCCAAACCGCCGCATCTGAGGAGCTAAAGTGCATCTGTGTGATAAATGCCATCGCTCCGACGCAGGAGAGGAGAAACTCGCCGAGCACCAGAAGCCCGACGTGGAGTTCACGCTGTTTGTGGATACGAATCGCCTGTTTTTTAGTATTTTCTTTGGAAAACTTTTTACATATATTCATCCCTCAAAGTGTGTTTCCAGTGGAACGCACAGACCCACTTTCTTCCTGCTGGAAATCAGAAACAAGTCACCTCACCTCACCACCACCACCAGTATGACATCAAGACGCTTTGGCATTCCTCTTATCTGGCGGGCACCAGACGAACGCTGGCGCTCGCTGCCCGTTTTCTTATTTTCTTGGCTGGAATCTCTCACTCTGAGACGCACACGCACACACACACACACACACACACACCACACACACACACACACTCACACACTCTGTCTCTTCCCCTCTCTTGCCTCTTGCAGTTCCCTTGGCCTCCACTTGGCTCTCCTTGCCTGGCTGAGACTGACATGCTGCTCTTGGCTTCGCCGCGTGTGTTTACTCAACAATAAGTGCGAGCGGCGGTGGCTCCACACCAGATCCTGCCGTCTTTTTACAGACACAATCACAACGACTCCCACTGGCCTTTGGTAACGTTTTTTTTTTTTTTGTACAGTATTCAGCGTTTTTCAGTTGGAACAAGTGATGCGAGCTGACACAGAAACTCTTACTTCATACTTCCAGTCCTGTGATGGCTCCTGACAGGGTCGTATATATGAAGCTGTTTAATCCCGTTCCTCACTATCGGCTCCGGCTCCACGCCGCTCGGTGCTGCTGCGGTTTACGCCGCGGAAACCATCGGACCATCAGCCCCGCGGAGACATTTATAGGAACTTATCGCTCCGCTGTTATTAATAGAACATCATCGCGTGTTTTTTTTTTTAACACAGTTTCTGGTTTCTGAAAACTTATTCTTGGCGACTTCACCATTCGGATCTTTCTCTGTTTTTCTGCCTGTCTTTCAGTTTTCAGTCCTCCAACACAAACAAATGGTGTAAATAACACGTTTCCCTCGTGTGCATTTGGTTTTTAGTGCAAACTCGAACTCTTTCGTAGTTAAACTAGAGATGTGTGAACTGCGGAAATTACATTTTATGGGGCTTCTTAGGATTTGTGTTAACTTTAAATTAATTCAGTGTTTCCCCTTTGGAGTGTGTAGCCAAACCATCTTGATCGCCCCCTGGTGGCTGATTGCTGCACAGGTCATAAACCCCTACATGTTGGTGGAGGGAACATGATCCAAACAAAAGAAATCATAGCACATGTTAAATATACTTACATAAGTTTCTGTCATCGTTTGTGGTTGTCAGATCTCCGGTCTGATTTGTGCGTTGTCCAGTCAGTTTTAAAGTTTGTGTAACAAAGACTTGCGTTTGTGTCTTTTCCATCATTTGGTCTTTTATTGCTTCGTAATCACAATCAGTAACCATAGAGACTTTAATCCGGTTTCAGCCTGAAGTTGAGGAATTCTGTCTTTTTGAAGATTAGTTCCCTCTAACTGGGTTTTATTTTCTTAAGCTGCCAGTTTAACAAGGCCGGTTTGGCCCCTAAATAGAATTTTTGGATCCGCTGAAGTAATAACAACATGATTTCCAATGTTTTTCCTTTCATAGTTTTCAACGGGGGGATTCAAAGTGGAGATGTTTCATGAGACTGGATGATTTTGGTTGAAGCCTGTGGGACTTGTAGACAACTGACTGTGTGTATGATGATGATGATGATGATGATGTCTGTCCGGAGATGATTGAGTTTGATTCCTGATTCATCCAGCTGTGGGACGTCCGCTCTCTCCGCGCTGCAGCAGATGTTGAATTTATTGTTGCCTCCATCAGAGTAATTGGTTTGCTGTGGGTACCGACCAGTATTTTGTGCAACGTGTTTTTCTATTCTACTGAAAAGTCCTGGCAGGCGTGTGCGAGGTGTTGTTTTACTATGAAATGGAATTCACGGTCAACTGTTCGTTTGGCTTCGTTCTCTTCCCGTTAAATTTTTTTTTTTTAAATGACCTCCTATCCACAGAAAGTCCCATGGCATCAATACTTTCAGATCAAATCTTTTCCTTCTATTGCTTGTGTTTGTTTGTAATTGAGGGAAATGAAGTAACCATGCTTTAATTAAATTGGCATATGACTTAGATTATGAATAAACTGAAATTGAACTATATTTTCCATGTGGCACCACTGCAAGCATTGATCAGATTTGACAGATATAGATCAATTGCAACAACTCCACTGTGTTTGGCGACGCAGCGATTCAGAGGGAACGAAAGCCAGGGAACCGTCTACATTTTTATTTATCATAATTCTTGGTCTGTATATATTTATTTTCTTGTTTGGAGCATCTGTAACAAAAGCTAATTTCCTCTGAGGATCAAAAAGTATTTCTGATCCAAATCAAAATGCACAAATCTCAGTTGTGAAAACCGAGTGTGGACACGAGGCCGTAAAAGGAGAGGAAATGATGCCTTTTTAAAACCTTGTTAACTCGGTGTAGACGTGGTCTTAAGTGGTGTTTTCAAATCCACCGGCGTGAGAGTGGACACAGACTTAGCGTGTTTGTTTAACCAAAGGCTTTGTTGTGTAAGGGAGCCCACTGAACCGGCAGCCAGTGTTTAACCAGCCACTTGATTCCCACACAAAAGACTCGAGAGGAGCTGCCTTCGACTGGTGGCTCCGCGCCGTCGTCGTCCAGCGCATCTCAGACTCTCGCATGAAGCAGTGCTGCCTTTTTATACTACACACAGAACCGGGCCAGAGCAAGACCAGTGCCGCACCGTACCAGGAACTGTGACGATGATATTCAGGGACAAACATGTCAGGGACCAGAAGCCTTAAATAAAACAGTGACGTAGCATGAATAGAAAAATGGCACCGACAACCATGAAGAAATTGGACTCAAATGGAAATTCCCTTTCGATCCGTTCTAATCCGGAGTCGACCGCACTGACCGAGGAATCCGGAGTTAAAGGTCTCACTGGCTTTAATTCTGAAGAACTGTTAAATGGCCATCTTGCAAACCACTGCTGGTCTCATTCAGGACCAACCCAGTGAGACAGAACCACTGTCCATGTGGCATTAAAAGTATTGTTGACCGGCCATAGGAAAAATCATTGATCGGGGTAGTGCTTTGGTCAAAGTCGGCATAACTTCCTTCCTCCGTTTTTTAAAGTTTGTTCCAGAAACTATAGCCGGTAGCGTGAGGGTGTGCAGATTATGGCGCAGCCGACGCTAAGAGCTCTGGCAAACCCTCAAAGCTTCCTTCCAGTCCCGGGGAAAAGCTGTGACCGTACCCACACACTCTTTGGTAGCCTCTTAAATCCATTGTGGCTTGATGGCATTGCCATACGGAGCTTCTTGCAACTTCTTTCAAGGCAAAGTTACCGACTTCTATCACCAACTATCCAGATTATCAAAAAAATGGAAACGTGGGTCGTTTTGCACCAGTGACCGTCCAGATTCAACCAGGACCACGGAGGAACTGGAAAGATAAGGGGATGGTGCAAGAAATCAAAGTGGAGGAATCTGTTTTCTTTCATTGCGACATTGTGTTATCGTCTCCACTTCTGTCTCCTCCTCATCCAGGCAGAGAGTTCAGCTCAGTGTATAGGGGAACTCTGTGTTTAACCCGGGGCGGTTGGGAAAACAATCTCGTTGACAGGGGGACGCTTCCAAAACAGGAATTCATACATTTATCCTGCGGGATGCCGAATGCCGCCTCTCGCCCTCCGCTGAATCTCTCGCTCTCTCTCTCTCTCTCTCTCGGGAGCAGATTAAAAAAAAAAAATTGGGAGTGTTGAGGGGAAATTTACCAGATAACCCCCCCCCCCCCCCCCCCCCCCTCCCCTCCCTCCTCTTCCGTTTTTTCCACTTCAAGCTGTTATTTAATTTCCAGGTGGATGTTTATCGAGGGTGACACAACTGCTGGAACAACCCAGGTTTAAGTTTATTTACTCGCGTGCCTGTGTCCTGGATGCCTCTCACACCTCACTCTCCTTGTCTTCCTCTCTTCTGTCTCTCTCTCTCCACCCCCCCCCTCCTTCACCCGGAGAGCATTGATTTCAGCAGGGCAGGAAATGAAACTGCATTGCCCTGCGACTCCAAGCAGGAGAGGGGGGGGGCACCTGGGGAGGGAGAGAGGAAGAGGTTCACTGAGTTAAAGAAGTCTGAAAGGGATGAAAAGACCTGACGGTGCCGGGGACGTGAGCGAGGGACCGTGATGGGCCCCGGAGAAAGCTGAGAGGGCCCAGAGCGATGGCGAGATGAGAAAATATTTTCATAAAGGCGTTTGACTGACAGCAGGCTTAAACGAACTCTCAGCTGGTCGTATCGAGAGAGAGAAAAAAAAACTGAAACATTTGGCTCGTTAGGAAAGAAATGTGACCGAAGTGCGCAGAGAGAAATAAACAGCAGACGAGCGAGGAGAAGAAAGTGGGTCTGGCTACAGTCGACGTCTGGTGGCCCCCTTTATCTCCGACAACTCCTGACCCTCATCCCTCTATCAGAAGTCGATGATCTTCTCTTCAGAGGGGCCCGTATAAGAGGCTTAGAGCCGCGTGATCCCACCGCCTGTTTGTTTAACCTCTGCGTGGCCGCCCCAGCAGCGCTAAGCTTGGCCCACAAGAGCTCATTACCTCTCAGCCGCGCGTCTCTCTCACCGTTTCACTCAGCCGTCGAACATGGGGCTTTAAGGGCCTCAGAGTAAATACGCTGTTTAAAAAAAAAGGGTCAACTCAACACTCCTGCAAAACGGCAACATTTTCCGGATTAAATTAAATCTGGAAATGTCGAGGACGTACATGACAGGTGATGTTGTTTCCCTGAAGAAAATCCGATTTTCCGGTTTCTCCCCCACTTTAATGGAACATAAAAAGCCGTCATGTCGTTACAGCCATAATTGGAGCGAAGGAGAGACGGCTCGGCGTCGGCAGCTTTGCAGATGTGTTTTTCGCCACAGTCCCGCTGCATTTAAGGAGAATATTTATTTGCACTTTATGAACGTCTATCGTTTATACTGTTGCATGCATTGTGTAATGGTGTTCTGCAACAAGTCCGGCGCCCTGCCCCGTGGATGTGCGCAAGCCTGCAGGTTCCCCGCTGCAGTGAGAGTGGACAGAAAAAACAAACAAAACAAAACATGAAATCCCAGCTCCGGGCACTGTGGCTTATTATTCCTGACATGCTCCGTTGAGAGAGGCTGAATCCAAATGGGCTGATGCTGATGATTCAGAGTGAGACAGTTCGCCGCGGCGGTGATTCATGGCTTGTTTGAGTGGGAGTTCAAACAATGGTGGAGTCGAAAAGGTTGGAAGTTTCCCCTGTGGTACAGTTTTCACTTGGCCGAGACTTTAAGGTTGAGTTTGTCGGAGCTTCATTATTCTTCTTCCATTCTGTGTTTGAGCTCGAGCCTGTTCAATGGATGTTTGGGCCAGATCACGATATTAGGGAGTAAAAAAATGTACGACATGCGGGTCGACATGTCGATATACAAAAGGATGTAATTATGAAAACCATATGGCAAAGAAATGTAATTGAAGCTTGCTATTTTATACTTTAAACATTAACATCATTATTCATCATTAGTATGCGTCTTCTTCCGGCCTCTTCGATAGGACAGAGGGTTAGTAGAAGAGAACAGAGAGAATGGGGGATGGAAAGGGACACAAGGCGGAATCGAACCCGGGCCGCTGCAGAGGCTCTACCAGGTGAGCTGTACGCCGCCCACGTGTTATTTTTCGGTCGGTTTCTGATTGGAGCTCTTGTCCTTTCTCCTGTCTTGTGTTTGTATTCCAGTTACTTCCCTTGTGTCCTGCAGCCTGTTCTGTTCTCTCCCCACCTTATTGGTGCTTCAGTCGTCTGTGTCCACGACCCGGCAGCGGTGACCCACTCTCCCCCGCTGCCCTCGCTTTGCACCCCGGGCGCTGTTAGTCCCATTTGCTCTTTAATTTCAACTTGATTTAACTTTAGCCAGCTGGCCGCCTTAACCTCTGCCCAGGACAGCCCCGGACAAGAGGGGACATTGTCTCGATACTGGCCTCTATGTGTTTGTGAGTGCAAAGACGTGCCTCCTCCGAACATGTGTCGCTAACCAACATCAACACGTTTCCAAGGCCTGCTTTTTGTAATCGCCTGAAAACGGCCCATGCAGTTTTCCTTTTGAGGGTCAAGTGATCGCTCTGGGATCAGACTCGTAACATCTGCTGTTGGTTGTCCTGTAATACTGTGACTACTGTAGTAAACTTATGTTCTAATAAGTCAAATGTCCAACACTGCACATCTTCATAGAAAATGAGTGGGAAAACATGTGATGGAAAACGTGGCTGTGAATCCTGGTTGATTATTATCAGATTTGTATCAGTAGACGTGGCCAAGAATCTTTTTTTAGGCGTTGCTGTGAAATTGTGCTAATTTGAGGGGAAAAACATTTGACTTCCTTTTGAGATTCATCTTTTAATCCTAAAATGAGCAGGAATAGGCAGAGTTCCTTTCCCATTTCCTTTTTGTCTGAGTCATGTTCAACGTCACTTTAAACCTCACTATCTTACCAGTGTTGCATCTCGTGTTACACGATTGAATTTATGTCTGTCTCGTGTTCTTCCCAAGATGTAATAATCACAACAAATACACAATAATTACACAAACAATCATGAGTATTTTTCGTGCCAATACCCAGTTCAATGTGCGTCATGACATCTCGCTGGAAGAGGTGCAGCGTCCGTGTCTAGACTGTGAAGAATAAGAAGAAATTAGCGTTTTCACCTGGTGTCATATTTCCATCCCTGCCGATCAGAACCTGATTAACACCGGCGTCTCCAGCGGAGTCACTTGACCCGGGAGTGAATTCCGATTGTATCCATTCTCATTGCAGACAAAAGCCAGATGTTGGTGGGTGTTAGTGGTTTTTTTCTGACGAGTGGAAAAGGGGCTTTCAGATAGACACCGAAAGAGAGAAAGATGCTATCACAGCCAGCGAGTGCCTCCACGTCGGCTGGAGACTATTTAAGGAAATCCCACATCCCTCCATGTTTAATTTACACAAATACCCCCACACTTAATGAGTGTACTGCAATACGTCCAGGAAGTAACCCGGGCACTCTGCTGCTCGCTGGATGAGTTACATCACTCGGTTTAATGTGCCAACCGTGCCCCTTGTTTCCTCAGGTTACTCCGGCTCCCCTGCCCTCGCCGCAATAAAAAGCGTAAAAGAAAAACAGTAGTAACGATTGTCCCAGACAATGGCAGAGAAGTGTTTTACTGCTGGTTACACGGCCGATAGCGGCCCCGCATGTTTGCCCCCGGCCTGCGATTACACAAGTGATGCAGCCGGAGCGTGATTGGCGGTGTGCGTCTGCAGCAGTGCACGCCCCACGTCCCCGGGCCTGGTGGTCTTGGAAAGCCACCAAGATCACTCGGCTGCTCTGTAATGTGAAAGCAATTAGCAGCCAGCTAGTTTTACGCAGTGCCAATATGTGTGGGATAACAAAGGGGAATGTAGGTCAGCCGTGAGCCAAAGGTAGATGATGTGGCCGAAGCATTTTTTTCGAAACACCCGGACACTGAAGAAGTTATGATGCAGATTTGCAGAAAGCTTAGGGACACATTGTGAAGTGTGATTTTGGTCTTTTGTGTACTTCTGCATGACGTATACTCATTTAAAAGTATAAAACAGGAAACGTGCATCGACAGAAATCAAACAAAAGGGCGCATTTCATCCTTTTCACCTTCCCAGGAAAGCGATATTTGGAGTCCACAGTCAAATTCCTGATGAAAATGGGTTTATTTCAAGTTTAAACCCAGATTTATGGAGCTCCTCGCAGAACTCTTTGATGTCTTCACCCTCCGTTTACTTCATCTGACATTCATTTTAATGAGACGGACATTCTCCCCGATAGAGATCTGCCTGCGACTTATGCAGGAATACAGTAAATCTGTGCCACACACATATTCAACTAGGGTTAGATTGAGTTCCCCTTGTAAGTGAGATTGTGTGTGTGTGTGTTGTGTGTGTGTATTTACAGTGTGTGAGTGGGGTGCGTGCCCTCTGTCACATCTGGCTGCTTGTGGTTTTTTTTTTTCACGAACTGCTAAATGAGGGGAAAAATACTCCCAGCTGTCCTCATGAAAACTCACCTGGTGCAGAGACGTTGGAAGTTCCTTGTTTTCTCTCTCACACGTTCTGTTGCCCAGAACACATACACACACACACACACAGACACACACACACACGCCTGTTTAAACCATGCACGTGACCTGGCCTGTAATCCTCAGTAGAATATTCTGCACCAGTGTCCCAGCGTAACCTCAGAAGTCCGATTAAGACGCTACAAGACGGACAGTTTGGTCAGGGCCACATGCGTCGCTGGAGCAACCGCCGCCTCCTCCTCGCATGGTAAAGTCATTTTCACCTCGGCCGCTGCGGGACGAGGAGGCCAGGAGCAACATCCAGCGCTCCCCACCACCTCACCTCAAAGCTCCAGCCCGTCGTGGGGGGGAGCCGAGCTGGGAGATATCAAGGCTCCGAGAGCTGAAAAGCAGCTTTTGTCCCAAGCGACCTTCCGGGACCTCTGCCTGACTACTCTATCAGCAAATCATAAACCATACGGCAACAACTAGAAACACAGGAGCACATGGCGGGAGCGTAAAAAAAAAAAGAGACGAGGGGGGAAGAAAAACAGAGAGAAAAATCAACATGATGAAAGAGTTGAAACGCAAAGTAAACAACACAGGAAAACGCCGGCTGTAGATTCAAAGTCATAAATACGTCTGTGTGCTTTTTTGCATTGTAGGTTGATGACGACCTTGAGGGATGACACTTTACTTTACGAGTTTTAATTTGTATGAATTTAACATCACAGCTCATCCTGCACACCTCACATTCTGAATGGAGATGTAAGACGTGCTCCTGCTTCCCAACAGGAGACATGATACACGATCAGCTTCCTGTCTCCAGTCTGGACTGAACCATTTAACACCGAGGCTCCGTCAGTATCTCTCTGCACTCCTCACTCTCCCCCCCCCCCCCCTCCACAGCTTTCACTGCTTTCTCCAGCGCTTCCACTCTCTTTGCATTTCTTGTCTATTCAATGTCTTGACAGTTTCTTGTTTTCATTTCCTCTTCTCGTCTTCCTCTTCTCCTCGTCTTCTTCTCGCCTCCAGACAGGGAGACAGCCACTTTAGCCGCGAAGCAGCGTCAGGCACCACGTCTATCAAAGCGCGGCTCACAGCTGAGATTTAGTGGGATTAACACCTTTCAATCTCAACCCCGTCATTTCAGGATTTCCAGGTTTCACGCCAGCTGTGTGTTGGATAAACACGGAAGCCGAGCTGCTGCCAACACACTGCTGCTATTGTTGGGTTAGACACACGATTTAGACTTTGTGTAATCCCACTGTGTATTTAAATGTACACCAATATGTTACTTACAGTTTGTTTGTAAAAAACCCGGGTTTATGACACAGTCAACACAAAAACAGATCATTTTACACTGAAAAAAGAAAATTGTTCAACCAACTTGTGTTTCAATTGATAACACACAAATTAATTAAGTTTGTTCAAATTAAAAATAAACTATTCACAACTTTAATTTGATAAACGTAAGTCAGATGTTTGTCCATCTATTTTTAAGTTGGTCAACAATAGTCTTTTTCTAGTAGAATTATTTTTACTGTGTGTGTGTGATATAACCTTTAATTCCCTGAGAGGCATCATAATAAAGATCTGAGGCGCGGGCGGCTCTCGGATATTTACGCGTAGACCTGAACATATTAATCATTCTTGAGACTAAAATCCTCCTTCAGTCCATTTTAATGAAATGTCACAGTAGAGTTTACCGTCTGCGCTGAAAATGTATTATCGTACAGTCGTACACTTCTTAGGTTTCAGGCTCTGCGGACCATAAGATAATCAGCCTGCTATGTACACAGCTGCGTCCATAAGTCACGGACCACTTAGGGATGATGTATATTTTCTGTATTTTACACGTCCTCAAAGTTTTTCGCCGTCGTCTCCTGATGTTTTTGTGCCTTTTCCACAAACACGACCGAGCTGATGTCGTCTCCTTCTCCAAATGACCTGTTTCAAGCCTCTGCGCCGCCGGGTTAGAAGAATCGAATCGTCTACAAGTAGCGATAGATCATAAGTCATCCGGGTGGTGCACTGCAGTAAGTAGGAAAGCCCCCTGTTTAACCACAGGGCCCGAGTTCAAGAGCCGGCGCTGGTGAACACCCACGCCCTCTCAGCGCCACTAAACAAGACAGTGAACGCCTAGCGGCCCCCCGGGGAGCTCTTCATGAACTGACCCCCGCGCTCTGACGTCCTCGCCGAGTCGGGAGAAAATGAAAAGAAAATGTCTCTGCTGGGATCTATCAAGTAGCCCATGCAAATCGGTACACTTCCTCAAAATGTGACTAGTCCCACCAGTGCCACTGGACCAGCGAGCTCTCAGTCCCACCAGCTCCCCCCCCCCCCGACAAACGAGAGCTGCACAGAGGCTGCGGCTCTGGAGTGGAAACCCTGAGACAGCAGGCGTAACTCAACCACAGCAGTGGAGTCCTCAGTCAACGTGATAAACGCAGCTACAGGACTAAAACTTGACAGGTTTAGAATAACGTGAAGTTTTAATAATAATAATATTATAGATTTATTTATTTGTGATGCATTCGCTCTATAACGTATCTCTAAAGGTTTTTATTTGGTAGCTTTGACCTGAGGTTCACCTGTTTGGGGAATTGCTGTGGAATTAAATTAACTTGTTAGCTGAATTTGAGTTGCAATAACAAAGCGTTGCAGGACGGTGGATTATGGCTATTTTTAGAGGAAGTGAAAAAGGCCAAGAAACACACACGACTATTGTGTCATAGAAAACCAACGATGACCAAACACCAGCTGTTGTCAGATCACCACATTTGACTGAAGTTAAACCGCCTGACTCACGGATATGACTGGACTCGACTTTGTTGCGTATATGATTTTTTTTTTTGTAATTTACTGGAGAACACATCCCAAGAAACACTTCACCGCATGGCTCCTGTTCTGTACATCCAAGAAAAGGTTTTGTTTTCAACCTCTTTGTTGGTTTGTTCATCAACAGTATTACATAAAAAATATTGAAATGGATTTCCATGAAACCTTTGTGGAAGGATGAGACATAGGAAAAGAAAGAAGCCGTTACACATCCAGGAATTTTGTTTCCCCCTTCTTCAACATTGTGAGATTGCGATTTGTTTTCTGACATTTTCACAGTTTTCCCAGGGAATCCTTCATGGATCTCGATGAAAGAAATCAGGTATTTTTACTTAAGGGGACTGATGTCCATCTGTGTGTGTGTAATTTGGCGCAGCTTGATTGAATTTAACGGGCCTGTTGGGCCTTGGCCGAGGTTTCTGCTCTTCTGATTTGTGAGTTTTCTGGGGAAGAAGTGAGAGATTCACGGATCATTTAAAAGCCGCTGGACCGTCGGTCAGGCGATGATGCATTTCAACAGCGAAGGAGAGTCTCGCTGCATCTTCCTGCCTCTTTGTCGAATGCGGTGTTGGATTAAACACCTTTGGGAGAGCTACTGTATGACACACTGTCGAGGACCAGTGACCCCTCCAGCTCATGTGGTGTTTATTCACTCACATCCACTACAGTTGATACAGAAACATTGGGGGGAGCCGGCTCCACAGATTATGGGGCTAATGGTGGCGTTTCCAGCTCTATCTTTAGTTACCGTCCGTGAATGGAAAGAAAAAGAGGAGAGGCCAGCAGAGGGTAAAAAGTTGGGGGCAGAACAGCAGCCGAGAGAAGAGAGAGGGAGAGATGGCTCCTGGTAAATCATTTAAATGCTGCATTGTGTGTCTGATTGTGTTCATATGCTGTTAGTGACTGTAAGTTGCACTGGGGTAGGGGGGGGCTTCAGTGAGTGGTAGTCTTCGAAGAGGTGAAGGGAACGAGTGAGGGAAAGAATGGGTTGAATGAAGGAGGAGAGAGTGACCAAACAACAGAGTGAAAGGGAGAAGGGCGAGTAAGTGGGGCGTTGAGGGGGCAAAGCTTTTATGAGCCATGGAAAACGGGGTGAAAGGAGGAGAGGGGGGGGGAGTTGAAGTATGTGGCGGGTCTGAATAGGGGGTCCCCATGTCCTCTTTAATGTCAAATGAATAACTCCTGACCTAACACAGGCCTTTAATTGGTATAACCACCAGTTGGATGGAGTGCTGCGTCGGGCGCATTGTGCGAAACCGAGAAAACGCTGCAGTCACTGTAGAAGCAGGAGTTTGAGATTAGGTGTTGGAGAATGTGCACATCACCCACTTACATGTGTTAATGCAGGTTTACATTGACTCGTGGTATTTAACACGACAAATATTCGATTATTAAGTTATTATCATTATTTAAAAGAAATTGACTGGACTTTTTATGACAAATAAATGCAATTGAGGCTTTATATTTTACATTTTAGCCATATACTTACAAATAACTATAAATAAAAAGAAGACACAAATACAACCTTGAAATATGAAAATAAGCATTTTTTTAAAATGTAAAATGTAAACCTAACTGCACTGTTTATTCTGTAAAATAACAGTTTTCATATCAACGCAGACAAACGCTGATACTGTGACAGGCTCATATCAGCTGTTGAGTTGACCCTGGATGGTTTATTTAAGTCGGAGCCACTGGGAGGAAACAGTCTCATGAACAATGAACCTCAGGTCAGACTCACTTTTGCAAAACATCTGCATTAGTTTGGACAAGAACCTAAAGCTGCAACAAAAAATCCATGTTCTTAAGTGTCGACCCTCGGATTGGTATTAACTGCAACTATTTCCCATTACAAGTTAATATGGATATTGCTTCTTGCTCCCTGGCTTCTGGGCGGCTGACCAGAGAGACCCCAGCTCTCCCAGTATGGGGCCCCTCCCTTGTTTGGGGGTAAAGGAGCAGCCTTGGGCCGGCGAGCCCCAGGACACTCGGTGCATGAATGCATGTGGCGGTGGGGCAGCAGGAGAGGAGACGGCTGAAAGAAGCAGCTCAAGCAGAAAGAGAGGGAGAGGGGTTAAGTGGAGGCAGGTGTTCCATGACAAACCTTTCAACCCCCCCCCCCCCCCCCCCCCCCCACACTCCTCCAGTTCCCTCCACAGAACTCCCTGGCACTGCAAACCAGCCCAACAACAGACACTTGTTGGTCTTTCCCCCCCCCCTTTTTTTTTTAACACGGTTATCCTTTATTCAACCACCTTATCCTTATGATCTAATCCATCCACCCAAACTCCACCTTTCCCCCCCTTTTCAACCCAGGTTCCTTTCCCCGTCTGGTCTGTGCTGCTTTCCACGGGACCACCTGGCTCTGTGGTCTGAAGCGTATTAAAACTCCCGCTGCCCTAAGTAGACGGACCGTTTTCCCACTGCTCCACTCTGCCGGACCCAGCTGGCAAATTAATTTCGATTAGATTGATGTAAAAAAAAAAAAATAGTGTTAGTGCTCTCTCATTGTGTTCCAGAGGTTATTAAGCTCCAGCTCGGGGCCGGAGCGGCACCAATACACAAATCCAGGTCTGATTGCTGGAAAACAAAAAAAATACAGGGAGCGGCCTGATTGATGTCATTTTGTAATTTTGTTAAATGAAATTGAATCAGCCCGTGATTAAATATTTTGTTCCCTTTTTAAATGTAATGTAGTTAGCATCTCTTTTCAGTGGCGTTCGTTTTTTGGCACGTCACTATCACATTGGCAAGGGGCTGATATGCAGCGTCTGAACAGTGGATGGTGATTAACGTGCCCCCTCTGTCACATTCAGTATGTCAGACTCCACTGACTGAAGTTTAAGTAAAGTTTGTGGAGTGTTGTTTGCCAGTTTTTCGCTTCTAAATTATACACATTGGCCAAAGGGAGCATTGGAAAGTTACTTTGAATTCCCTCAATGGCAGAAAGCAACTCATAAGGGGCTTGAAACCCCTTTAATTTCCTTTTTAAGGAGTCTGCTCATATTCAGGTTGATCATTTGAATTTGTGTTAGTTCTTTTTACATACATATATTTACATACATATATTACAAAAATATGTAACGCACAAAAGGAAAGAAATACTGACAGAGCACAATATGTCTCCTTCAAAAGTACGTAATTGATCAATTATTCCATATCATCATTCATTGGCATGAGCTGTTACTTGGGTGGAGTTAATGAAATGGAAATGTTTGTGTATATTAAGTCCACTCACACCCACTGTTAGAACGTTAGTGTAAAGACGGATGAGTCGAGAGGAGTTCTTAATGGCAGACATCACAGCCTTCATTTAACCCTCCGCTCTCAGGGTGATTCACAGAGCCTCTATTGTGTGAGCGATGAGTGTGGAGGGCGAATGACTGACAACTGTGTGTCTGCTGTTCTGCCCAAACATAAAGTGTGTGTGTGTGTGTGTGTATTGGCAGAGAGATTGATGGTTTAGCCTTTTAGATGCTGTTGGTTCTAGTCCCACAGTGACTGGTTCTTCTTTCTTGTTGTGTCATGAAGCAGCGGCTTCGCACAGCAGCCAGCTCCACTGAAACATCTTGGTCTGAATCACCACTTATCCACACACACACACACACACACACACACACACACACACACACACACACACACACACACACACACACACACACACACACACACACACACACACACACACACACACACACACACACACGGTATTCCTTCCCTTGCTCATTTTGTTCTGTCCGCTCTGTCCAGACGTGACCTTCTCGTGTCAGATGTGTTCACGAGAACAGGAAAATGTCTGGAACCTACTAACTTTGTCTGAAAGCAGCTTTATAGTCTCTCGCTATGTCATCAGATGACGTCTTTCAATACGACCTGATTTCTATTTCCAGTTACTTTGGTTTGATCTCCTTTTTTTATTTTTTTATTATCAAAGCAGACTTTTCTTAGGCCACCTGCCCAGGTATGTTATAGGCCACTAAGGTATATTTTGACCCACTTCAGCTGTCGGCAGATAAAACTGCCACAAGTAGAATCTATTTCTGTGGGAAACACTGCAGTGTGTTACAGCGATATATAAACACACACACACACACACACACACACACACACACACACACACACGCACTCAGTGACGCAATTTGGTCCAGTCAATGAGCGACTCCTCAGCGACCCGCTGAGCCGTCGCAGGCTCCAGGCTTCTTGAGAGAGAAGAGAGCAGCACTGATAAACACGACTGGATAAGAGGCCGGCCCCCAAAAATAGACCAACCACAACAATTCACCGCACTGGTCCTGATTAAAGACGAAGGAAAAGAATGCAGAGATTCCCTCCGCTCGCCTCCGCCATCGTCCCGTCGGGGCACACATTGTGTTGATTTCATTGTGCCGTCATTTCTGAAGACGATTCCAGTGGTTAAATGTCATTAGTAACAGATAATCTGATGTTGATTACTGTGAAATTCTTTTCCCAGAAACTTCACCACAAAGAAAACTGAGCCGCACTCATCATCGTCTCTCTGATGAGTTCCAGCGACTCTTAACATCTCGACTACAATAACAATCATTTTATTTCTACACTTTTCTGTGTCGGAGTGAAAGCTTCTGCAGATTTGAGCTATTTCGCTTGGTCTGTCTCTCGCTCTCATGCAGCGACGCACACACTCGAGTCTAAACGCCGTTCTATCTCAACTCAAATAACACCGCGATAACAGGGTCGCCACTTTGTGACTGCGCCGCTGCCTTAACTAGCGTCCGCTTGTGATAATGAGCCAGACCTTATCTGCGTTATCAGTAACAGGAAGAGAGGCAACGTGCCAGACAACAGTAGTTACAAAAGAGGGGAGGGGGGGGCTGTATTTACAAATCTCTGTATGTTTTAGTGACGTCCAACAATAATTCAGTCATGGTTCTGCCTCATTCCTCCAGTTTCTTCACCAGCTATTATGGTTAATAGCCGGTGAAGAGCGACCGCACTTAGAGCGAGGTTATATAGGAGATATACTTGTTTTTAATCTATGCTTATACACACTCATCATGCCTCCTGCGTCTGTTTGGTGCGTCAGCTGTGCAGGTCCTCAGGAATAACGCTACATGTCCGCGGCACGTACACGAACACTAGGGGGCAGTATGTGACCTCCAGTTTCACCATGTTTTTTATTTACAGAATCAAATGTGGAAGTTCTATAGTTCTAACCCCTTCTTTAGTCGCCTTCTAGTGGAATACCTCGTGACATCGTACACAGCAAAATTGTGAAGAATTAAATGTTCTTGCAGCTGGTCGTCTACGAGAACGTGCGGCTAAACAAAGTGGGTCTCGGGACTAACAGACATGGGTCAACTGACAATCGCACATGCTTTCCAGAGTAATAGAGCGAGAGATGGTTATTACGTCAAGACATATGGACGTGGTTATATGCGGAGAGCAGGTAAAGGATGTTTTAACGATGAAGACGAGTTAAGACGGGAGGAAAGAGCGAGAGTACCGAGGTGATTGTGAGACTCGCGGAGCTGGAGGGAGAGACGGCGAGCGGGAGGGCAGGAGGTTATTGGATCGCTCCGGTCAGTTACAGGAATGACTTCTCCCTGACTCCAGGTATGTGATCCCGGCTGAGCGCGGGGATATCCTCTGTTTATGCTCAGGCAAATACCTGCAGATTAGGCGGCCTGGTATTCACCTGATTAAAATGACCTTCTTGTGTAAACTAAGCCTGAGAGCAGTGCAGACGCGCACACACACACACACACACACACACACACACACACACACACACACACACACACACACACCACGCACACACACACACACACACACACACACACACACACACACTAGGACCTCTTGGAACCTGGGCAGTATATGAACAATTCTGTCTGTGTAATTAAGACACACACACACACACACACCACACACACACACACACACCAAATCACCAGGGAGATTAAGAAGCAAAGCCCCTCAGAAGAATCAGTGGTGAAAATAAAGCTATTAACTACGTTTCAACACAAAGAGCTAAGTAGTGCACCTTTATTTTGTAGAACCCCCCCACCCACCAACGCACAAATACCTATCTCGGTCTGCAGGATAGATCTGTGTGTGTTTTCCATGTGTGTGTGAGTGTGTGTGTGCACAGATGTCAAGGCCAGGTGAAAGGATTAAACAGCGATAGGTCAAGGCCCAAGGCCAGGACGCTCATTTTTGGGGGTTATACTCCATCAATCATCCGTCTCCTCCACATCTCTGCTTGTTCTCAGGTTCCCGTTTGTCTTCAGCGTACTTCTCCACATTACCATTTCTGCCGCAGCGCCTCTGTCTTTTTACTTTTCTATCCTATCCCCCACGCCGCAGTTTCTCTTCTCTCTCCGTCTCCCCGTTGTCCTCTTTATGTCAGTTATACGCGCTGAGGTCAAGTAGCGTGAATCCGCAGATTTCAGCCTCAATTAGAATATTAAACTAAATCCCACCGTCTCCCTGCTCTCCAGGGCGACCCACGGGTTTGGATGCAGAATGTAACTGTATCCTGGGCTTGGTATATCATTGCTGACAGCTGTAATGTTGCAATGATGCAGCTTCTTGCTTGAGACCGGCTACATGTGGCCTCCCTATCCCCCCTCGCTGCTGTAAATCCTTGCTCGTCTGAACCTTTCGAGCTGTTAGTATCTACTTGTTGCATGATATGTGTTGTACAGACACATGGTGTGTGAATGGAATCCAGAAATGGAGCCAGTCTGATAATCAGAATCTGTGTTTGTTGCCAAATTGAAAACCTTATTTTTCTTTCTTTGTTCAAATTCTAATGATTTGCTATACATCTTTGGAATCATCTTTTTAAATATGATTATAAGCCCATATAGCAGTATTGGTATAAGTTTGTACAGCCCCCAAAACACTGGCTTTACTGAGGTGTTCCAACAGCTGATATTTAGACCATGAGTCAGGAGAACCAGCTAATGGTCCAGTAGCTTGATGGTACAAAGGCCTTCTGGAGAACATCACCCACTGTACACGGGACAAACGATGACCCTGATAAACAGGTCCTCGGCCTCAGATCCGTCTCTGTCCGACTTCAAAAAGACTTCTCACAGATTGGCTGAATCAGACGGGCCCCTTTTTTCCACGAGACGAAAGAAAACATCTGATAATTAGATTTGCGGCCAGAATCCTCTGTGATATCTTCTGGCACTTGTCTGGACAGACGTTTTTTTTTAAGCTTATCAGTGGCGAGTTCAGAGGTCAAAGGATCGAGGTGGTCAGAAAAACCTCGCCTCCGCCAAAAGGTTGAGTTTTGCCCCCTCGGACACTTTGTCTGTTCGTTTGTCAGCAGGATTACGCAAAAGTACTCCACGAAAGTAAGTGGAATTATGGGTCATGGACCAATAAAGAACCATTCCATTTTGGCATGAATCATTTTGGGCGTTTTTTTATTTAACATTTTCACAGATTTCTCTGGAAATATTGATAAAAATGTGTCTTATTCAGGAGACTTTTATCTACGTGTGTGTGCAATTTCATGCTGGATTGAATTTAAAACATGTGGCGTGTGTATGAGCTCTGCTGAGTTCAGATTTAAATACCGTGATTGCCTTTTGTTCAGACATGCACACAGCATCTTACTGGATCTCTACACAGGTCTAACTTTGCTTTTACTTATCAGATTTAACTTCATGACGATGGTTTTTGCATCATAGTAAGTTGCAGGAGTAAAAGGAACACGTGGCCTAAACTGAGATTCCAAGTTTAACACAAACACCAAATTGAGAGTAATGGGATTAGCACATGACTGCAACAATATACGGCATGTGCGGAGGGCTGGCTCTGCTCTGCGCCATCTGTGGCTGTGTATCAGTTATCTTACGTCCACACAAAACCTCACAACAGGTAGTCGGGAGAGCAGAACTGACTCCAGATCAAAGTCGCTGCAAGGACACCCCCGACCATGTGTCTGAATGGAGCAGGGCTGCAGCTCCGTGGGCGCGGCCATGTCTAAATATTGGTGGTTTAGATCCATACGTGTTCTTTATCATTGGTTTTATATCACGATTAAAAAAATGTGTCACACGAGGAGAAAACCTGTTGCCAGTCGATGAGACGTTTGGTTTCCTTGGTGGGACGCGGTGCTGCAGAGGACACTGGGAGGAGTGGGAATGTCCAGACAAAGACTACCAGTAGAGAAGGAATGCCGGCGTCCTGCTGGGCTAATCCTAGCGGGAAGAAAGGAGAAATGTGGAAAGCGAGGGGACAGAGGGAGGCGATGAAAAGATGGAAAAGGAAGGTCTCAGGGTTTTGGGCAGAAATGGAAAAGGGGTTGCTTGAGAAAGGAACAGAAAAAAAAAAAAAAAAATCCTCTTCCCATTCACTCCCTCCGCTCTAACTTTCACCTGCTTTCTCTCTATAGCTCCGGGGTGTTCTCTGTTTCGCTGGTGGTCCGACTGCTCTCTGTTCACTTACGGAGGCGCTTGGAGTTAATGAGACATCTGTACTGTCTGAGAGGTGAAGTCCTGTAGATCGGCGTTTCTCAGTCTGCGCGGCCCGGCGCTCGCTCGGGGTCTTTTCAGGGCCCGAGGGGATCGTGTGATGCCACGTTCACCCTCAAGGGCCATTTTGCATTGAAACAAACACCCATCACACCCTGTGGTCTTTCACGAACTGGATGCAGGAATTTAAACGATGCCGATTTGGCCGAGGATCTTAAATCACGTTCGCCTCTCAGAGACGTCTAAAACGTGAACATGCCCCTGGACAGATTTATCTATTCTCTCTCTGGAAACCCCTGCATGTTTGTATTTTTTTTTTTAAAGTGTTTTTAGCCAGGTTAGTGAGAGTGCTTGTGCAGTTATGTTTTCAATCCAAGCATGAGAAGAGACAGAGAGAGAGTCTGAGCCCTGTGATTCAAAGCAGATCTTCAAAGCCTCTGTACGAATGTCGGAGAGCTGCCGCAGAGTCAGATTGACCCCCCCCCCCGACAGGAACCAGACCACTGGGAGCTCAGGGGAACGCAGACCTCGACTTAAAATGACCTAGAAAACAAATGACAGGCCAACAAATTGTTTTTATTTAAAAAGTGATGTGGTGAATAGAAGATCTCCTGAGACCAAGAAAAACAAACATTACTCTCCGTCTATTGTCCGTCCTTGTTTGCTCTGAAATAAAAAACCAAACCCCGGCGAGCTCAAATCGTACAGATACCATAAAAGATGGCGATGTCATTCCGGGAGAAGTTGCCTCACTGGCTGAATCCAAACCATTTCCGGACCCAGCTTCCTGCGCCAGGCCTCCTGGTTTGGTCCTGTCTGGTCCAAGCTTGAAGCAATTACAAGCGGCTCGGGGGAAATCACCTCCCTCCGCTCTCGGCTCGGGCTCATTTTTCATAACACCGCCCGTTCGTTTTAAGTGTTGACAGAGACATTAAACATGAAGGCCTCCGTCACTGACACAAGGCTTTAGGACAAAAGCGGGTTCGTATCAGCTTTAATAAAAAAATAAGAAAATGGATAAAGTCAATTTAGGGGAAAGTGACATTGAACATGTAGCTGTTTACCATTAACACGATTTTAGACGTGTTGCTTCGAGGGGACGCCAGTAATGTCGAGACCAGAAATTATGTTTTTGTTATATTTTAACTGTTATGACATAAGCTGCCTATTAATATAAACTGTCGCCATATTTCTGGACAAATGTAACTGTGTCTTCTGTTGTGAAATACATATTGTGTAAGAATATTGTGATTCCATGGAAGAAAAATGTGAGAAAAATAAGGACAGTAACTATCTGCTGATTTATCTCTTTCGACCGCAGTCGAGAAGTTTAAAGGGATAAACTGAGAAATGTGATTCGTAGACAGTCGGGTGTTTGTTGTGGTGACTGGTCCAGACGGATTTCCACCGTGGATGGAAACCGAAGACGGGTGTTTTTTTATGATCGTGCCGCTTTTCACTCCTCACACAAAACAGAGGTCAGAATTTCCTTATCCCCACTGTCTCTGCTTTCCCTCGTCCTCGTTTCTGCTTGTCTTCTTTGATTCTGTCTTCCTTATACCTCTTCTCTTTTTTCTGTCTCAGGACATTTGTCTCCCTCAAACCCAGAAGGCCCGGTGATTTAAAGCCCTCTCTCGGCTTCGGGCAGGTCTTGATCTCAATAAGGGAGACGGAGAGCGAGCGTATCGTTCGTTATTGCCACGGAGGATTTGAAAAGAAAGTGCAGTTTGTCACCGGCGACGTCTTGCTATGCTTTCTCTCTTTGGGCGTAAAGTGCAGCTCTGGGTGTGTTTGCAGAAATGAATGAACTCTTCGATGGAGCACAAATCACAACAGCAGGAAATGTAATATCGGGAGGAGGAGGTGAAGAAAAGGAGGGAGGGAGGGCTGGTAGAGATTGGGAAAAGCCGGTGAGACACGGATTTCATTAGAGGTCCCTGTGTGAATGTGTCCTCCTGCAGGAGAGGGGGCATTGTTCTCCTCTGTGCCCCCCAGCTCCGAGCTCCTGCCACAGGCAGACTTGTTAGGGAGACAGCCTCCTGTAGAGGAGGCTGGACAAGGGTTATCAAGGGACAAAGGGGCCTTTTGGTGTGCTGACAGGCGGACAGGTCCGACGCTGCTGTGTGTGAGTGGTGCGAGTGTGTTGGAGAGTGAGGAGGGTTTTTGTAGTGTGTCCACATCTGTGTGTATTTGTGCTCAGGCACAGGAATCCAGCTCTTGCATGTTTTTACGTGTTTGTTCACAGCAGTCGGTTCAGCGTGAATAGGAGACTGTTGACGGACAGTGGGCTGATCAGCTCCCAGGAGACAGATATGTGTGTGTGTGTGTGTGTGTGTGTGTGTGTGTGTGTGTGTGTGTGTGTGTGTGTGTGTGTGTGTGTGTGTGTGTGTGTGTGTGTGTGTGTGTGTGTGTGTGTGTGTGTGTGTGTGTGTGTGTGTGTGTGTGTGTGTGTGTGTGTGTGTGTGTGTGTGTGTGTGTGTGTGTGTGTGTGTGTGCGCGTGCGTGCGTGCGTGCGTGCGCGCGTTGATCCCCGTCCAGATCAACACGCCTGAGATGCACATCACGTGACGGGGCAAGCGTGTGCCGGCAATGCGTAGAATTGCACTACAGTCCCCTTCAATTAAAATCAACCTTGTATTGGTGAGACCACATTACGTTTCTCAGCTACTCGTTGGTGCTAGTCACAAAAAGCCTACATCTCTTATAAAACCTCATTTAAATCCACTGGATCCAGATAGAAATCAAGTGTAGAAATATTCAGCATTTTTGTTATCATGTTGTTGGTGCGGAAGGCAACAGGCTGAAGAACCATCGAGGCAGAATCCTTATCGTCTCACATCTCTCTGCCCCTGGAGGCGTTTTCGTCTTGTGAGATTAGTTATTAGAACCGACAGGGAGCGTTGGTAAATCGAAGGCTTCTCTCTCTCCTTCTATCTCTCCCTCTTTGCCAACACACACAGACGCATCCAGCTCTCCCCAGATCTGTCTCATTATTACCTATCGGTTCCTGCCTTCACTTCTTTTCTTTTCATTTTGTATATTTCACTCGCCGCAAAACTGAGAGGACGGCAAGAATCCCATCGTTCAAACGGCAGCTCTGTGTCCAGCGGCCCGACCCGGCCGAGCTCGCCGCATTCCAGGAAGTGAACCGACTTGTAGTAATCTCATTTGTTTTTAATTACACCAGAGCTATTTTCTTTTAATTGATTTGTGGGTCATGTAAACACGAGGAGATTTCCCTGCCTGTGAGCAGCTCGTGAACTTTCCTCCTGCTGCTGTGAGTATGTGCAAATTAATGTAATTTTACACCAGTTACAATAGTTTTTCTTTGCATTTCCATATAGAACAAATTATTCCACACGCTAAATCCTCCCTGTTTCACTTTCTGAATGTTCTTTATTTCATTTTAAAGACGTTTATTTGTCAGAAAGGCAGTAAACACCTACATTTAACAGTGTACGTGACAGTAATGGATTATGTATGATAATCACGGATCGGACCTTCACACAATACGTGGCATAATCCACAAATCCTTCATTTGCCCCGGTGCTGTTTATTAAAGCCTCCGTGGTGCCTCCAGCCTTCTGCACTGGAACCTGGGGCACTTGATGGATTTGGTATGTTATTGGTGGAGACACAGGGTGTTACAGCCTGACCCCTCCCGCCATTTCGTGTGTGTGTGTGTGTGTGTGTGCGCCTGCCTATGTGTACTGTATCTGCATTAAAGGTTGTGTGTTTCCGTCAGTGCGGTGAAACAGAATCATTTCTTTGTGACTTTGAGGACGTTTGATGCATTTGATCCCGTAATACATTTAGTTAGTTTTCAGACTTCGTTTTCATATCACTGTCAGGTCACATGTGTTTTCTGTATGTCCCACTTTAATGTGTGAAACTACAGAATATAGCTATCGTCGGATGAGTTATGGGTCAGGAAAGAAACCATTGAATTTTGATCCTGTATATTTTACTTTGTTGAACATTGAGATATGGGGCGTTTGTGATTTCTCTCAGAATAATTCATGAATCTTGATACAATGAAAAACATTAAGCATGTTTAAGGGACTGATGTTTTTTCCCTGTGCGATTTGGTGCAGATCCAAATAGAAATCTGGATCTAGTGAATTTAAATGTGGTTCCACCAGGGGACCGTTGGGCCTAGTTTGGATTTATCCCCTTTTCTCACAGTTGTAACAGTTCCTGATTTATTCCTTTTTTCTTGTCCCTCATCCGTCTTTCACCACTTCGTTCCTTCCGCCTCTCACACATTATTGTATCGGAGGAGCAGAAAAGAATCACACACAAAAAAAAGTGTTTGTCTATAAAAGCCCTGAATGACCTTGTGTGTCTGGTACTGGACTCATTGTTGTTCCACCAGCATGGCGGATTAGCCTGTGAAGTACCCACAATGCAGCGAGCCATGGCGCTATAGCCGATGTCCTATCAGTTGAATCAACAGTGATTGTGATTAAGCGTGGTGCCTGAGATGTGGATCGGCGACATGCCCCCCCCCCCCCCCCATGGAGTAGAATGAAAAATAGAAAAATCCAAACCAGCCACAGTCCTGTATGTTTGGTTCAGAGGTGAACGCCTGACGTGACGTGCGCTGAATCTGAAGCAGAGGTTCAACTCCTTCCTGTTGTGTATTTACTTTGTCCCCGACCCCGAGGAGGTTATTTACCGAGCCACATGCTCATATTTAGACGTACAACATCTTGGAAGAATATCAGGGACATTAAAAAGCTCTTAACATAATCCTCTATTGGCAGTGTGATGGCTGCAACGTCACCGCGTTTTACTTTTTGGAACAAAAGGTTCAGAGAGAGAAGTTATTTCTCCGAGCGTGAATGAAACAAAAAGGACCACCCATTGTCTTCAAGTAAACACACACTCTGTCTCACACACACACTGTCTCAGCTCCTCGTACAGGAACACGCAACGGATTTTCTCTTTTGGCAGGAACACACACACACACACACACACACACACACACACACACACACACACACACACACACACACACACACACACACACACACACACACACACACACACACACACTGATAGGGGAGCTGATGTCCGGTGCGTGCACACACAGACACATGTTGCATGTCTGTTCACACGTACACGTTACGTGACACCTTTGTACAACATCATACACTCAGGCGTACTCTCCCATATAAACACTGTATTCTATATCAGCTGATTCTATGACTCACACCTGCAGACTTGCCCCTGCACGCAGACATGTGACGTGTGGTCCTTCGGTGCATTGTCAGCTGCAACGCGTTCAACCATCACTACATTCTCTACTGAATCTCTGATTGGCGAGTCGCATCAGTGCAAAGCTACAGGTGTGTGTGTGTGTGTGTGTGTGTGTGTGTGGTGTGTGTGTGTGTGTGTGTGTGTGTGTGTGTGTGTGTGTGTGTGTGTGTGTGTGTGTGTGTGTGTGTGTGTGTGTGTGTGTGTGTGTGTGTGTGTGTGTGTGTGTGTGTGTGTGTGTGTGTGTGTGTGTGTGTGTGTGTGTGTGATCAAAAGGTTTGACTTTTATGATCAAAATTTAAAATCTAAATATGCACTGTTTGCTTTCACAAGCTGTAAAAACATCCGACACAGCAAAATCAGAAACCACCAAATGTTTGATCTTGTGAGAATGAAAGTAGAAACTCCATCAACACCCAACAGCATGAAACCACATTGAAATTCACAAGATCCTGATTTTCTATTTGAATCGGCACCAAATTTTTTTATGTAATCTTTTTTACAAACCAGCCAAAAACATAACCTCCTTGTCTGAGTGAGAAATATGTATAACGCTTAAATAAATTAAATCATCAGCAAACAATCTTTTTTAAATTACTCTAAAACAATAGTAATAATAATACTAATGCCCTCCAGCCTCTCATCACTGTCCCTTTAACAGAGCGACACCAACAGATTTGAATTTTCTTTTTCTCACACATCAAGTCAGTCGATATGAAGAAATGTGACGAGTCGACCACGACTGTATTCCAAGAAAAAGACAGTTCCCTCCTGCGTCCATGCAGCCTGTTGCTTTCAATCTGTGAGATGAAATGGTTCATGTACACATCCGTCACTGATACCCCCCCACCCCCCCACCCCCCACCCCCCTCTCTCTATCTGCTCTATTTCCTCCGTCTCCTGTTTCCATGGACATCAGAGATTTGTGTCTTCGCAGTTCAAGTGGAGCTGTCACTTCCTGCTGAGGGGCGAGGCAAAACGCAACATTTGGACGGCACATGAACGTCAAGTCAAAACACCTTATTATGCTGCTTCTTGACTTCACCCCCCCCCCCCCCCCTGCTGTCCCCTCCCCTCTCACCCACTTGCCCTCCTCTCTGTCTTTGTTCCAGGGCCCTTTGAGGGTGTTTTTCAGAAAAACAGGCATTATTGACATCCAAGCCCTAATCTAATGCAGGCATTTCTGGCTAACTGAAACCATGACAGGAGGGGGAGGAGGAGGCGGGGGGGGGGTTGGCTTCAGCAGCAAAAGCATAAAGCATAAAAAAAGAAAAAAAACAGATTTTCAACACGAGTGGGTGAAGTATATTCCAAATCTGCCGCTGTTTTCAATTGTAGAGGCGGCACACGGGTGTTTTTAGAAGGAAGCGATTCCCTCCGTCGGGCCGAGCGTTTGTTTGAACCGGCAGAAATCGAATGTGAGAAGTGACAAAAGCTTTTTTCAATCGGAAAGAAATAATCCACGTTGACTCGGTGTTGTGACTTGAATCCCTGCCGTTCATCTCTCTGGTCTTTTTTTGGGGGGGGGGGGGGAATACCTTTACCCTTTTGGAATTGATTAACTCTCAGCAGCGTTCGACATGCTGCACTCGTTTAGCCTCGTCTGAAGTGCAAGCGAGTGCATCTCCTTCAAGGTTCCATCCACTCCTCTGTGTATGTTGCTGTTTGGCCTTGTGCTGTAAGTGTTGGTTTCACTGCACCGTGGTTTCACTGCACCGTGGTTACACGCGGCTGCAGGAATGTCCGGAGGATGGAGCCCGATCGTTTTTTTTATCGTTTGGCCGATATGAGACTTTCACAGTCCCATCGTTATGGACGTTTGTTTGCTGGTATTCGCTAATAAGAAAACTTTTACTTTTACAGAATGAAATAATCCAGAAAAGATTTGCATTAATAACAGATTTTGCCGTAGGGGTAGGGTGTATTTGTGTTTTCTTTTTATTTCACATTATTTATCAGGAAGTTAATAACAAATCTGTAAAATATAAACCTCAATTAGATTTTTTTTGTCATGAGGGTTTGATAACATCATCTTAAAAACATCGCCAATTAAAAAAAATGTATAAACCAGCAGATATATCAGTACCAGAATGTTTTTACCCCCTAGTGTTATCGGCATCTGGAACCAAAATCCATATCAGTCGGGCTTTGGTCGTGGATTTGAAGTTTTAATTGAAAGGATAAATATTATAAAATGGCCCTAATAGGGAATCTAAAATAAGCCTATATATATGTGCAGTGAGTCTATAGAAGGATCAAGACTTGGATTAAAGGGAATAACTTGGATATAGATATGTACTGGATATAAATGTTTTCCGTACCCTATTTAAATAAAGACCAAACCAAGTTGAACCTTCTGTAGAGTTTGGTTTTCTCTCTCTCTCACAATCTGTTGGTTTTAGCAGGAAAGTGAAAGTGGGCAAACTTTGATTGATGTGTTGGGGCGAGCCTGCGGGAGAGAGATACGCCTCAACCCAAACACCACACGAGTGCACTATGTGTTTTCATAAACAACACCGCAACGTGTGATGCACGTCTTCCACGGCTTCTTCCTACCGTCCTGGCGTCGGCGTGTAAATGATGTCGCATCACAGCGCCTCCGTAGCCATAAATGTAATGACGGGTGTTTTTGGCGTGAGCCTGGTCACTTAGAAGAACCCCCCCCCCCGGTCCCGAGACGTTTCTCTGAAGGTGGTGGACTCGCCAAACTCCAGATTCTATCTAAGCTCTCTCTGTTTGGTTTCACATCGTCTCACAGTTTATTGACATTGCTGTGCATGCCTTTACACAGTGCAGTGTACAGCTGCACACACGCCGACACACACACACACAGACACACACTGCTGTTTTTGTTGGACTCGGCAGCCTGAGACCTGTAGTGTGTCACTGCGACCATGGGGAGAGAGAGACCAGGTGCATTGTGCCCTTGTATGTTTGTGTGAGAGCAAGAGAGAGAGAGATAGGCCTGACTTTGTGTGTGTGTCTGTGAGTGTGTGTGAGATTTCCCATATTCCCCAGTCCTGTGTCGATCACAGAGCGATACTCAGGTCTCCCCGCACAGACCGATCATTCTTTCTCTTTCTTTGGCTGCAGAAAAAAATAAGAGCGGCATTAATTCACCGTCACAATAATCTGTTTTACGTCGCTCCTCTCGGCTCAGTCACAGATGCAAACACAGATTCCCACAGAAGTCTGGGCTCCGTGTGAGGTGAGGGAGACTTGCTGCTTGGACATTAGTCAGCGGAGAGGTGTGTGTTTTTTATTGTTGTCTCATCAGACTGAGTGCAGCGGGAGCGGGGGGGGCTGACGAGGAATGTGATACAGGTCAGAAGCTGGATTTGAAATCAGTTTGGCATGGACACGGTGGTGGGGGGGGGGGGGGGGCACCTTCAATTTAAACAAAGCCCGAGCAGGGGAAAGCAGCCTCGCTCACATAAAACCACACATGACCACATTTACAAGCCACTTCAAATGGTTTCACATTCTCCGTGAGCTAGGTTTACTGGCGTCCAGAAAGTTGTTTTTAACTGGGTGTGAGTGTGTTTTTTCAAACTGCCCAGGTGAATTTTGTGTGTTGGGTGGTTGTTTTTTTTTAAGAACTGCCACCCACAACTAACTCATAAGACACACACACGACACAACACACACACACACACCCACACACACACACACACACACACACACACACACACACACACACACACACACACACACACACACACACACACACACAGAGAGAGAGATTCCACATAGATACATTCTACAGGCTGTGATTTAAAAAAAAACACAACCTCTGTCCAAAAGTTCACTTTTACTTTTCAGGCAAAGGGAAAAGTAGTGAGTGTGAGTGTGTAGCAGCTCTGCAGCTAAATGACAGGGTGGCAGCGCCGGATGACAGCGGGACGTTTGATAGATGGGACGTTAATGAGAGGAGAGCGGGACGAGCGCTGGGGAACGAGCCTCTAATACCAGCCTGACATGAGAGCCGGAGAGACCGCCCCTGCCTGTGGGAACTGCAGCAACACAACACAAACACAACAGCAATGCACAAGTCACCAGATTCAAAAAGGGAAACGGGAACATTATACATTTCAATTCGTCCGGTTTAATTTTGAAGGGGGCGTTTACTGTTGTACATTGATAGGATCGATCTTGATAAAACCATTAATAGTTATTATTAAATGTATAAAAATCACAAATGAAGAGATTCAGAAGCAAGTCTGTTTCTATTCTTCCAGGTGTAGATTGTGCGAAACGACATAAGATCAGAAAAATATCACTTAGATTTTTAATCCTCCATCACAGGATGTCAGTGAACTAAACCTCAGGATATTTGGAGAAGCGTCATTAGAGGGATTTTGTTTGTTGGAACTGATTTATCGATCGGCCGATTTGAGCCATATCAGTATTGGCATTTATGTTTATTTTACAGGATAAACAGTGAAGAAAAGATGCAAACTTATGTTTACATTTGCCCCAAAAACTGTTTATTTTATTAATTTAAGTTGTGTTTGTGTTTGTATCTATATTTATTGAAAGTAAAGTTTATAGTTAAACTGGTGATATATCTGTATCAGAAGTTTTTTGAGTATCGGCCCCTGAAAATCCACATCAGTCCGTCTGCGTAGATTGGGCCACATTTGCTCTATTTCCCAGTAAGTGGCTCAGTAGACCCTCTGGTCGTATGAGTCCTTTCTTTTAAAACGCTCGTAGAGATGAATTATTTTATTAAATCTTTCTAAAACTATGGCTTTGGGAGCCACTCCTGGCCCCGGGCCTCGCTGCTTCAGGTCCCCTCTCTCCCATGACAAGTACAGAAATATGCTCTCCGGCTTCTGGATCGAAGGCAAGAGACTAAGTGTCTCCTCTTGGTCACAGGCTGAGACATTTTAACAGCCCTCATATTAAAGGATAAAAACCGTTTCAGTCCGGTGAGAAGCTGGCTGCGACTCCGCAGCACTGACCACATGTTGATAGAACTGCTCATTCTCTCTCGTATATATCAGACACTCGCTCATTTTGCAAGAATTGCTTCAAAAGATTGGTTAAAAATAAGGGCTCCTAATATAAATTTAATAAAATACTACATTTTTAGTGCATTTTTTCTTTAGAAAGAGATGAAAAATTCAGATTAGGTTTTTGAAACTGATTCCATTATAATCAGTTTCTGGGATGTATTAATCTTGTTAGGTTTTCCAGAGGGGGCTGTATGTGAGAGCTCCAAATGTCCAAGTCAGTTGCTCCAGACACGTCCTGGAACCTCTTCTGTCAGCCCCTCAGTAAAGCATCCGAGTGAGGTCATGTAAATCAAAAGATCTGAGGAGGAAAAGGAGGCGTCGTATGTAGAAGACGCAGACGAACGTCAATCAGTGTTAAATATGTCGACTCACAACTCTTATGAATCTGCAGATCCTGGTTTACTGGTTTGTAGTTTAGCCACCAATTCTCCCATCCTCTCAATTTTCCAGTTCCCCAATAATTCCTTTTTAAAAGGCCTGTGGCGGTAGCTTCTCGAACCAGTTCCTCTCGTTATAATTTTTAAATCAGGTTTGTGTATTCATTGGTGCAGTGGAAAATAACAAAAGTCCCCAGATACACTCTCGACAGGCTTAATGGGTTCCATATCTGTTTTTGAAGGAAGTGCCTCGGAGTCACCCAGAACAACACAGATGTTCAGAGGGAAGCCTGCAGGGGCATCGGATGAGCGGCTGTGTGCCGTCCTGGTGTTTGTGGCGGCGGCGTCGACAGGGCTGTCACCCGGCCTCCCGACGCCTCCCGACGCCTCCCGACTGCGGGTCACAGGCACGATCGATGTCCAACAGAAGGCCCATAAAGAGCACGTCACCGCTATCTGTCAGCGAAAATGTCTTTTAAAAAGCCAGCTGAAATCAGTCAGTGTGCCGCAGAAACCTTGACAGTCGGGAAAATTAGAGATATAAAAAAGAGGCATGTGTGGTACGGTGATGATGTAATAGGCACAGAGGAAGATCAGAAAGTGAAAACTGAAACCGTGGCGTGCTTGAATCCGTATTCCAGTCCATCACTGAAGTACAGGTTCAAGAAAAGAACATGTTAAAAGTCCTGTTTTCCACCTTCCCTTTTCAAATGTGTCATGTCCAAACATTCCTCCCGTGGAGCGTGGAGCCGACCCGCCCGCTGACACCTCCTGTGATGGACGCGGGGAACGCGACAAACCTGCATTGACAGACAGCTAAAGTAGGGGCAAGGCAAACGCAGGATATTTGTCTACTCATTTTGTGGCCAGGACCTTGTATTTGCATGTCATTACTGACCCCACGCTCCACAAGGTCTTCATTCATGCCCGCCGTCCCTCTCCGCGCCGCACTGATGCTTCCCTGCACCGCTACCTTCCGACCCCGAGAAAACCGACATGCCCAAAGGCAATTAGCTCTTTAACTTATCCACTTGTTTTCCACGGGAATTCCTCTTGACTATTTCCTGGCACGAATCCCCCGAGTGCAAAGTTTTTACATTAGATCTTTTTTTTTTGTAGAAAATCAAGATTTAGAAATAGGGCAGGAGAAGCAGCCCCCCCCCCCCCCCCCCCCCCCTACAGTACAGGGTTGATATGTGAAACACTCGTGGATCTGTAAAATGTTGGCAGATGACAGATCAGTTGGATTCGTCCGGGGTTTTCTCGTCTAATCGCTTCACCAGCCCCGAAAACTGTAAAAAGCCAGAAGCCTGACGACCATCCATTTATCAATCATTTATCCTCCCTCCGGTTTGTGTATCCTCCGTCGACTCCCCCCCCCCCCCCCCCCCCCCCCCCCCCCCCCTCGTGTGTGTGTGAGCGTGACAGCTGTCATTAATGAGGCTAAATGCGGCAGCGGGCCGGGCCTTCTCAACAACTGGCCGCTGGCGGACGGAGTAACAAGCGAGAGGGTCTCGTTAGCGTGTCAGACTGGAGGTGCTGAAAAGTGTCTGGCTGGGAAAGAGTTCCCTGTATGAAAGTAGGCCAAACACCAACACACACACACACATGCACCTATCAAGTGGTCAACGGCACTTGTGCGTTGAGATTGTGGGTTGGTGAAAAGCGTGTTTAGTGTGTGTGTGTGTGTGTGTGTGTGTGTGTGTGTGTGTGTGTGTGCGTGCTGACTTGCACCATGCGTGACCCACATTCCTCAACGGTTGTCTCATTCACACCCGTTGCCATTTAGCAGAGCGCAGTTTAGCACAGATGCAATACTTCATCAAACTATCATCTCAGGAACTGAAAGAGCAGTTGAGACACGGGAGGATTTAGATTTATGCCGCGCCGCTTTCATGCGGTGATTGCACGCCGCGTGTCCAAGGGCCGCGCACGGAAAGTCCGACGCACTCGTGGAAATCATGAGGCCTCGGCGCACGAGCCCAAAAAAAGAATCTGCACCGGAGATGAAGTCAGAAGTTTGGACAAATGTTTTATGAGTTTAATCATTATCTGTTAAATGAACGGCTCCTGTTCTTGACCAGTGTGCTTGAGCATTTAGTCTGTATTCTATCAGTGGTAATGAGGCAGTTGGGCCCCGGGGCAAGAAATATGGGAATAAGTAGCCCGGTTGTTCGGCATGACGTCAGCGAGTTACTGTGGCCAACATGTGCCTGGAGGGGGAGGGGAGGGGAGGGGGGGGGGGGGGGGTGGTCTGCAATATCATGGTTATTATCCATCTTGAGCCAATTAAAGTAGCTTAACTCGTACCACAGGTGGGACCACTCCGTCACGACCGGAGCACAAATAGTCAGGTGACACATGCGGTTGGAAGACAAATGGAATAGGTGCAAATTATCCAACTCGCCCCCGACTATAAATACAATAACAATTAATTAAAGTGTTATAGTGTTAATCATGTAGAGTAAAGAAAGCTCAGCAGGCTGCACCTGCACACGTGGCAGCAGGTTTGGTCGGGTTTCGCTTTCCTGTCGTTTATTATCGCGATTCTAAAATTGTGGATCTCTGTGTTGCTTTTTATTTCACAAGGCCGTTGTAGATATTGTCGAAGAAGAAGTCAGTTTGTTTACTTTGGTTGTACTTGGAGGGGAGGAACCGGCTCCAGCCGCTCCTTGCTACCCCACAGATACTTCTTTCAGCGTGTCCGTCTCTCTCGCTCCCTGCCGCTGTGTTTTCTGTCATCAGAAACCGGAAAATCACTGAGGCAGCCACCGCTCGCTCCTCACAGGTCACGGACCAGTAGTGCTCGGGGACTAATGAGCTTTCAGTAACACACCCCAGGGTCAGCGCGGCAATCAATTGGAGTTCCCACAAGCCAATCTGAGCTGTGCTGGCCAATTAGAGGGCCTCATACACGCACAGCTGCACATATGGCACATTCCTCAGGCAGGTGGCAAGAGGACGACTGTGTGCCGGACCCGCCACGCCTCGGTCAAGGCCAGCTGGGGGGGGGGGGCTCCATCATCTGCAGCAAGCGTGGTTCAATGGCTATGGTCTCAACCCCCCCACCCCCCCCAACCTGGACCCTCTCTGCCGTGGCTACAGTGTTCTTCAAGCTTTGTGGCCGTGACAGCTCTTTTTTCCCCAGAAACCGTGGGCGTAGATGAAGCTGTTGTAGATCCCAGTGCTCGTCTTAAATAGGCACTAGCTGTGTGCTCGGTTAGAGCGGCAGAGTCTTGTTGTCTTTAGGGGGCCTCAGTATTTATACAGTAACAGTTTCCAACTAAACCAACTTTATGGTTTGTCAGAAAAGACCAAAGGGATCAGAGAACAGTCAGTGTGTCAAACATAAACGCTTAGGGCTGGATGAAATGACAACAATTCTCTCTCTCTCTCTGTCGCTCTGTCGCTCTCTCGTCTACACGACTTATGTATGTATATATATTATATATTTGCGTATAGAGCAGGGGAAGTGAGATCTGATCACAAGTGGTCACAGGACGCATTTTAAAGTCCGCTGTGTACATGTTCATATGCTTTTCACCAGCTCCTTGTTGGAAACGTGTGAATTAGAACGTTTGAAGATATTTATAACAAGACGTTTGCTATGAATGTCAGGCCTGTGTAAACCGACAGTTTAGTTTAATTACTCACATTATCATGTGGCAACCGAACATAAAAATACCAAACCGGTGTTTATACAACGGAACTGCACTTATTCATTGCTCTGCTGGAAAGTCACTTGTGACTGTTTAAAACTGTCTTTTATTGAAGGTGCAGCTGGATGCTTTTTTTCCTCGTTCATATCTCAACGTAAGCTTCTATAGGCGGATCGTAAAGTTTATTAAAGACGTGGGAGGGTGTAATATTGGCAGTTCTCGTGTAATGCAGATGTCCGTGCCCGGATGAGCCGGCGCAGAAAAACCACTAACGAGAGACGTTGATTATTTAGCCATATTCACAGGAAGACGTCTGGAAAAATAAGACAGTAAGTGTGGGATGAATAGAGTCACAGGAGAAGACAGATGAAGTGAAACCTACGAGATCCACGCACACACCACACACGCACACACACACACACACACACACACACACACACACACACACACACACACACGTGCACGTAACAGTACTTCCAGGCCTGCACTGTCATCCAGGAACTATCCATGACAGGAAGGCAGGTTTGAGTCCGGCACTCTACACCTCCACTGGCATCTTTTTACCTGCTTATCTTGATGTGATGTCAAATCACCATTCGTCAACATGAACTGTGCGAGGCCGCATCGCAGCCCACACATCATCTGGAGGGCGGAGAGAGGGGACAGGGTGGATTATGGGTAATCAGAGCAGGCCTCAAGACGGTGACTGAGGATGAGCGGGGAAAGGAATGCGGGAGGGAGGGAGGGAGGGCTGTCGGGGAGATAATGGAGTATCGCATTTATCAGTCTCTGGATCTACATGTGGGAAGAAGAGTGGAGCGGGAGGCAAGGGTGAGGGCGGTGAGATGGATTTAGGGAGAGAGGGAGGGCACCTTATATGATGGTTGAGCGAACAAGGCAACACAGAGGTCAGGGTTTGCTCCAGTGAGGTTGTTCTCGCCAAAGGAAACTCTGCTGATATGATCTGGTTGAGATGCATTTGTCAAGATGGTGTCAGAGCTGGGGCTCGAACTAAGGACTGTTCTCATTATTTATGAACCTTCTCATTATTATTGTTATTATTAATCTTGTTTTTTTTAAGCAATAGTTTGACCTACTTGACTTTTTTGTCCAAGCAACTGTGTAAAACCTAAAGACGTCAAGAGATGAATCCATTATCAGAAAAATGTACAACTGGAAGTCATTTTATTAACTTATTTTTGTTCTTGATTCATCACATCAATCAGAAAACATCCAAAAATGAAATGTCTTCTGTTACAAGATAATCGATTAATTCGTCCACAATACAAAAGTATTCACTTTAATCCAAGTCAAGCAGAGAAACAGTTGAAAAGCAGGAAACATATTTTTATCCTGGAAAATTTTGAAGGATTATTTGATTATCAGATAGTTGCCAAATAAATGACTTTGTGAATAAATCAATTAATTTAACTATTCTGGTCTGGACTAACTAATCAACTACTCATTTCAGCTCTATTTTTATAATTGAATAATTTCTCAGTTCGTTAAAAATTACAGGAAAAACTATAATCACATCTTGACATTTCTTGCTTTGTCCAACAAACTGAAATATTTTCAATTTACCGTCATAAAACACAGAAAAGCTGCAGATGACACCTTTTTTTTTTTTTAGAAGCTGGAACAAGCAAATATTTGGGATTGCAGCTAAATTCAGTTTCCATACATTTTGTGGTTAAAACAGCTTTTCGAGGACAAATGCGTATTCACGGAGCCGAAATGGCAGATGATGAATATTCTGTGTATTAACATCTTCAATCCACCTGGAAGCATTCAATCTAAATGACTCCACAGGAAACACTAATACGGCTTCTGGCAAGGGGGGGGAACCGAAGGAGTGATTGCAGATGAGCACAGTGAAAGTTTTGGGAGCGGAGGGAGAAGATGATGATGACTGGGCTGATGGGTCGAGAACACCGAGTCGGAGACACCGAGACGCAGCGGAGGAATGTGGACGAGCGCGCGGAGACGGGAGTGAGGGATGCTGAGTGTACGAGGGGGTGTTTTCCCAGACCTCTCGGTGTCCCCTCCGTTTGACCCTGCTTTACGACTCCTTTATGGCCCTCGCAGACTGTAGCCGGCCAGATTCCCTTCTCCTGGGCTCTGCTCCCCTCGTCAACCCCAGCTCCGAGCCCCCCAGGCAGGGTCAGCTCGGTCTGGTACGCTGCGGTTCTCAACATCAGTGTTATAAGCAGCCGTCTCGCACACTCGCCATCGAGACCGGGGCCGGTTAACGTCAGTGCAACGAGAGCCGGTGTCTCTCATATTTTGTGCATTAGTGTAAATGAATTGTTCAGTTTGGTCTTGGAGACGTTTTGTAGTTCTCCTCCTCTCTCTGGTTGAATTGAGTTCACGTCCCTTATCTGAAGTGGTGTTGGCTCAGAGTGTTGCATGAGTGGAAAGTACTGTAAGTACTTTACTGGAATCAAAATGTGAGGTGCTTGCACTTCGTCTCGGTGTTTTCATTGCTGCTGCCTTCTACCCAGACTCTAACTCGTCTTAGTCTTTTCAGTCCCCGATATTTTACATGTATTTGAGAATGGTGGTTTAACCCTTTAGTTTATTATAAATAACTATAAAGAAAAGACAAATACAACCAATACATAGAACTTGAATTAATTTTACGTAACATGTAAACATTAATGCACATATTTTCTGGATTGTTTCATCTGTAAAATACGTTTTCGTGTCGTCAAACGTTCGATACCAATATGTTTGTGAAAGGCTCATATCAGCTGATATTGCATAATTAATAGTTTAGTGGAAATTGGCTTAGAATCATTTGCATAATCATGCAAACACAAACACTGGTTAAAAACATACCAGCTTCAGTGCGAAGTTTTTACTGCAGTCTAAAAGTATAAAAAAAAAAAATACTTGCATGTTTTGTGGATGTATTTCTGGGACATGATGTCACTTCCTTTATGGAACAATTCCCTTTTCTCCTCGCGGCCTCACGAGTAAGAACTGAAGTTGCCCTGACTTTAACTCTAACTGAAGGTAATTTATGAGCTCTTTCCTCAACTGAAAATCTGGATCTGGAACAGTGCATGAACATACCTCTCACAGTTTTTCTTTTCAAACGTCTCACGCATTGATAAAGCTAGGTGCTCAAAACTAATTTGATCCAGTGCAGACGAATGGACTGTGTGTGTGTGTGTGGTGTGTGTGTGTGTGTGTGTGTGTTGTGTGTGTGTCAGACTTAGAAAAAGCTCCACTCATATTTTTTCCCTAGCTCTCCTTTTTCAGACTGTACAGGGAATTCCTGGTGCTCCTGTCTAAGTTATGGCCTGCTCCTTTTAGCCTCATGCAGCCTGTTATAGTCCCAGATCCGGGAACACTCCCAGAGGAGGATTACCAAAGCGCAATGACCTGACGGTGCCTGGAACTCCGCTCGTTTTTTTTTAGCCAATACAAAGTCTGAAACAAGCTCCAGATTCGGGAGAGGGTGTTTCTCTCTCTCTAAGAAATCTTTGTGCGCCGTAAAGTCGCAGCAAATAAACCCCCCACTGCTGATACTGTATATAATTTCCCCCTCGCAGGCCTATAACTTCTCCCAGGCGGCCGCCATTGTGCAGAAACACCCAAACGCCAGGCAGCTCCGCTCTCGGATTTAACAAGGTGAAAAGTGGTGGGGAGGAAAAAAACATCTCTAAAATTAGAACCCCCCTGAAAAATATGGAGAGCGCACGTAGTAAATTACACTAACAAGGGGAAGCCGTCCTGTTATCCTGCCTTAAATCACCACAGGCCGTTGCCAGTACATCCTCGCTCCTCTGAGCTGCGTGCAGACGCGTCACCTCCGCAAACAGGAACTGTGGGAGCGAACCAACAGAATGAAGACGTCTCAGCTGGGAGATGCTGTAACTCTTAGCAGAAACCGAGCCGGGCGAGCGAGGAACAGACGCACAACGAGCTGCTCGGGCCGCAGTGCGTCTGAATGTGTGTGTGTGCGCACGGGAGTACATGTACAGTTCTGACGTGTGTTACTGTTTAATGGATAAAGGTCTTCGTGAAATTGTCGCCCTAAATGTGACCTCACCTTCACACACGGACTCCGGAACTTTTGACCGTCGGTAAAGTTTCCAGTTTCGATTTTCTCTTCTTTTAACGTGCGTTCTCAGTTCTGGTAGCGAATCAAACGGGAACACGGACGTCCGGAATCTGACCTGAAAGCGATCGGGATATTTTTCGCAGCTCCTGGATCGATTTTGAAATTGTCCTTGTTCCCGACGGCTTCTCTGCATTGGATGAACCGGATATTAAAATTTTTCTAGAAGTGGAGGAACACAACATTATCCTCACTGCTCCACTCTGACTATTTTTTTTAGATACGAAAACTATGGAGTAAGGAAAAAACTTTGGACATGTGACGTCAACCCGCTGTTTCACCCTCAGAGGTTTTATTTTACTCACTTTAATGCAGAAATGTGGAATGTTTGAAATAATGCAGCTGTGAAAGACTACAAAAGATGCAGGTCTACTTATTTTATTTCGTTTTCTGTAATCGGACTCCTTCAGAAGTCTAAAATCCGCCCACCCTCCCTGTCCCGACACGTTAATTCAGTTGTTTTCTGTCTCTATATTTTTCCCAGACGAACTCTTCCTCTCATCCCTCTTCCTCCCGCTCCCTCTCTTCCTCCCGCTCCCTCTCTACCTCCTGCTGTATCCCCCTCAGTCGTTCCCTCTGAACTGCGGCTGACCCCCCTACTCATGTCAGTGATTAATGTCCCCCTCCCGTACGACTCCTCATCCCACTCAGACAAAAAAAAAGCACCGTCGTAATGGAGACATGGAAACTTCCGTTTGATTACATTTGACTGACAGCGGCATGAACAAAAAAAAAAAAGCAGACAACTGTGTTCAGACTGCAAATATGCAACATCTCCTTTTGGCAAATGAAGCTTTTGAGATGAAACTGCAAACCGGAGAGGTCTAACGTGAAATAACTTCTTTAAACTGTTGTAGCCACAGAGTAAGAAGCTGTGACTCTTCTGGCCACATTCACACTGATGTGTTTTCATTTTGAAACTCATCACTTCGGCTGCGCGTTCAACATCTGGCGTCCGCACTGCTCCCGAGTTTTTCAAACCTTTGGCCTTTTGGACACAGCTGGTCCCGTTTCAGTTTGAAACCTTCAGTGATGGTTTTGAATGACGCAGACATCAACGTTCGATTCCTGGTTTGGTCTCATTGATCAAGACTCGACCACCGGTGGTGAATGCAACGTGCACAATGAATAACTAGTGATACCAACAGTTACTCTAACGAACAGTTCCATCTCGCTGTTGGCCGAAGCAAAGAAATACTTAGTGTGTTGATGTTTTTGCCATCGTTGGTCTTCGTTTGTGCAACTAAGCAACCAACTGCAAATAGACAATCTACTTCCTATTTATACCATTTTATGCACGACCAGTGTACACGGCCAGTCGTGTGATATGTACTTAAGTCGATCTTATTTATTTTAAAAGGCCGTCTTCCTCAGGGCCTTTGCAGAAAAGCAGACTTATAGTAAAGGTCTTTCATGACGTCATCTAGTTGACCCTTTTCTCGTAGAACTAACTGTGACCCACCTGTGCTAGTTTCCAAACCGAGCTCCATAAAAGTGTAAGTTTTGTGCTTTGTTATAATTAGACTGTGACACTGAGACAGAGACAATTTGTCCCCCTGACCCCAGCTAACCTGCAGGTTTCACGGGCAGGACGCCTCTGATCTTTCCCTGTGGCCACACTGCTGCACCCCCCCCCCCCCCCCACCCCCCCCCCCCCCTCAGACTCCAGATGAGACTGACTGAGCTCACGTGAATGAGGCCTCCGGGCCTGAGGGGACAGGACTGGATGCTGGGACGTCTCCTAGAGGACAAGACAGAGATAAAGACAGAATAGATGGAGGCAGATCTAAAGGAGATGTGGGAAGCAGAGGGGTCAACACGGACAATGGCCCAAATGAAGCTCTTTGTTGTTGTGCAAGGACTCAGTCTGTGTAGCCTGTAGTTCATCTGTAGCTTATTATGAGCCAACGTTATGTTTAATTGTTTTAATTGTTCCCTGTGACCTCGGGTGTCTGTAGTAATTATCACGACGCTTCCGTAACTAAATCCTAAATCGGCATGAGAACGATCTAAAGTGAAAATTAACAAATGAAACCACAAACGGACAAATGTGATACAAACCGGCATCAGGATATTGCACACAACTGAATGCAATCACGCATATTGAATAAATATATAAATAACATTCAAGCAGACATGAGAATTATTACACATGTTAAATAATAATAATTGATAGATGAAATCTACACTTTCAGCTGCTGTAAACTGTTCTATTCATCATTCCACCTCCTGAACTTCACATTGGATGTGTATATATATATATATTCATTCATATATGTGTGTGCCAGAATAGAACCATAACTATCTTGGAGATGCATCTACATGTAACAGTCACGTCAGTCCAGCCTCGATAGGCTCAAGTGCACGAGAGTCTAAAAACGACTTAATAAGCTCCTGGTCACTTTGTATTTGTGCAGCTGCTGGAAGTTGAAGCAACAGGTTCCACGGAGCATGTTGAGTGTTAATGGGCTTAACAGTGTAATGGAGGCAGATCAGGACTCTGAAGACTCATTTGCTCTCGGAGCCGAATGGATGGCTCGTCACATCACACATACACACACACGTGCACACACTGTATGGACATGCAGAAGGCACACGGTGACAAATTATCGTCATTGCAAGCGTGTGGACGCTCACACGCACACAATCCCATCGCCTGCACCTCCGTCCCTCGCTCCCTCCGTCCCTCTGTCTGTCACCACGCAGGGATTATACAGCGGGATACCTTACACCGCTGCTGCAAAGAAAATGTAGCCTGGAAAAGCTCGACTCGAAGTGAAAACACAACCATTCATCTCCTTCTCTCTCTCTCTCTCTCCCTCTCTCTCTCTGCTCCCTCACTCTTTCTCCTCCACCTTCGTTTTGTGTCTCCACACTTTCCCCCACCGTCTCTGGTTTTCTGCAGGATCCCCGCTGAAGGTGGGAAACCCTGTGCTTTTGTTTTGTTCTTACTTTATCGGGTTACACGGACATTTTGGAATTGCCAATGTCAAACTGTGGTTTTTGTAATAGAATACATTGGATAAAGTTCTAATTGGAGACCCAAAAAAGTTTTGTTAAACTTGAAGGAATAAAATCTAAAGGTAAATTTATTTTCAAGTCAAAGTAAGACAATGGCTTATAAATTCCAGAGAATGTGGACGATACGTTTCTGCAGCCGATACCCTTTTGTTTGTCTTTCTGTGTTGACATTTACCACAAAAAGTAATCTGATTACTTTGTGGGTTACCCCCGACACTAGAGTTGAGCCCAGAGGAAAATGTTCCTTCCCATGAAACATCTGCATGATCACTGGCATGTGTCTGGGCCCGAGGCGTCAGAGGAGCTGAGGAGCTTCCCTTGTGTTTGATTGTGAGAGCAGCAGCACGGCCGTCACCTCCCACTCACTGAGCTCTACCTATTTAAAACCATGAGGAGGGGTGTGTGTGTGTTGTCTGTGTGTGTCTGTTAGTGAGAAATCATATCCGACCCTGAGGTGCCATCTGAGAAGCGTAACAGACAAGTCCCTGCATATATCCCTCTCTGGCGGTCGCACAAACATAAAAACACACACACACACAGTGCGTTCCTCCACGTCCTCCTCTTCATGCCAGTTCTGGACACCACGAGTGAACCACACAGCCGGGAACAGGACGGTGGCTAAATCAGGTCAAAGAAACGCTGATGGATTTGTTTCCAGCTTGTGTGCGTGTGCGTGCGTGTGTGTGTGTGTGTGTGTCTTACAAAGGAAAACTGTTTCTTCTTTCACTTGTGTGACTGAAATTTCCCTTTTCCTCATATTTAAACAATTAGTCAGCTGACTATTATTCAGACGCCCAAAAACTACCTAGATTTCTTGGTTCCAGCTTCTCGAATGTTCAAGTTTTGCCCCTTTATACAGTTGAAGCTCTTAATATGTTTAGACTTTGGACCGTTTGTTACATAAGACAAGCTTTTAAGAGCTTTAGCAGCATCCGGGTTTCCCACTATTTTCTCCTGTTCAGCCTAACCTTGCTTAACCTAACTTACATCTGCTCTTCTGCTTCCTTATCTCTTGCGGTCTTGTTCTTCTCTGAGTAACACACACCACACACACACACAGACACACACACACACACTGGAATCCCAGGCATGCCGTGTCCATGCAGGCCAGATGAAGAAGACCTCTGTGTGTGTGCGAGTGAGGCTGTCCTGCTGCTCTGGGCTGTGATATGATGAGCAGATAGCGGCGCTGCGAGATGAAAGCTCGCCTTTATCTCTCCTGCTTGTCCGTATCCTTCGTGCCTTTGTTCTTGCCCTCCGCTCCACCGGAATCAAGAAAACTGTCGTGTCACGACTTCGACGGGAAAATGTCGTGGTGGTTCCATTAATGTCTCTTGTGTCTCTCCGCAACGTTTCAGTCACAGAAACGATTTAGTTTTTCTATTTCTGTTTGTTGCACGAATCCCTCCGGATTAAATGATACATCTATTTGTGCGATACAGTATTTGATGCATAAAGTGGTCGACGAGCTCCAATCATTTTATTTCCACACCTGCTGTTTCTCAAGGCCGAAATTCCGATCGTAATTTTGCCTGAGAAAGACCAGGTGTGGTTAAGTCGTGCGGTCACGAAGTAGAACTACTGGAAGTGATTGTGCGGTCGTGTTCGTTGTTGTGTGCGTCATTACCTCGACCAGCAGACGGACTTCGGTTTGTTTTGTTCGCCAGACAACCGATCCCGACTCCACAGTAACTGAAAATGAAACAACGACACGGAACCGCTGTAGTTTCATAGAGTAGCTGTGAATACACATGTACACACACAGCGACATAATCACATTCAATCATAGTCTGAGCAGCATATTCCAGATACCATATGTGTCACAGGGTGAACACAAGCAATTTGAAATAATGTGCTCACTTAAATAGTCAGCTTTGTGTACACGCATGCCAATAATAAACTATAACTCTGCCAAAGCCCGACAGCTCCCTTACGTTGTATCAAGCCTTATAGGTAGGCCCCAAAAAAATGATGCAAATCAAGAATTCATAATCTTCAGTGCAGAAGAATGAATGTTTTTTTTCTAATCAGAGCCGGGAAAGGTTCGTAAAAGCCTATTGTGCACGTTTTAAAAAGCAATTTTTAAAAATCCTGAATCTGCCCCTTCGTTCGGATCTGTGCACAAATGAAATGGGTTGTTTACCGGCCGATGCTCCCTCCTGATGCCAAGTGGAAATTTGTTGTGTAGTTTTTGCTTAATCATTATGACAAACACAGTAATCAACCAATCAACGAGAGTGGCATTTGGAGCAGGGTTCCTCCCTGAGCCAAATCTCGTGGTAAATGAGTTTAATAGATTTTGTGTTATCTTGCTGACAAACAAACAAACGGAGAAGAGTGAAAACCTAACGTCCTCGGCGGAGGGAGGTGGAGATGTTTTGAGCAGAGAGTGAGGAGTAATGTCGTCCTCCCATAAGAAGCTTAAGCACCAACGCGAGTATAATTTTTCTCTTCACAGGGTCTTTAAAGGAAACATTTAACCTCTGCTTTAAACCCGTGACCCAGACTGATGCAAGCTGACACGGCAGAGCAGCTCGGTCACGGCTGTTGGCCCTGGACTTATATGGAAACTCACCCATACATCGTTTGAAACATTAGATTCCGCAGCCGCCCGACCGACGGCACTCATAACCCGACGGTATGCTTTTATGGCAGTTTCCAGCGGAGATGTTAAGCGGTAAACTCTTTGTCCTCTCGCTGTGTTGCTGCTGCTGCTGCCTCCTCATTTAACCACTTCACTCTCGAACCCACGTCCTCCTGCTTTTCCTCAACCTTCACAATTTGGCCAGAGAGAGAGAGAGAGAGAGAGAAGAGAGATCCGGCGATGATTAACCTTTAATTAATAGAATGTCATTGCTGCGTTCGAGTGCTCGGGGGGGGGGCTTGTGTATTATTTTCCTGCCTGCTTGCAACCAGATGGTAGCTGAGTGTAGCCAGCGACGGAGAAAAGACCCCATTGCTCCAACTGCATGCTTAAGCTTTGTCAAGCCAAATGATGCAGTAAATGGCCCGTCTTTGAACCCATGACATGCTTTAATAGAGCCGTACATTATGTGATCATGCATGCTGTTTCCCTTTTAGCTCGAAGTGCTGGAGACTGTTAATTTAATTGTGGTGATCCTGGTATTTTGGCACCCATCGGGCGTATTGGCTAGGTCAGGCATTTTGTTCACTGTTGCAGTCCCTGCAAAAAAGTTGTTAACTGGATTTCCCTCATGTTCTTTGTGTTATTCGTGAGTGAGGATCCACATGATGAGGCTTTGGTCAGGAGGAGTGTACAGAATTAGGACATTACACAGTTGACTCAGTGCAGTGCGTCAACACAACACAAGTTTTCTTTGTTGCATGTGTTGCTCAAGAGGAAACGGACGAGTCGTTAGGTCAGAGTCGTAAAGACGCTGCCGTACAGTAGTAAGGAAGTGAAACGCCCGTAGAATGAATAAGTCATTAATATGTTACTTAAGCTGCCTTTAGACATGCACTGATCTCATCGTGACCTTCTGTGGAGCGGCTGTATGTGTGAACACAAATGTCCGAGTGAGAGCCTCCAGACTTTCTTCGGAAATTCGCAGCGGGTAACGCAGTTCGCAGATTTCCGTGGAAAAACTCATCCCGGTGGAGAATAACACGGTAACATCAGGCTAAAGGGAACGATATGAACGCGGATGGGGTCGTTTTTCTATCCATTACACGTGCAATGACTTCCAACATCTAAATCCAATTCTTAAGCCCAAGGTTAGTTATTTCGGTTTGTTTGTTCTCGTTTGCCCGTTTAGTTTAGAGAAAGCGAGGAGGAGGAGGATGAAATCAGGGAAAGTGACTCAAAGTACAAGGAGATGAAGAAATGATAACGCGCACATACCACACTCGTGTTCACCTGTGACACACGTGACCCCGTGGATAGAGATGAAAGGCCTGACCTCTGCTGAACCCTTCAAACCTGTTCTTATCTGCCCCCCCCCCCCCGGTTCCCTCCAGACTTACCTCCCAGGTAATCATGGTGTGGGTCGTTGGACTGGTCAAGTCGAGGAAGCAACAGCCGGTGGTAATCTTCATAGATATCTTCTGCACACTAAGATTAGCCATGCGGCCGGTTGAAACTCTGCCCTCTAGTCGGCTCCTTTGTGAAGATGGGGGGAGCTGACAGAGAGAAATCTTTAGGAGCAACTCGGTCGAAAAGCTTTTAGAAGACACGATATAACTGAAGCTACTGTAGAATACACATAAACCTTTGCTCTTCACAACGTAACACCGACAGTCAACGGCTCAAAAAAATCTCCTTAAATGCAAGAAGTTTACGAACTCATCAAGTTTGAGTGAAAATGATCGAGTTCGAATGTAGCCTCTCCCGGCTTATGCTCAGGACGGCTTTTTCTTCCATTTTCGTAGCAGAACAACGTAACGTTACTGATCTACTTCCCCGAGAGGTCAAGAGGTCACTGCAAAAGGTCACACTGAAAGTGAGCGCCCTCTGCTGGATCACGAGGGAAACTATAGCTTGAGCAGCAATACTCTTTATTTCACTGAATCGGCCCCAAAATGGGATTTCAAGCAGCAAAGACATCAGAGAGAAGTGGGAGCGCCACAGGATTAGGTTGAATTTAAATAAATATAGCATCAGTGTTTTTTCACCTGGCAAAATTTATCAAGTGAACGTCTCTTTACACATGTGTTCTTTGGCTTAGTCACAGAAAAACGAGCTCCTCTTTCAAAATGAGTTCCCTGTGGAAAGTTCATCCATTCATTTGTCTTTTGATCTATTTTCTCCTCCTTATCTACATTAATCCACCACACACACACCACACACACACACACACACACACACACACACACACACACACACACACACACACACACACACACACACACACACACACACACACACACACACACACACACACACACACACACACACACACACACGCTGAAATCCAGTCTCTCTGGATGTGTAATTTGTCGTAGCTCTTCGCCTCAGCCAAAGGCAACAGCTGAACCAAGTCTTTCTATGAACTCCCCCCCTTCCTCCACCAGAACATCAGTCCTTCATGGGCCGCTCAGATGAAGAGGGGGGAAGAGGGAGTGGGGAAAGGATGAGGTAGAAGGTACCCTGCCGCGTGCCCTGCCAGAGCAAATAACGTATCGTGTGTTTGGATTCGGCCTTTGACCCACGCTGCACGATATTCCCACTTTTCCACCTGTTCCATTTTTCTTTATTTAGTCTGTTTTGAGCTGCGGTGAATGTAAATCGTTTCATGGGCTCAGAATGAAAGGTTCTTCTTCCGAAAGCAGGAAGAACGTTAGCGATTTTTTTCGTTATAGAATGAATTCCTTGACAAAAGAATTGACATAGATGGACATGAAGAATTTTAGATTTTTCCTTCTGCAAAATGTGCTTCTCTGGATAAAAGACATCTTTGCTCATTTTGCAAGAAAGTCCAGGTGTAGTTCACAGAGGGATCACATGAAGGTTCATACAGACTCAATAGAGCTACAGTTTACTGTATCTCCTGTCAGGACTTGGCAGAGGGATGTGGATGGGAACAACACGCCCCTTTCAAGCAGGCTATACTGTACATTGTGTGTGTGTGTGTGTGTGTGTGTGTGTGTGTGTGTGTGTGTGTGTGTGTGTGTGTGTGTGTGTGTGTGTGTGTGTGTGTGTGTGTGTGTGTGTGTGTGTGTGTGTGTGTGTGTGTGTGTGTGTGTGTGTGTGTGTGTGTGATAACTGATCCCCTCGCTGATCTGGAAGTAATTTAAAGTTGTAGGAACAGGGGCTGTCCTGAGAGGGATGATAAACCCAGCATGGTACAGAATTACCCACCTACCGCACACACACACACCTCGCTCTCCTCTTTAACTCGAATTCACACAAACCACGCAGGCATCAGGCGGCTGCACAGCCCGGTCGACCTCTGGTCATTCTACCTTTATTGTCGCGTTACCGTGTTTTCCCCGACAATCAGAGGTGACCGTGGTCTCCTTAATGAGGTTAGCATATACACTGCTTCCTCTCACTTGACCTTTTTATATCCGCGTGTATTAGAGGGTGAGAGAGGGGCACTGCCTGTTGCGGCAAATAGTTCTGTGGGAATCAGCCCCCAAACACACACACACACACACACACACACACACCTCACAAGCACCACCCTCTCTATCCGTGCCCATCTGTCGGAGGTTGACCTATTAGGTGTGACCTTTCGACTCGCTGGATGCATGGATGCAGTCGGCTGTTTTATTAGAACGTATCCATGTCGCAATCTCACACAAACAGGCCCGCGAGCAGCTATCGAATGTCCAGCTTCATGAAGACTCTGGACCCGGTTGTGTGTTCTCTCTTTCAGTCTGCTCCAGCTTGCCTATATTATGAACCTCCCTGCGTTCAATAGGCCCTTTGTCTTTGTGTGTGTGTGTCTGTGTGTGTGTGTGTGAGTGTGTGTGTGTATGATTGAATGAGACATTGTCATCTACACTCCCACATGTTCCTGACCCTAGCGATGCACGGCCTGAACAGTAAGTGCTATAAATATGATTTAACAGAGCTGTGGGCATTAAACCAAAGACGCGTGTAACCCTAATAAAGTTTTAATGTTGAAAAGTTTGTGAACTTCCTCTAAGTGCAGGGCTAATTAAAGGGCTGTTGCCGCTTCTCTCGCCGTCCAGACATTTAATTAAATTTAGGTCCCTGCCTGCTGTGGCTGTTGACGTGTCTGAGTTTGTCCTCACGCACCAAAGCGCAAGGACTCAGGGTTTGTTGTGTGTTTCAGTGCGACAGCGAGTGATGATATTTAATTCATTATTTGATAGTTTTGTCAGAAGAAGGTGAGAATGTTCAGTGCAGTTTCCCAGAGCTGTCTGTTCAGCCTGATGATGCTCGTTGCAGGATTTTCAGTCTGAAGCTGTGAAGGTGACCTGCGGTTGATTTGAGCCGCGGCGAGTAAAGACCGTCTGCAGGACTCAGGCCACGGAAGCCTGAAGCTGCACAAAGAGCCGCTCACCTGTTTGTTCAAAGTCGGTGAAGCTCGACTTCGCATAACCCCGGACCTGAAGAATGAGTAGTTGTCGCCACTGTTGCGATAACGCTGCCGTCCCGATCGACAGCGTCACTTAACGAGTCCCATCCGCCGCTGCTACAGATCACTGGTCACCTGTTTAATCAAAGTTTGTTCATGTTGGAGTGTCGCATGTCCAAATGCACCAAATCTGACACTGCACTTCCTTGGACCCATAAGAAAACACAAGTGGCCAAGTGTGAAGCTGATATGTGAGCCACATATAGACAGAGATTCCTGGAATTATCAGCCTTCCATCTGAGTCTGAGCTGTCTGATTCAATGCTTCTTCCTGCATTACTGTGAAATGCACACAGGCGACACCTTTGTGACGGACAGCGATGCAGCGATCGCTCTGGGACACGGGTGAGTCTATACACCCGGGTGCTGGGAATCCGATGATTCATTAGCAGGACATCAACTTAACCCAATTAGATTGAGAGTTGACGTCACACATAGGGGATTTGTAATCTTTGGGCTGAACTCGGCCCTGCTGTCACCACTCCGAGTGTATGCGAGGGTAAAGAAGGCTCATTGTTCGCCTCCGTCGCGAATTCCACTCCGGTCGCAGATATGAAACACCATCTTGTTTTTGTACATTCCTCCCAAGCTCACAAAAAAAAATACCCCTGATCGATGCTCTCGGCTCCAAAGCTTTGCCAAGAAAAAGATGGAAGAAGGATGAGCAGACAGATAATGTGAGGATGTGTAATATCTCCCACATTTTAGTTTGGGTGTGTGGATGTAGAAGACAGCGGCAGCGGGTGGAAACGACCGGGAGGCCGCTGGATAACGAAGGTTGTAAAACAAGCAGGAATGTTGCTGCTGGGTCCGGTGGGGTTTTCTTCAGGGTGGGATGTGAAGTGATGGGGACAAGGGTTCACCCAGAGGAGAACAGGGTCTCCTTAGAGTTTCTTATGAATAGTCAGGATTAGAGTGCGACTGACGTGGATTCTCGGGGGCCAATGCTGATACCGATATAGGAGAGTAAAAAAACGTCCTCCGCCGAAGTGAGTGGTTCTTCTTCCGAAAGCAGGAAGAACGTTTTTTATATAATTTATTCCTTGACTTGCATAAAAGAATTGACATTTCAATAGAAATAATATAGATGGACATGAAGAATTTTGCTAATCTTGAAGTAAAGTGAGATCTTTGTCCGACGTAATGATTCTTGATGTTGTTATCAAACTCTTATGTCAAAGAAATATAATTGAGGCTTCGTATTTCCAGTTTAACCATGAACTTTATTATGAATAGCTATAAATAAAAAGATAACACGCATTCAACAAAATACACAGAACTTGAATTCAGAAAATAAACATACTTTTAACAAAGTGGTAAAATGAATGCACATTTTATCTGCATTGTTCTATCTGTAAAATAATATGTCTCTTCGGCTCTAATCTGGATGTCGCCAGACGGCAAAAAAACAAACAAAGAAGTGGACGAACTCGTAGACGCAACTCGGCTTTTAGTCTGAGATGAACAGAGATAGTGAAGATAAAAGAGGAGTGCAGTGTTTGTCCTGTGTTCCACTTACAGTGGCAGCGGGGAGCGGTTCGGGAGAAGTCCAGCAAGGCAGTAAATAACTGTCTGGTTGGCTTTCGTCTGTCCGGCTCCAGAAAGCGGCCGGAGACGTCTGAGATGATGTTGAACGATCGTTGTGTTGATGTGGTTCCTCGTTTGGTTTCATCAGACACTTCAGCCGTAGAAATGCAGATTAGGGGCCAACATTTCTGGGGTCTTGTGTCATCCCAGTGGTTAGATTTCCCTGCAGTGCTCACAGGGGTTCAGAGATGTCCGAAGTGAACTCATGGAGAAGAGGCAATTATCTTGTTAATCGTGTCCGACCTGCCCGAACACACACTCCAGAAGAAAAGAAGCGCGAAGCTGCGTGGGGTTTGGACCTGAGCCCGGTGAAAGTACGAGTGTGTGGTTACTAATAAACTCTTTTCATGGGATTTCTGATTGTTTAAGGGGAACTGGTCCAAAAGATAGCACACAGCGCAACTCGCACGCCCTGAAAGGCAGACAGACGGCAGAACTTCGCCAAATTAGCCACATGCCAACCAGAACAACTGCCCTGAGGGTGAGTAGGTGAGAAAGAGAGGGGGAGCGTGCAGAGGGCGGAGGCAGAGCGAACTTTCCAGCTGTTACCATATCAAGTTTGACATCAGTGTTTTATCCTCCACCCACCAAAGAGCTCCGAGATTGACACACACCACCAACAGACACACACGGAGATTTATTAGCCCTGAACTGCCCCGGGGGCCTGTTTCGTATAGCGGCTCTTATCTCCCCCCCCCCACACACACATAATAAGGTAGTCATACACACCTACATGCTGAAACACTCCGTCATCAACTCTTTTTTTTTTATTCATCTCCTTCGCGTCCACACGGAAACTTTTATTTAATAATGATCGGTCTTTCTTAACTCTCAACTTAAAAGTGTTCAAATTACAGGTTTGACAAGAGAAAAGGACGATTAAACTATTTTCCAGGCGCCGCCACGCACACACACACCACACACACACAACACACACACACACACACACACACACACATCTCAATACAAATGCACTTCTCTTTTCACACACACCTGTGAACACGTCATGTCGCACCCCCCAAACCCAATGAGCTCACACGCCACTCCCTCGATGCCACACAACTCGCCGCCACCACCCGTGTGCAAAAAAAATATACTTAGCTTCACACGCCTCGCAAAAAACAAACACGCGCAGCTACAGGCATCAGCGCTCCCGGCTCGCAGATGCCTCCTCATTGCGGGAGCGTGTCGTGTTTGGAGATAACGGCAGATTAAATGGAGCATTAAGAGATTTTCATGTACGCCCCTTCACTTGTGTTGTTCTTAACACAAGCTTAAAGGTGACGCAGGCGTTTCTGCCCAGGAACGGGGGCCGTCTCCACCTGTGATCGCACCCCGGGGGGGCTGGGCCAGCTCCTGCCCCGTCCGCTCCCCCTGCTTCCCAGCTCGGCTTGTAAAAAGTGTGAAAATTAAAGAGATGCCTTTATGAGCTTCCTTTGACTTCTCCTTTCTGCGAGGGTGAAAGTGCTTTGTGACACATAGTTTGGTTTGATTTGTCATGACGGTGTTTTCTCTCCTTGATCTTTGTTTCCTTCCGTTTACCCGCTCCCGTCCTTTCACCCCTCCTCTGGTTTCCACACGGTTTTACAGCTTTCGAGTCGCCAATAAACCCCGAGGATTCACTCTGCAGGGCCCGAAACCCGGGGCTGGAAAACCGACCTCGTGAAAAGCCGCTCCAAGTGACGTGCAAAGCTCTCGTCGAAAAAAAGCCACACAACTTTTGCTCCAGAGAACAATGCAGACCAGCAGCGCGTTGATCCGCCCGAAAATACAGTCATAATATACAATCGCCCTCGCATTGGCACAAACCGTCAACCGCCATTCATAAATCACAGAGGGGGGAACGACCAGACATTCCCAGTTATTCCTGCTTATTATTTGCAGTTATTCCAGGGCATGGCATTTCCGAAGGTCCCTGGGGATAATGACAATGTTTGCAGCGTGCGTAAACCCTGCAATCGGATCTGGCTCCGCGCTGGCCCGGCACTGCCAGGCTGTCCGTCTGAGCAGACGAACGGAGAGCGCTGCCAAATCTGTTAGACAGCAGCTTGAAAGACGGTTCCCCTGCTTTTCTTTCCTTCCACAAGTGGAGCGACTCAGGGCCGGGGCGATTACGCCTCTGCTTTTTATAGCAGTTCTGCCGGAGCGACACATTTTCAATCATTACTACCACTCAGCGGGGGCTCAAGTGCGAAGCAGCTTCCAGTGCTGTGGCATCCGAGCCAACGTGTTTGGTATTTTTTACGTGCGTTCCAGCTCCTCCAGTGATGCGAATCTGGTTTCACTCAGTGCTTTTGTTGTAGGGTCGTTTGTGACATGCTGTTTGTACGACACCATTATCACTATTAGGTCTCCTCGTAATACAACACTGTGTAATCGTGGATGCTTTGGGCCGAACTCTGCAGAGATAATAACAGGTAAGGGTGATTCCAAATTGCCTGGTGTTGAGTTGTGGTTTGTCAGTCGGGTCGTGATTTGGACTGAACTCGTGCAAATTGCTTTACTTTCCAGGAAAGACGCTGCGAATAATTGGCAGATAATGCAACAGTGTTAAAAAGCTCCTTCACTTCATATTTCATAAAATACTAATGACGTCGAGTTTTGAAATCATTTTTTTTTTATCAAAGGTGTTGATGTGAACGCTCAGTGGCAGTTTTATTACAGCTGGCACAGACATTCACTTGAACTCAAGGATGACCTGATTAGATTTGGGTGGTCAAGGTCAAAGGTCACGGCGGCCTCGCAAAACACATTTTCGGCCTCTTGAAAATTATATCAGGGCTTTTTCCTGCGTAGAGAATGTGAGGTCTCCGCCTCCCACAAATTCTATCATAGGTGGAAACGCTTCCAGTCACTTTTCTTTGTAGAGTGATTTTGTGACTATACAAAGAGAAGTGACTGTAAGCGGTTTCTCTCTTCTTCCTCCCGCAGACAGGCAGCCACACACAGACACACACAAACAGTGTGTGATCAGACACATGTGTAAACTCAGACTGCAACAGATTTTTGTAAACTTAGGCGATGACGGCGACTTGGAGCTGTGCATGGCTCCCTGGGTGTCTGCGCTGGGCTTGGTGGCGCTGGAGCCGGGGCTGCAAATGGTAAATGGTCTGAGTTTATATACTTTTTCTAGTCTTGATGACCACTCAAAGCGCTTTACAGTAAGTTTTACATTCACATACAGTGATTCCATGTGCGTGCTCTGGCTCTGGAGCTGCCCGGGGTCCTTGGGTCTGTGCCCCGGCTCCGTGCAGTGGAGAACTGGAAATATAAAGTACGTAGACTGAAACGGTCCTAGTGGGCGGAGTATACGAACTCAGTGCGGTGTTTTTGTCATTTATTTGGACGATTTAATAGATCTGTTTATTGTCTTCCTTGGTTTTAAGTCGATATTAATGTACTTGTCTTGACTGGATTGATGAAGTGTGATGAACGTGGATCCTGTCAGTGCAGACGGTCAGCGGGCCAGACGGCTCTCTAATAGCACCGACTCCTCCACAAAGACATCTTTGGCTTTATTGGCCACTTCATCATTTTTGCTTTTGATGAGAGTTAACGGTCCAACGTTTGGATTACGGCTGGCGTTCCTCCGCAGCGCTGGTCGCTGGCCTAGTTTAGCCTCCGCGTGGGTATGATGGGATATTTCTGGGTTTCGCAGAATGTGAGGTAGCTAATATTGCAAGAGTAATGAGTTTTCCATGGGGATTGAAGAGCGTAGACTCAAACAAACACCAGGCTTAGGAACATCGGGCCAACTCGAGGAATGTAATGCCCATTCACAAGGTCTCATGCCCTCATCACGTGCAATGGGCACGTTGGGATTTCCTATTGGGGTCAGAGAGGAGCGTTTAGGTTTGGCTGTGTTGTTCTACTACTCTGTTTAATCCGTTCGGAAACACTAGAGTGACGATGTGCAATGGGAAGCGCCTGTTTGCGTTTGTGTTGTAGATGAATTTCACTTCCTCGCTAGTTGAGCTATTTCTCAACTGTGGCAGCCTGAAGGTTTTTTTTTGTGTTTCCTGGTTGTGTTAAATTAAGAATCCACTTTGTAAGCACAATTTTGGCTTGTATATCTCGGCATAAACATTTAGTTTATGCTTCAGCTTATATTTCATTTTAAACTGAATCACGGGAGGATTGTCTCTCAGGACGCTGGACTACAGCGTTGTGCTGCTCAGCCAAAAGAACAACACGGGGCTGGATTTGGCAGCGATGGAGATAATGAAAAGTAATAAGTGTGTGTGTGTGTGTGTGGTGTGTTGTGTTGTGTGTTGTGTGTGTTGTGTGTGTGTGTTGTGTTTGTGTGTGGTGTGGGTTGGTGTTTGTTGTGTGTGCGTGAAAAGCTCAGGCTGAATGTTTGCAATGTTTTATGTGTCTGCCTGTGCGAAGAAGACCAAATTCATTTCAGTGCCTCAGCTGTCGTGTTTTAGTTTCTCCACATTACCCAGAATTCCGGACTGCGGCTCCCGCCTCCTTCATGTTTGTACTGATGCTATAAATTACAAGTTTCGCCTCTTTGGAGTTGCGTGTAAGCGACGATTTGCACGAGCGTCGAGTGAACCGTCCAACGGGCCAACGAGGGAATAACATCTAAAAAGGAGAAGGAGGTTTCTCGTATAAGTGGATTACTGCAGTGAGACGGGAGGAAGCACAGCAGACACACAAGTAAAATATCAAATAGGACATGAGAGGTGTTTGGGGAATTCAGTGAGACAAAAATGGTTGTAATTCATTTTAACTGCCGAGATTTTGGCCTTCGACTGGAGCGTTTCAGAGTCCACGCTGCAAGAGGACATGGGTTTTCTCACTTGTTTCTTCGGGAATATACTGTACGTTACACGCGATGTGTTTTTCACCACCGTTTATAGGCAAACAGCAGTATCGGTTCCTGTTTGCAAATGAATTCAACAGTCGGGTTTAAAAACAGATCTGAGCTGCGTTGATGTGGAGTCTGCAGCGGAGGCAGCTTCTCTCCCTGCAGTCGAAAAACACTGCACAAAATAAACACTGTGTTTTGTTTTCAGAGGTTTCAAGTCTAATTAAATCATTTCAAAGAGAGGACGTTACTTACTTCACCACTTTGTCATGACATGGGAAAACATCTACAAAGAGGAAACTTGGCTTTGGACTCTCTCTTTTCAAGTGATCCCGTTGAAAGATTTCCGCGTTACCACGGAGCAGAGCAGCCCAAAAGCACAACAAGAGAATCTGAAATTAAATACGTGATGAAATGGATCTAGAGTTTGAAAAATGGATCTGGTAAGCACAACAACGGTCCTGGCCCGCGATGCTTGTTAGTTTTTACAGTGTTTTCCTTGGGATGGATACGAGGGCAAGAGCCAACCAAAGCTGTAGGTTTTTTTTGTTGTGGAGGAAGAGGAGGAGAACCCCTGGAGTGAACTGGATTGATGGTCGGCTGTGTTTAACCCCAACGTGGGGATTGTTATCAGGTTTAATGCACAGACGTTTATTGTTTCAAGAAACGCATGATGGAGAGTTGGATCGTGTTTTGATGACATTGAAACGAGGCTGTATTGTAAAGATAGCGTTGTAAAAGTTTGTGGAAGTCGCAGCATTTCAAGAGGCCCATGTGGTCTCGTCTATTCAAGCGTACTCTGAAAGGCTAATTTATTGCTTCAAACAATGTAACGTTACTCCACTAGAGGGCAGCGCAGAGGTCAACATTTCGGGGGTCAACAACAAGCATGGCGACGTGAAGGCGATTCGATATTTGTCCTTGTGTCCGTGTCAAATAACATGATACAGACGCCGGTCGCTTCTGACCAACTCTTAAAGTCTCTCCTTGGTCATCTCGCGTGAACTATTGGCGCCACTGCCCCCCAGATGATTTCCAGTGGTGATGCTCCGTTTGTCTGTTCGTCCCTATCCCTATAGATTTGCACAAATATGGACAAATTGAATGCAAAGGACGGACGTGAGGCTCCATCAGTTTCTGTATTTGTATCTAATATTGAGTATAAATAAGCTTTAAGCCATGTCCCAATTCTGGGGCCACATCCTTGCAAATGGCAAGAGCGGGACAAGCTGGAGAAATTGTGTAGGAGCAGTCCTTCTACAGAGGCCAGGCCGTCAGAGACCAAGTAGCCAGAGTCCTCTGATGCATGCAGCCTTAGTCTATGAAACTATATTCCTCAATTTATCATGTTGTTCCTCCTCGTTGTCTCTGCTCAGTACTTCCCTTGTTTGTCTCTTTCTTGTTGTGTGTTCTTGCCGTTTGGCCTCTTCGGTCGTCTTCTCCGTCCACCCCGCCTTTTGGAAAGCTTCAAAGAGGGAGCGGGCATCAAAGGCTCCGGCCCCGAGTGGCCTCCTCCGCTCATCCCCTTCTTCTCTGTCCCTCAGTCTCCTCTGCTTCAGCTTTGTTGTTCCTCCCCTCATGTGCAAGTGATTAGACGACAGGGCCGAGGGAAAACACAAGCTTTGTTTTTCAGGCAGCGGGCACACTCGGAATTCCAGTGGATTTACAGCACTGAGGCAGCCGCTTAGATCCTAACTGGTTAAACGGGACTCTGGAGAGCATTCCTGCTTTCTGCCAGCATCCAGGTCTCTCCTCTCCTCTCCTCTCCTCTCCTCTCCTCTCCTCTCCTCTCCTCTCCTCTCCTCTCCTCTCCTCTCCTCTCCTCTCCTCTCCTCTCGCCTCAGAGATGATACAAAGATCTATTCATCGGCTGAGTGACTGCTCATTTTCTCCTCTCGGCCCAGATGTCTCGCCTCACTGTCACTCTGCCTCTTATGAAAGGTCAGATACTCATGAATGGTACAGTTGCCACTATTGTGCCTTTCTAAGCAACAGTTATTTTGGCTATTTTCTCATCTGCTCTGAAAGAAAGAACAGAGCACTGAGGCTCTTAATATAATGACCTAGCCTTGCAGTCACCTTGACAAATACTGGAGTCTCCGTGCAGCTGAGCCGCTCAGAGCTTGTTACAGGGGCCTCATGGGGCCCAGCGCCTAAATTAAGAAGAGTTGAATATTCTTCTTTGACATGCACGATATTACTTCAGTGACACGAGTGAGTTTCTGCTCAAAATTAGATCCAAAACTTTTTGCAGACACTTACCATGTTAGTCTGTTTTTCAGCATGTAATCATTGATTTGTGCAGAACACCACGTACTCGGGCCGTCTCTATCACCAGACCCCAGGCGTGCAACACCAGTTGTGGAATTCCGGGCCAGAATTGCAATTTCTACCAAAAACAATCACGAGTACGAGATGTGTGGATCATAGAGTCGCTCTGGCATTCCTGCGTGTTAACTGGAGAGTAATGAAAGAATATAACAGGGCCCCGAGCTCAAATCACGCTCCAGTCAAACAAAGGAGGAGTAATAAGGCATTTGGAGAGAAGGAACACTCTGAGCCTGCAAGTGATTTAATCACTGACAGTACTGTGTGTGTGTGTGTGTGTGTGTGTGTGTGTGTGTGTGTGTGTGTGTGTGTGTGTGTGTGTGTGTGTGTGTGTGTGTGTGTGTGTGTGTGTGTGTGTGTGTGTGTGTGTGTGTGTGTCCAAGCTTCCATGTGTGTGTTTGTTTGTATCTTTGCATGTGCTCCACACATACACACACACACATGAAAAAATAAACACACGCATACAGCTCACGTACTGACCTCCAACTATCTGTGTGAAATTGCAGCTGTTGGTATAATTTGACTCGTGAACTGATTTCTGTTAAATTTTCTTCCACATTTAGAAATGGTTTGATCTTCCGGCTTGTTGCGAAAAAATCTTTGATAATCCATTTTGGGATTTATGCATCGTGCTGTGCAGAAAAACTGACTAACTTCACTTGCAGCCTTTACTGTCATTTAGAGTGAACACTCACCAGAGACCAGATTCCTTGTGTTTTCATAGGAGGTTGAAAATAATAGAAGTTGGCAGGTCTGTTTTCTTTGTGTGATCCTTGCAGGTTTGATTTTTTTTTAAAATCCAGAGCCATGCCAATGTCTCCACGTGAAACAAGCCTTAGCAAAAACCTGTATTCCTCTGTTCCTCTCTCATACGTGCTGTTTTCATGCACCTCCTGCTTCTCATTGCCACATCTGGTCCACCCAAAACGTAAACATGGTCAGTAGAGCGCACGTATGAAGACACACATGTGCATAGAGGAGACTTTTTAGCAACTTCCTTGGTGTAGTCACACAAACGGGCTTGATGCAAATGTCATCAGCAGTGGTGTGACTCCACCGTTGTTTCTCTGCCGCTTGAAATTAGCTCATCGGATGGACGCCAATCAGCGAACAATGCTTCAACTGACCAAGAGCTTGAAGACGTACACTTCACAAAATGAAGCTGTGTCCAGTCCGACTATAAAACGAGTTGTTTGTCTCAAAAGTCCGAAAACCGTACAACGTATGCTTGGCTTGAGCTTCACTCTAGAGCCATGGCCAACACCCTTAAAAGGTTTTTTCAATTGTGAACTGGAGCGACAGATCTCGAACTCAACCTTTCCGATCCTCGCTGAGAACCAGAATCGAGTCTTTTTAATGTTACTGGTGCGTCTCACATCTCCAGCAGGTCTTTGTCTGAGCTGTCACAGAGAACAGCTGCAAGACAAACAGCCTGAAAACCTGCAGAACGCCTCTGTGCTTCTCAACATGCTGCCGGCCACTGAGAAGCACCTGGGGAACGCCACGTTTAGTTTCCCGTTGTGAAAGACGTGTGAGGGTCTTGTGTATGTCAAAATGTGTCGGAGATATCAAGTCGGTTTCACACAAAGTATTGACAGGTGCACGTTAAGAAATAGTTGTAAGATGTGCTGGTTCGCAGGTTTTTGTGAAGCAACTCACAGATTTTCTCCTTGTTAGTAAAATACACAATAATGGATGAACAGCTTTATTCCCGAAACTGTAGAATAATAGAGTTCTTACTTTAGGATTATATATGTGTATCATCAGGAAACCAGATCATCTAAACATATCATACAAACTTCTTTACATCACGAAAACACTTAGCGAGGAAGAACTGCTCCCGTCTCCCTTTTTTAAAAAACCAGGGACTGACCCCGTGTGTCGGAGTCTGGTGATTGTCAGCGGTGGCTGCTCAGTTCAAAGGCTTCATACTATATAATAATAATATGCAGACAGCCGGAGCTACCCGAGCCCATCCACCAGATGTGGAGTCTTAATACACACTCCAGTGTCTGCGCTGTCTGTCTGCCGCCTGCAGCCACACACTGACAAGCCGGCAACATATATATACACACAGGACGCGAAGCCGTCGAATTAAACGTAGATCTCTCCACTTCATCCCTGGCCGAGTTAGGTTTCGGTGCTCGTCTTCCTCTCCCGTCTGTTTCTCTTACTCACTCTCTCCGCTGACCATCCAACTATCTGTCAGCCTAATATACAAGACCCGGGTTCAGTTTATCCCCTAAATGGCGTCGTCCATCTGAGACGTCGGTTTCACACCTTTAATAAACCCGGCGTAGAAAAACCTGTGATATCATTCTGACATCGTGGAGCCGAGTGCGTCACTAGATTCCAGCTGTATCATCAAAGACTTGGACCAGGAGCTGGAAAGTTCTTCTTTCCATCTTTGTCCCAATCTCGTGATTAATTGTTTTATGCGCTCTCGCAAACTACGCAACTGCTTTGATCCTTGACTATTTTTTTGCATCCACATTTGTCACAGCGAAATCTCGAATGCATGGACTCCGGTAGCTAGCCCAGTCCTGTCACAACCCCAGCGACTCCCTGTTCCTTTTTTTTTTAAGAGGAACAGAGGATTGTTTACGTAAGCGCCAACCAGACCTTAGCACATCATGGCTTTTTATTGCCCTTTGAAGGACGCTGTGTAAAAGAGAGAGAGCCGGTGTGTGCGGTATAAGCTGGTGGGTCAGACTTGGAGGTAAATCGACGCACTCTCATGTTTCCATTCTGCAATTCGATAAATTCTGATTCCACAAAATGAAGCTCCACAATAACATCAGGGGCCCGACGATATTACTCTAAACATGTTCCACATGCTCTCACCGTCTCCACCTCGGTCCTCCTTTCTCCCGTCTGCACGTCTCACCCCATTTCTTTTGATTTCCTCTCTTTCTCGCCTCTTTTCCACTCCTTCTCTCCTGCGCACTTGTTGTTTTTATTGAGGAATGCCACAACCGGGGCGAGCATTTGATCTTAGCGCTGCTTTGCCCTAAACACGGCGAGAGAGAGCGAGAGGGAAGGAGGGGGAGTGGGTCAACGCAGCAGTCCCCACTACGCCGGCAACACCCATCACGACACCCCACCATACAACACAACCCACACACCAAACCGAGCTCGCCACTCTAACACTACATCACACCACCCCGACACCCCACACACACACACACACGAGGGCTTTGCTCGAGACAAGTGCCTTCACCTCGCTCAGCACATTTGAAGCCTTATATTGCCCACGTTCCCTCACTCCGCCCTTTCTCTCCCCTCGACTTCCCTCCTCAGCAGTCTTCTCAAAAATCAATATTAATAACAGACCAGAAAACCTTGACTTATAAACCTGTGACAGTGACGATGGTGACTAAACTAAAAGAGCTTGAACTAGCTCATGCAACTTTCAGCATCAGCAGGAAAACAGTCTGGCCTTTCTTTTCCCATCTGAGCTACATCACGCTCAGTGTTTTGAAATTAGACATCATATCATACAGATGCACAACAATTTGTGGAAGACAATTAAACCAGTTGATTCTTTCCTACACATCTATATTTACAACATAAGCATTAGCATGATGACAGCTGTGCACCATTTTTACATATTCATACAAACTGGAAATGAGGAAGAGTAAAAAACAGGAGTGAGAGGGGGGGTTGTGACTCAGATGGTGCCGAAGGTTGTTGGTTCGATTCCAGCCTTCTTCGATTCCCTTGCCACAATCAAAATACAAGAAAAGAAGTTCATTTAGAAGTTATGTTCACTGATTGTCAATAAGTTCTGAAAACCTGATCATCAAAGATTCAAAGGTCGGATAAACCGAGGCAGGAAAGAGCAGAAGTAACGTGTGAGTATCAGACAGTGAACGCCTGAACCTACAGGTTTCTAACAGACTCCATCTCTGCAAGTGAACAGGAAATGAGGTAATACAATAGACATCGTTGTGCCTCTCGTCCTCCTTAACACCTCTCCCTTCTCCGCGCCCGCCATCCGCCTATCCTCCTTTCCATCGTCTGGGCTGGAGGTGGATCGGTCGTGAAGAGCGGCGGGGTTTACGGGAGGTGAGGTGAGACTGTGTTTGGAGAAGCGAGCTGGGATGCTTCACAAGGTGAGCCGAGTCAGCCCCCGCGTCCGACGTCGGCTGAAATGAGACGGAAACGACAACAAGCTCTGGAAACGCGAGAAGAAGAAGAATCGCAATCGTCTTCGTCTCTTGCGGTAGATTTTAGTTCTGCTCTCTTTTCTGGATTTCGCCCACTCTAATAAAACCCAGGCTTTTCCAAATCCCTCAGTCGTGCGCCACCCCTCTACTTAAAAAAAGTTCTCTGTGTTCAATCCAGCGAAATGTCTTTGAGTGGATTCTTAATCAGCGCCGGGATGGAAAAGCACGCCAAGTAAAGTGAGATCGGGGCGTGGTGCTCCACCCAGGGTTTGTTCCGAACCATCTCTGAAGCCTCGTGCATCATAAATTATCATCACGATCCGTTATATATATTTATAAAAAATGACGAGACTTTTAGTATTGAAAGTGACGAAGCAGTCGGAAAACTGTCTTTTATCGCTACAGGAAGTAAATATTAACATATCTTCAATCGGACGTCTTAGATTTCCTAGATTTGTTTCTAATAGGCTTCAGTTAAAAGCTGCAAAATGGATGAATGGACATAATGTTTCCACTTCCCCCCCCCCCACATATCTCAGGAACGTAAAACCAGATCCATGTTTTTTTTTTAAAAGAATAATTCAGTTATTTTCTCCTCCAGATTGGCACTCGGCTCCTCTGCTGTCTTTTCCTCATGCTGCGTTTCCCCCCCGCTCACCCCTCCCGTCTTTTCATCACTCTCTAACCTTTATGAAACCTGTCTGCACTTTTCCTCCTTTGCTAGTTTTTAAGATTTTCTTTCCTCCATGTGCTGTTATTCTTCTCCTCCTCCTCACACACACACACACACACACACACACACACACACACACACACACACACACACACACACACACACACACACACACACACACGCCGACGATTTCCCAACCCACAGTTTAAGAATCCAGTCTTCGTTTCCATTCAGTGGGTTTTCCCACGTCGTCAAGTTTACTGTATGTCATCTCCTCAGCTTTCATCAGATACATCTGCCTGACATTTTGTTCTTCCTTCACATTTTCTTGCCCTCTGCCCCCCCTCCCCACCCCCCCACACTCATCTTCCCTCCCTTTGACATCAGGGATGGGTCCAATGGGAATTGAATAGATGGATTCCATCTCTCTAAAATGGATTTAGTGTGGATACACAAACATCTGCTCATTCACTTATTATTTCAGATCGGTATATGTCTTTATAAAACACCTGAACCCCCCCCCCCCCCCAAACTTTCGCTTTTTTTGCCAACACTTGTACTTTTCTTGTAGCCCTGTTAAAAGAGGGAAGATGCACATTCAGTCTAACTTCTGATCTTGAGAACATGCCTCATCTTCACTGAATTCTGTCAACACGTCAAATAAATGTATCTATCAGTGTTTACATATGTTGAATCCGAATCGCTCAGCACTTTCTGAGATGCATGTGAAATCTGTTTTTGTGGTATAGTTTGACGAAATGCTCGAGGTCGAATTCCCCGGCTCTAACTAATAATCATGTGCTGTAGTGGAAAGTGTTCTGAGGGTTTTCTTCAGCTCTTTCTCTCTTTCGGGACACGCAGCTCTCACTTCTCATCGCTCTTGTCCCGTCCGTTTCCCTCCTGTCTCCCTCATTAGTCGTCTTGCTTTCCCTCCAAACAAGTGGAGGAATGCTGCTGCTTATTTTCTTAACCCTGGGACGAGGGGAGCGTTCCCATCGAGCATCGGGTGTGATTGACGGGGACGCGTGCTGGAAACGCTCGGAGCTTCTCTGTTTGCCTCGAGCTCTCGCTGTTTTTGCTGGAATGGTACTTCTTTCCCCCCTCGGCGCCCGGAAAATGGTGTCCGGACATTTTCCAGCAGCAGATTCTCCAGGTCGGACGTGTTTACAACGACGTGAGCATTTCTGCAACTTGTGTGCGAGGGCTGGCACCTGGGTAGAGCTCGTAGGAGGCAGGACACGACGTATGATTTATGGCACATCAACACAGCTGTCGGACATTTGCGTTCTCGCGTACGGCCCCTGCAGAAAGTGTCGCGTCTGAAAGCAGCGTCTGTCTCAGTCTTTACATTATTCTGCATCTCCCTGCTTCTATTTCCCCCCACATGTTCTCTTCATGTCTCTGTCTCACTTTGGTCTGGAGTCAGATTCTTTTTCCCGAGTCCATCCTACAGCGTCTGCCATGACGTCGTGAGCTGGAGACACAATGTCGCGGACCCAGTTTCCCAGAATCCTCAGTGGGGTTTATCAGCCGTCGGTGGCTCGTGTGACACTCGGTTCAATCAGAGACAGAACGTTTGCAAACCACACTGCTTGAATGAATCAGAGTTCGTGATTCAAAACTTTGCATATTTAGTTTAAAAGTAAACTCTGTGTTGTGATTGAAGTTTCTGCTGATGATTGATAAAATATGGTGAAACTAGATAGAGAGACATGGTATATTATATGATTATATATATGTATGATGCATTTCTCTTTACTTCTTTAAGTTGATCAGATATAAAGTAAATGTTTGTGTTGTAGCTTCTCGACAATGTGGTCTTTGTTTCTGTGGGTCACATTTATTTTGAGAAAATAAAATCGTAATGAAATAAAAGTCAATCCAATGACACTGACATATGAGTCATATTGGACAGTTTTTTTTAATAAAATTAGTAAACTTGATGCAGAGGAGGGTTTGTGCTAGAGTCTCGACCAGGGGCGTTGCAATAAGTTAGGAAAGCAAGCAACTGCCTGGGGCCCCTGGGGCCAAGAGCGGGCCCCCGGAACATAAACCCTCCTAACGAGGCCCCAGTTTTTAATTTCCCGACTTGCACTTTTTTCAATACTTGTATACAGTGTGTAGTAATAACCCCATCACAGCGTTGCCCTTTAAAAGTATGACCAATGTGATTTATATTGTCATATGATTAATAACTAAATGTGTTCACTCTATGTGGAAATGCACAGACTGACAGATGTTTGCTTAATGGTATTATTTTACATGCATGTGTTACGTTATTGTATTTACACTCAAAGCGACCATGACTTGATGGAAGACAGACCAGCGATATTAATAAGGTTAATGTTTTCTGAACTACACCATCACTGTGTTTAAACATGTCATTTAAATCAAACATCCTCGGTCACGCTCTGTGGTTCATTAATAGTTCCTGGCCTAAATACGCTTGATTGATTTAAACCAGCCAGCCTGCCAACAACATTTCAGTCGTCATACGTCAGACGAGGGGAGATGCTGCCCAGCGAGTGAAGAAACGCAGACGGACGTGAAGAATGGTTCTGGAATGGTGCCCTGCTTAACTGTGGTCACGTGATGTCTAAATCCGAGTCACGTTTGAGATCCAGCGGCATTATCCTGCCGTTCCCAGATTCCATCTGCGAGGGCCTCTCCTTTTTGGATTTGTCATCCTCGAGGAATCTGGGAATGCCGGCAGTGAGCTTATATGCCGCGTGCACGTGTCCCTGGCTGCACCTGAGCAGGCATTCGCAACTTGGCATTCGCACCGTGCACACTTTTGGAGATGAGTGTATCCATGTCCCGCACGCAGACAGCCTGACTGACGGCTACAGGCCTTAAATCTTGCGTTCAACATCTGACCCGTGACACCCAGACCTCGGACGTAAAATTTAAACGCGCACCATATTTCATATTGAACTATGTTTCACATCAGCTGCGCTGCAGTGACACACAGGTGCGATGACTCGATTCACATTCCGCAGACGGATGAGCAGACGGTTACCTCCGCAGATTACGTCAAGGTCTCAGGGCTCAGTGTATCTGCCTGGAAGCGATCAGGTTTTCCAGAAAGCTTAGTGCACACACACACACGCACACGCACACACGCACACACACACACACGCGCGCGCACGTACCCGTCCTGTCAGGTGAAAACAGATGAGCTCCACTGTCGGTGGTAACATGCTTGTGCAGATTCCTCACCCGTCTGCTTACACCGTCTGTAACACGAGCCAAGGACGGCCTCACCCAGCCCTCACCCATAACCAGGACTTCAGCATCAGCGTGGTTGGAGACATTCGGGCCTCGTGCCAGAGCCCGGTGAGACCAAAACGTTAGAGACCGGGCTTCTGCAGAGCCATCGGTTGTTGATCGATAAATTGTGTTGTGGGATTCACAGCACGTAGCCAATCTTAAATCTGTGCAGAGGAGACGTCTGAAATCTTTATTGTACATGAATCCAGACAGAGAAGTTTGTTCCCAAGCTCCAGTGGAAGCTGTGAGTCTGTGTGAGTTTCCTTAGCGATCTCTGGTTTCTTCCCATAATTCATAGATATGCAAGTCGTCCGATGGACTGTTCATTATTAATTTGCCACTGGTATAAATGTGCAGGTTAATGGACAAGTATAGTTTTTGAATTGTGAGGTAGAGCTAGATAATATAAAAAATAAATAATAATAGTTAATAATAGTATCAACAACATAAAAAGATCAAACTGGTTCCACAAAAATCACATGTGAAACAATAATCTTGATTTTTAGACTTTTAAAATTACATTTAATCGGTGTCATCATTTTCAAAACCAACATTTTGTAAAATAAATATGATAATATCATGTTATAATTACATTAAAAGTCCGTAAAACAATAATACAGAATCGTCGCCCGGCTCCTGTGGCAGCTACTTGAGAAGCAGGTCCAAAGGTCAAAGAACCAACACATGAAATCACGCTGATTATAGCCGGCTGCTAAACGGCTCATTTACGAGGCGTCTCGACAACCTTTCAGGACGCCGCTCTGCCGTCCACTCAGCAATGTTCTGCCGCCGCGACTGAGGAATGCTGGGTAGTGACAGTTGTCGATGCGAGCCTGATGCCGTGGGATAATTTGTGCAGTGACAGGCTGCAGTTTGAAATGATCTGCTCGTGCGCTCGGTGGTCCGCGTCAGGCACAGAGCGTTTTCTGTGTTTCCCGTGAGGTGGTTGGAATCAGGATCTGAGGTTTGAACGGTTTCTGCAAGAGGAAATTTACATTAAATACAAAACGGCAAAGCTACAGCGGGGAAATATTTGTGCCTCCATGTGACCCGGGTCACACTCTTGAATATTGAAGCAAGAATAAAAACATTGAAAGAGTCAAATGTTTTTAAGATGAAGCAATCTTTTTATTTCTCCACCTATTTTGACCAGTTTTTTCACGTTAGAACAAACGTCCGTTGCAACTCGAGCTCTTTCTTTCTCTTGTCTATTGTTCGGATCCAGAAAGAGGCCTTGTCCCGCAGCCTCCTGTCCTCTACCGTGACCCCCCCCCCCCCCACCACCACCTCCCCCATCCTCCAGCCCCCTGCCTCCCTCCCTCACCCCCTTCTATCACTTATAAGGTTACACAGCAGAACATTGTAGGGCAACTTAGAAGTGTGTGTGTGTCCTTCTCTCTCTCTCTCACTGATTCCTGTGCTCTGTGGTCCATGATGTCCTCAGGTGGATACTGAACTGGGCCTGCTTTTATTCCTCTACACGCTCCAATTGCGCCTGGGAACTAACACCTGCACACACATACACAGGTGCAGCTACACAGACACACACAGAGACACACACAGAGACACACACAGAGACACACACAGGGACACACACACAGACACACACAGAGACACATCTTATCCTGTTTCTAGCTCTACAATCTGACTTTTGAGGGTAATTTCAGGTTTGTTCCACTTCGGTGTTTTACAATTTCCGCCCTAGTTGTGCCATTGCTTCTATTTGCTACTAGATGAGCTCAGAGAGATGCTTCACTTGTGCTGCCGGCAGTCTTAAATGTCTAATAATATACATATGCTGCATTGTGTATTTCTTTAGTACTTAGACCACAGTTTGTCTCCACTTCCTCCCACTATCCAGAAAGGAAGCCAAAATGTCTTTTCAGCCTTTTATATAGCGTCAAGAAAAACCAAACTTATCAGAAAAATGAACAGTTAAACTCACAGTGATGAGAACTGCCAACAATGAGACGAACCTTTTGAGGTGTACTTTTTCGTTTGGCCCACGTCTCGTCCACCAACATGGAGGAGGTGGGGTTTGCGACCTATACGTCACAAGCCACCAGGGGACGATCAAGACGATTTGGCTTCACTTTTTTCGGAAGCTGTCTTGTCGTCCATCTTTAAATAGAATCTATGGTCCTTACCTATACGATCTTACCTCCTAATTCATTTTGATTTAAACTCATTGGCTCGTCTACAACTCCTCAGATCCTCTAGAAATGATGGGGAGTGATGACGTGTCTCTGTTCTCCTACATCTCAATAGATAATAAAGTGACACCAATGTATTCGCCACAACAACAAATAAAAGAACCACGTTGTAATAAAACCTAATTCCTCCATTTGAGTCAAATCTCCATCTGTCTTCTCATTTTCTGTCTTCAGGCTCGTTCCCCCCCCCCCCCCCCCCCCCCCCCCCCCCCCTCGCTGACCACCACTCGGGGCCCATGTATGACCAGTCAAACAGTTATTCCCATCTAACACAATTACAGCGACTCAAAATCTCCAGCCAATCCAAATCTGCTCCGTGCTCGGTGGGACAGGAACCCACTTCTTAAGGAGCCGATTTTATGAGTGCCTTCATTTTTTTCTTTTTTTTTTTTTTCATCCTCTCTCTTGTTGGGTTTTTATTTTTTCTGCACTCTCACATTTTCCAAGTCTTCCTCCCTCCATTTATCTTCCGCTCTCCTTTCAGTTCTCCCTCACTTTCCCCCTTCGCTCTCAGCCGCGCTCTTCCTTTTTTCGCTCCTTCCTCTTGGCCTTGAAAAATCTTTATTCTCTACTTTTCCGCTCGTTTTCCATAATTGAAACTAACTGCGCTAATAAGTCATAAAGGCAGCTCGAGCAATATATGGAACTCAGTCTGGTTCTGGATACACGCAACATGAGGACATTAGCTGCCTGACTCGGTCTCCTCTGTACGTGATCACACAAAGGTTTTGTGAAATGAGGTTTGTCAGAGTAGTTTTTATGAACGAGGCACCTACAGTAGTTTTGAAAGATAAAAACAAAGCATGTGAGCTCACCGTAGAAAACAGAAGAATTGTGTTATATCGTTTTTTTTACCTCCACCAAGGAGGTTATGTTTTCACCCCTGTGCGTTTGTAAGATTACGGAGAGATTACTGGACGGATTACCACAAAATCCAGCATCTTTTTTCACTTTCTTAAACATCTTAAAATAGGGCTTTCTTTCTTTTTTTTTTACATCTTCCTTGATTTCTCTGAGACTAATTCATGGATCTTGATTTTTTTTTTTTTAAACAGACCCACTCCTACTGAGTGCTTTAAGTTTATGTTTGTAAAAGATGCATCACGATCATAAAACAGGAGCTAAAACCAAGTGTTTCCGAGAGTTCGAGGAACTTGATGTGTTTTCTAGAGCATCTAAACCTTTTCAAGTAATAACCCACTTGTAATTTATGAACCCGCATATGTCTCCTTCAAGAAAGATTTGAAAAAAGCAAATGATTACCATTCCTGAATTTTTTTTTCCACCTACTGTATCTCTCACCACTTTAAGGAAGAAATATGATCTGACATGTTTGCTGCGTTGTGAGACCGGTGAGTTTCCTGTTCTCCCTTATAACCCCTGAGTTAGGTCAGTTCTCCAGCTAATGGGGATGAGAGAGGACCTTGGGAGAGGCCCTAATAACAGAGCAGGAGAACTCATACATCAGCCTCACTCACCACACCAACCACCCTGGCTCCAAACACAGCCCCCAGACCATATAACAGCACATTAGTTGCTATGCACAAGCGCTCAGATTGAACATTTCTGATTCGGTTTTGCTTTTTGCCCTCCGAGGCCTCCCCTCTTTCTCCTTCTCCTCCGCTTCATTCCTTTCCCCTCATTCCCATGCCCGCGGGTTTGAAGTTCTGCACTAATTCCCATATGCTGCTGTCACAGTAAAGTCACACCGAGCTTTATAGGGGTTAAGCTCATGTCCCTGCGTGATTTTTATCATCCTAAGCCAAATACAGCTGGATGGGGATCAGAGGCTGCTCTCATGGAACTTTCTGTCTGGACGTCTCACAGGAACCTTCACGTTAACCATTCGCTGTAATTGTTGCCACGAGGATGGCGATTGAATGGCACCCAGTTCAAAATGAAAGAAGAGCACCCAAACCTTAACTTTGAATTTGATGAAATATGACATATCAGCCAAGAATAGCGGATAATAAATCTTGTCAGGCATGCAAGCTTTCGATGTGCATTAACTTCAATGTACCAAAAAATGTCCTGAGGTTAACCTGTCAGTTCTGACGAGCTGGAAACCGCTCAGCCAAAACATTAAAAACAGTTACCTGTTCTGAAAGAGACCCACCAGTACGGTGACGACTTTAAGGGAAATTACTGTAAAAATGTGGCTTTTTAACAGTGGAGATAATCTCCATCCTTATGGAAAAAACCAACGGGCGGAGATGGTATCTGTGCAAAAATAGTTTTGGCTGTAAAAGTGGAAGTGATGTGAAATGATAGACAAGCAGCTAAAAGGTAGCCGGGCTCTTGGCAGGAGAGACGGCACGAAACCGACTTCCAACCAGTGCTGACTCTAAGAGACTGAAGTTGTTAAGCAGAGGCCCAACAGAGTTTCAGATTCAACTGTCAGTTCACTTCAGGCTGTTGAAACTAACTTCCAGATTAAATCAGTTACCTGGTACCATAAAGCAAAATTGCTCTTTAAAATCATTTTAGTTTAGTTGTAATGACGAAATAGCGGGGTGGGTGGGGGCGGGGGGGGGGGGGGGGGGGGGGGGGGGGCGATGATTTCCAGAAATCAAATAAAAATCAAATAATGAAATCGCATATTTCTGTCATAACTGTTACAAAATAACCCCCAAAAAATAAGTAAATAATAAAAATGCATTCCTGAAATCAATGTCCTTTTATTTGCTTCAACCACCTCCGGGGATAATTGGGGTCAAACAGAACAATGCAAAAGACTGATCTGCCATATTATGCAATTACAACTGCAAAGCTGGGGTCATGGTTGGAGAGAAAATAGTGTAGACTGACAAAAGATCTGACTTATCATCCATTATCCGGACACGTTGTACACGTATGAGTAACTACGCCACCTCAAGCCCGAGGAAAGGCTGTAGTTTGTTCCTTTTCCTACAGTCTTCAATCTAAACTGACACAGGCGCTGTGAAGGGGCCTATTTTTAGTCCCTGATTAACAAATCGGGGCCTAATTCAATTGCTTCCCTCCGCTGCCGAGAAAAAATTAGAAAGCTAATCTCAAAATTACTCTGCAATTCATCCCCAGATATTCCCGACGATTGTCTCACTGGAAGAGAAGTAACAGATGTGACCTAAATAGAGGATAAATTGAATAGAAGAGAAACAGAAGAAACGTACAAATTCACTTGTTATCGTTTATTCCTGGAAAAACAACGGGAAGCTCCAAATCAGTTCCTGGAAATACCACACTTTCCTCTCTCGTATCGTTTCTATAAACCTTGGCCTGGTGCACCGCTCAGTCCTCCGTCCTCCTTCCCCTCCATGAACTCTCACCTGGCTGCTCTCGGCCATCTTCTCTTTTCACAGAGCTCCGAGCTTCCTAAAGTCTCGTCGGTCTGGAACACAGAGAAAATGTTGTCTCACGATTGACACATGCAAAGAGATGAAGATATACAGGAGAATAACAACGTAGGCAGCAGAGGTTATGAATTATTGTGTGAACACAGAATAAAACAGTGGTTTAACAGAGACAACATGATGAACAGGCTTCCTATCTTTATGGTTTATCTCCCCCTCAGTTGCCGGTCGTCCACATATCTGCAACGATCTTGAACATAACTCATAAAGCTGCCAGGCTGTTATGAGCCGGCCGACTCCCTCCACCAACAGGTGCAGAGGCCCACAGCGCTGCTCATTAACACGGCTCGTTTCACAAGCACCGGCACACGCTCTCTACCGTCCTGACGCAGCACGTGTGAAACGGCACATTATCACCCAATTAGCGTGACCCCGTGTCAGGCGGCTGGTCCCGCTCGACTGCAGCCGCGCTCTCCTCCCCGCGCGCCCTCGACCGCCGCCGCCGCTCCTCCTAACGAGAGCGTTTTTCAAGTCGTTCATTCAAGAATGTCAACTATTCCTGAAGTCCATCGAGCCGTTTCCAGCTCCGCGCCAGAACATAGTTGGGAACGGGTTCGGTTCGCAAACATATCTGCAGCCGGACGGTCGTGTCGGTGCACATTGCTTCCGCCGTAACATGTGCTTGTGACTGGAGGATGCCTGTCCTCGGTTGGCAGGCAGCCATTTACTCATTTATCATGTTAAACTATCCCAGCCTGCCCTGAAAAATGCACACGCACACACACACACACACACACACACACACACACACACACACACACACACACACACACAGACACACAGACACACACACACACACACACACACTCACGGGCACATTCGGTTGGCTGGAAAGGCAGAACTTGTAGCTGATTGTAATCGTGGGAAAACGTACGTGTGTGGAGTGTTTGTCAGTCGTCTGGTGCCATGAGAATATGCAAAAAAACACCGAAAGACATGTTCAGGTACCATCCTTGTCCGTCCCGCTGGCTTGAGGCCCGGCGCTGGCTTTTTCATTCCACAGGCATCACCTCGTGACCCGCGGCGGTGCACACCGGAGCTCCTTCTCCTTCTCCTCTCTGCTGTAATGAAAAGCAGAGGGCCGGTTCTGTCGTCAGCTGGTAATAACGCCGCATTGGGTCCACATGGTGCGCTGATAGGCTCATTGTTATACATTCAAAGCTTTGATCTGCACCAGCAAATGTACTGTACAGTGCTTATCGTCGCAGTTTAATGCTTTAGATGGGAAAGCTGTTAAAGCAGCGGGCCTTCGTTTCTAGTGTGCAGTAACTGGGCAACTGTGTTTGTAATGAATGATATCATTGGATCAGCGTTTGTGGCTTTGCAGATCTTTATCCGTTTGTGTGTTGTTGCCTTTTGAAATGAGCCCTTGTTCACACGGACATACTCGGGAGGATGTTTGCGGATGTGTTGAGCATTGAGCTGGTGCAGTCATTTAAATACTCACCTCCGCCCATAGGGCACAGAACACGAGTTGCCTCATTCCAGTTACATCATAGAGATTTAGTTTAATTTACCATTATGCAGTGAGTGGAATCAATTAGAGGTCTGCCTCTGTTTACTGACGCAATCGTGGAAGTACACCGCAGGGTCGTCGCTCTTAGCGGACATCTACATGAAGTAGAACCTTTTCCCAGTTTCCCCACTTCACCCCTCTTGATTAATGGCGTCCTGTTATGTTTGAATTTGTGTATGTGGCCCTTTTTTCCCTCCATTCTCCCCAGAAATACAGACTTTCCCCCTAAAAAAATGCCTGATTTGAATTTGTTTGATGATCCATCAAAGTTAAATGATAATAGAACTAATGCTGCTGACACATGTCAGGGCTCAACAGTGCTAATAGTTGTCTCCCTTTCCTCTGTTTGCAGGGTCTGAGTTTTCCCAAGACCCCAGTGTGCTAGCTACCGCTTCATGGAGCACCTCTAGTGACGGTAAAGGCGCACGCATAAACACACACACTCACAAAAAGTAGGGGTTTCAACACAAACTGTAACAAACAATGCAATATGTTCATGGTGCAATCAACACGTGCTGCCTTGAACTGTAACTCCACATTTGTCTGACTTGACTTTCAATAATATGTTAAAAAATGACCTCCTCTGCAAACGGTTCCCTTGAGCAACCCAGGCCACAGCCATGGTCCCAGCACGGCCACTGTGGAGGATAATCGAGGGAACGAATTACGCGTTGATCTACTCAACATGTGGGAACTCGGCCACAGGTGCACTGCATTTCACTAATTTCCACTGACCTACTTCTGAGTCTCTCGGACGGGAAACATTTCCAGCGGAGAGGAAACTTTTCCAGCGGAGCTTCAGGACGTGTCGGTGCTTTCAGTGCATCTTCTCACACTTTGCGTCAAACTGTAGATTCAAAAGAGAAAAACTAACCTTTCTGCAGATTTCGTGATCGCCGTCTGTTATCGACTTGCGCAGTTTGCCTCCCGCTGGACCCCAGGAATCCCGTGTGGGAGGAAAATACAGGACATGTGTTCTGGTGAGGTAGTTGCTTGCAGATGTGCTGCAGGGGAAGGTCCCATGATGGAGCCCGTAGAACTATCTCTAACTCTTTTTATTCACCTGCCTGTGGTGAAATTTGTTGTTCAGAATGTCGAACCAGAGAAGGGCGATGGTTCAACTGCTAATTTCAACTGCAAATATCTGAGTGAGCGAGAAATCCAGGAGAAGTCGATGTGTGAATGATGTTTGACCCCCCCGAGCGAGGCAGGGGGTCAAAGTCAAAAGAACACAGAATCAAATCCTAGTGAATAACTGAAAAAGTACGAGTTCTCAGCAGTGATTCGTGGCTCCGGAACCAGGTGACACCGAAGTCATTTTGCCCAAGATGAACCTAATTAAACACGTTGACACTTGTTAGGTTTTTGATTAAGTGTTCGTCTCTATATCGTTGGCAGCAGTTGTGTAACATAACATTTGCTTATTTCTGAGAATGTATGAATCGGTTCCTATCATTTGTCTTACGAGGTTGATATTTGTGCAGGTGGAGAGCTGGGCTCTGGCAGAGGATCGCAAACTGAACTCACATGCTCTAGAAAAGTTTCTCAGTGATCTATTAATTTGACATGAAGTCATTGTGTACCTCCTAGGTCATTAAAAGTTTTTTTGGGAGCTTGAACTGGTGTGCGGACATTTCTTCTCTTCTGGTTTTCATCCGGTCTGTCCAGCACCTGGTGCTTATCAAGTCTGGATGTGCGTGCTTTCCTATACTTTATGAGCGAGTCAAAGTGTCACATACTTTCCACCTGGTCCAAAACTCCTCAAAGGTTTGCTGGATGTGGAGATGACAACATCTTTAAAGCTGCTCGGTTCTCCTGCACATGCTTGGTTTGCTTATTCCTTCCTGTCTTTGATGAATCTTTCCGGTTTCGCTGTCGAGGATGTTCACGTCTCCAGGAACTGAGCAGGTTGAGATCAGTAGATCCAGACAGTGGAATCATTGTTGGAATAACTGAGTCACATAGATAAACTTCTCTGGATGTCACCACCGTTGCCCAGAGTGATCAGTCAAATCTCGCCCCCCCCCCGTCCTCACTCGCCGCCACCTACTCCCTCATGAAGACACTGTGACTTGGACGATCGTCAACGTGAGACTTGATTGATCTCGGCCTTTTGTGTTTGCGCTCCCATTTTGACTGGTTTGCTTAATTCATCTCCTTGCGAAGCCAGCTCTCCCACAAGCGACTCTTTGTGGAACAGAGGATGAAGACAGTAGTTTTCTGGACGTGATTGAGCCGTTTAGTCAAGATAATGATTATGGTGAACAATCAGGAAAGTTTTAAAAACTCATAAATACAATGAGGAGCAGTTCCAAACAAATCATAGAGACGGCTTTAGTTTTCCACAACAACAATGAAATATGAAAACCTGCTGCGTGTGCACGGCGATGTGTTCAAAGCAGTGCATCTCTGTGTGTGTGTGTGTGTGTGTGTGTCTGTGTGTGTCATTTTGAGCTCAGCCCCATGACTAACATCTGTTTCTTATCTGATGGATGGATGATGATTGCACCACTTGTTTTGTCTGCAGGCGGGGAATGGTTTTGATAGAGCGAGCAGACAGCATTCAGGTAGCGTGGCTCTATCAGTATGCATCAGTAGCAGGAAGTTATCAAGCTGAAAGAGGCTCATTACTGGGCTAAAGTCTGGGGTGATGATAGTTTACTGAACTGGTTTTCCTCTGAGGCTCTCCTTCATCCGTCCTTTGTTTTTCCTCTTCCTCTAGCTTCCTGTCCTCTCTCTCTGCTGGAGACTGACCCAACTTTAATGAAACTCACCTTTAACCGTCTCTGGCAGCGCTACAGTCCCGGCTGCTCAGGCTATCTGCAGAGCGTGTTTAGTTAGCTGTGCGGCCGCTCTTGTTTTTGAGCCTCTGCCGTGCTGGGAGCAAACCCCGCCTGGCTCGGCCTCACTGCTGTGTTCGTAATTGAACGTACACATGCATTCAAATATAGAGCTGCTGCTGAAATGAGAAGGTAACGTGCAGCTCGTCCAGTTCCGAGCTCGGATAATTTGTGTGTGTTGCGGCTGCGTGGGTGTGCGTGTGTTTACATTTGTGTGCTTGCGTGTGAGTGTTTGATTGTACAAAACCGCTGCGAGAAAATGCAGGCTGATGACAGGGCGCCATTTAGTCGCCTGCCACATTAAAGGGACAGTCCGCAGCCTGAGCTTGAGTTCCACAGGGCTCCTGGTGCCAAATACCACAACACTCATCGCGAGACAATTACATACAGAGTGGCCTTGTTACACAGACATTGGCAGGACATGTTTGCTATTAAATCGTTCATTGCGCTTTTTTTTTTTTTCAACGTTTCCTCTCGTCTCTTCTGTCCCTTTCTGGTCCTGCTTGCGTTAGAGTCCGTTACTGCTGCAGCTAATGAGGTGCGCGGTCGCAAAAGTCCCAAAAAACATTTTCTTTTCCACCAACCTCCACTAATCCCAAGATGAAGTGTCTCAGCTTGTGTGACTTTCTTGCCTTTTGGCAAAACACACTTTCAAGTGGGGGCGTGTTCTCATTTAATACACGAAGTAAGTCGTTTTGGGGGTTTTAAGACGCCACAGATCATCATCACGTTGACCACCCAGTTCCCCCCCCACATGCGGTCAACTGCCACTGAGTGCCATCACTCCACAACCCTCTGTGCTCTTGATTCACGGATCATATTCTATTTATCCTATATTTCTATTATTTTCTATTGATCCTGTGTTTATTCTGTACTTGGTTTGCTGTCATACCCATATTTTCCCTACTTGAATCAATATATTTTTTATTATTTCTTATCTTAAATATTGTGGGACTCGACAGACACATTGCAGCAGTGAAGTGTTGTGGCAGCATTCGGCGTCTTACCCACTGACACTTACACGTGCAGATGATTGAACCAGCGACCTTCAGATCAGTGGAACACCCGCTCTACCTTCCCGTCATCTCTTCGATCTCCTTCAGTTGTCTCGTGACATTTAAAGTGGTTCTAATCGGTAACACAATCAAACTCGACAGATCAAATTTGAATAAAAGTTCTAAAAACAAACAAGTGACACAAATACACAAAGTGCTGCACTCTGCATTTTTCCCTTCTCTCCCACACTCAGACACACACACACACACACTGTAGATTGTATTTGTGCTGCTGATCAAATCAGAGTTTGACCTCTAGCCCTCCGTTATATAACCCTGCTATTACACCATGTTACATTTAATTATTAGATTTACCTTGAACACAGGGGATGTGTGTGTGTGTGTGTGTGTGGACATTATAGCTGGTTATGTCTACATGACGTAATGCAAGAAAATCTCCCCCCCACACACTCTTAAGTGAAAAATGTGTTTTATGTCTACAATTGTTGCACATGCGTGTGGAGGAGTAAGAGACGGGGAAGAGTACAGGAGGAGAGTGTAAGTGCAGGAGATGATTCTAAAGTATCTCGTTTTTTCTGAGTGATTCTAAAGGCGGTTCATGTGTTTTACATTGACATCCTGGAGGTTTTTGTTCTGACTGCGGCGTTTTAATGTGAGGAGACGGGACTGTGCGACCGAGGTTGTGTGTTTTAGAGGAAGGAGGACGGATAAAGAAGTGGGTGAGACTGAGGAGAAGTGAGGGGGAGAGTGGTGGTCGACGGTGGGAGTCTCCTCGTATTGTCACACACTTGTTACTACCACATCGCTGTGATAAGCCTGGGGGTTTTAGGGAGGACAGCACACACAGACACACACAGACACACACACAGAGGCTGTATGCCAAGAGCAATGTGCCCACATCTCCATTTAGCAGACACATCATAAGCACTTCTTCAAACACCTCTCGACAATATGTTTACATCAGATAAATCCTACACACAACAGCAAAGGTTGCTATGGTGACAGAGAGGACCAAGTAAGGGTGCCAGCAGGCTCCAAACCAAACTGTCGGTACAAAAAATCCAACGCCTCTGTTTAACCCCAAAAAAATTAACTGTCTTGCAAATACTTGATGACAGGAATAGAGTTCCCTGACGGGCTTGATTCAGGGACGGCATTGTGGTGCAGTGGGTTCCAGGTTCGAACCTTATGGCCACCTGGGGCCTCTCTGTGTGAAGGTTGCCTGTTCTCCTCGTCCCTGCGTGGGTGTTCTCAGTCTGATCCTCCCACAGTCCTAAGACCTGCAGAGTAAGTTAATTGGAGACTCTGTATACTGGCCCTGCCAATCACAGGCGACCTGGTCAGGGTGTACCCCGCCTCTCGTCCAATGTCGGCTATGATTGGTTCCGGCCCCTCTTGACCCTCAAAGGACAGAGACAAGGGAAGGATGGAAGGTTTAATTCATGGCAGTAAAACCCTCGGCACAGACGGCTTCATGTGGGAAAGTCAATTTCATCTTGATAATCCTGGAATTTTATTGAGAAGCTTTTGCTGCAAACTCTCCACATCTTTCTGCGTCGGTGTGTAGCTGTAATAAACAACAGAGGATAAACTGATGTATTAGGAGCGAGCGAGACGCGGAGCAGCTTCGGAGAAGACAGCGATGCCCTTGTAGGGAAAACCCTGGTTTGGAAGCAAGACCTGGATCCTGTGCAGTGTTTGGGTCGTTGTGTATTAATCATCCAAAAACCCCTCAACCGCTGAAGCCTCGTTCCTGACGACGCTCCCGGTCTGTTGTGTGATCTCATCAGACCTACGTCTCGAAATCCCACTTCAGGTTGTGGAGGGCTGCAGTTTTTTAGGAGGAGGAATTATGAGGCATATTAAACGTTATGTGTTTCAGTGCAGAGATGATTTAACTAATTAATTAGCATTGCTTCTAAATGTTTTAAGGAGCAGGTCTGCTTGTGTTTGTGCTCGTCAACCTCTCCAGTCAAACACACACACACTCACTGAAGTTCGTCTGACCCGTATTCGAGATTCCCCTCTATGTGCTTCTCCTCCTTTGTTTGTTTTGGCCGGTTGTGTGTAACCAGGAGCATTTCTGCATACCTACGCTGGGTTTTGTGGTCAAGCGAACTTTCCAGTGACATGAACACTGTTTTTCTTGCACATTTAAACTCTTAGGTGGCCCTCCACATTGTTTTTTTGCCTTGACCACCTCGAAGGAAAAATGTGATCCTGGTGATAATCATGCAAAAGTGTTTGTCCTTGTGTTTTCCAACACAGCCACAACTTATATTCTCTTTCTTTTTTTTGCCCCACCACACAGGTAGTTTTGCCTCGTACACAAGCCGGGGGGGAAAACCCTTCTGGCATCACAGAGCCCCGATGAAAAGCTAAATTAGGTGCCATCGTAGTGAGAGCCACAGAATAACCTGCAAAACCAGATTTTGAATGTGTGCCTGAAAACATTGAGTTGTTTTAGCAGTATTTATGCACGCAGCGGCATGTTAGTTTAGAAAAACTACCTCTGACGTTGTACAGTAAGTGCTGTCGGATTTATGTGAGCCCCTGGCTTTGAGTTCTTGTTTGTCTGTTTTCCAGTCATCTCGCTCTTGATGTTTCTTCCCACTTGACTTTTTTTTATCTCCGCCAAGTTAGGTTATGTCTGCTTTGTGTGTGTTTGTGAGCAAGATGACACAAAAACAACAAATTACCACAAAACTTGGTGGAAGGATACAAAGAGGACCAAAATAGTTTTGGTGCAGATCCAGATCAGGGGGTGGATGGAGGAATTTATTTTTGGCTTTCTTTAGCATTGTGTTTTCAAAGATTTTCTCAAGTAACTATTCATGGCTCTTGATTAAACAAATGTTTAGGGAACTGATATTTATGAGTGTGGGAAATATAAAATATAAGGGGACTGTTTATATTTGTTCTCCTAAAACCCTTCATCCTGATCGCATTATCTCATATCTCATCTTCACTGTGTCTTCTCAGGTCCCTTCTTCATCCGTCTCGAAGCTCCCCTGAACAACATCACCACCTCTCTGGGCCACACGGCCGAGCTCTTCTGTCGGGTGACCGGCAACCCGCCCCCCAATGTGCGCTGGCTGAAAAACGACGCCCCCGTCGTGCAGGAGCCCCGGCGCGTCTCCTACCGCTCCATGCCGTACGGGTCGCGGCTCCGGATCCGCAACCTGGACACCACGGACACGGGTTACTTCCAGTGCATGGCCACTAACACCCAGGGCACCGTGTCCACAACGGGAGTGCTGTTTGTCAAATTCGGTAAGAGGGGTTGGAATTTCTGGCTCCTTCCAGCAACACCAGTCTAAGCTGATGCCGGCCTGTCGCTGGCAGCTTGCACAGAGAAAAATCTGGGAGCAATATTGTTTATCCTGTTGTAAAAAAAAATCCCCCTGTCTTCTTTTCCAGATCCACTCCCTACACCTCTGGCAGGAAGGCCAACGTAAGTCTCTCTTCCTCTATTCATTTTTTTCTCTCTGTCAGTCGGTTCATGCTGAACTTACCAGGATGAAATAGAGGAGGCCCTTTAACACACACACAAAAAAAAGTGATTTGTAAGCACAAATGCAGATATGAATCGCAAAAAGGTCTGAGGGTCTTATTTCCGAAATTAGTGCAGTGCCATTCTAAACATGCCTGTTTGGAACGGGCCTGTTCTGATGCTGCGTCTTGAGAAACAACTCGACCTGACACTGAAATGTTTTACAGACTGTAGCAACAGTGTTCAGCAGTTTTCTCCGTGTGAAACTAAACAGAAAATATTAAAAAACGGCGGAATAACATGGTTACGGTGACGGATGGTGTGAGGTGACGTTACCACAACGACCGTATGCTGTGATACTTCATTTCAAATGTGCAGAGCCGACAGAGCTCCGCATTGGAGGTGATGAGGGACGAGGTTTTTCCTTTGCTCGTGATTAGACCCACGGACGGACAGTTGTGCAGCCATCTTCACAACGTGCCGTAATCTATGACGTCATACCTGTTTATTACCTCAGTCGTGGAGGTTGTGTTTTTGTCTGCATCAGCTTGTAAATTATAGCAGGATTATGCAAAAGCTACTCAACTGATGTCCATGAAATTCTGTGGAAGGGTGGGACACGACCCAAGAGAGAACCCATTACACGTTTGGTTCAAATCTGGATCAGGGTATCCAGGAATTTCTTTTTCACGGTCTTTAACAACGCAAGATTTTTATCATTTTCGTTTCTTTCTCAGAGAATAATTCATGGATCTTAATGGGAACATAAGGCCTGTTTAGAGGACTGAGATTTATGACTGTGTGCATCCAGCGAATTTAAATGTAGTTTCACAAGGGGCCTGTTGGGCCTCGGTGGAGGTTTACAGTCTATTGAATGCACCACATTCACCACTGCACTTCCTTAACTGCTCAGTTTGAAGCAGATGGGATGAACACTTCTCAAAATATGCGAGCCACACACACACACACACACACACACACACACACACACACACACACACACACACACACACACATTTCCTTGCATTTTAGTGAGATGATCGTCACTTGCAGAGAGAGAACACAAGAATCTTCTCTTAATGAATATCATCAATTGTGGGTTTGTTCCTATCATGTCTATAATAAGAACAAATTTCATAATAGCGAAAAACAAGATCCCATAAAACACAATTTCAAACAATGTTCCCACAGTTTGTTGACATGTTGTTTGTGGTCGTCTGACACAGTCTGAAAATGTAAGCGTTGTTAAATCATCAAGTCCTAAGATGCATGATCATTCATTATAACAAAGCCTGACCTGTAATTTTCTTTTCGTGCCGCTTCAGATCTCAATGTGGCTGAATGAATATTTAATATAACTCTTCTAAATCCTCATTGCTCTTACTGTATGTTCCCCGCGGCGGTTTCTGCTCGACCATCACAGCTCACATGCTTCACGTCTGAGTACAGACTGTGTACAGTTGGAATGTGGAAGTCTGCGACGCACCGGATGGCGTCTTCAGGGCGCCGATCCTCGAAGCGTCGGAGAAATTGGTTTAATTTGCTTCCAGCCAACTCTAATCAGAAAACAAGACATGATTGAAAATGCTAACATATTCAAAACCTGTGACGTTCATCTAATTCCCGGCCAATAATGAGTTTATCAGAGCGGAGAGCGACGGCCCTGTGTCTGCTCGGGAGTTTTAGTCGATTAACTGAAACTTAACCGAGAAACTAAATCTAAAAATGAGCCGTGTGGAACAATGACTCACATCTGTCTATGTGGTTGCTGTTATATAACGTTTTATTGTCGCCCAATTAGCTGCCCGCTGCCGGAGTGTACAAGCAAAACCAACCGCAGGCCTGATCCTTTAACTCTTTAACTCTCGACGGCAGCAAATAAAACCGAACAACGCAAAATGTTTTGAAGCATCGAAAAATTATATTACTCAAACCTTTCCATGGTCTCTGCGGGACTAGAGCGCCGCCCCCCGGATCAAGTCTGGCGAGTTTCCTTTTCTTTGTTTTGAAGTTCCCTCAGTGTTATGGGATAAAACTCCATGAACTTCTCAGCTCGTTTGATTCTCGCAGGATCAAACGACTCGAGCCCGACGCTTTTCCCCAGTGACATTACGGCGAGGCTCGCTGCCATGTTCCACGCAGCGTTCTGTGAGTCCTCGCTGCTGGCACGCGGCGGATACCCCGACACGTACTAAATCCACTCGCGCACACGGCTCACATGCTCCTTCTCAAACATCTGCTTTCTGCCATTTTTGTTTACGCGTTTTTTGATTTTTTGTTGTTTGACCAAATTACAGCTCGTTTCAAAGACGAGGCAGCTGGAGCCCAGAAAACATCACATGCAATTTCTCGAGGGAAATGTCAACATGTGAGAGCCTTCATTCAACAGTCGGGCAGATTGAAAATAAACTCTGAATGAATATGAATGGGAACCAAAATAAGTTCCAAGTTGACATAAGAGATCATCGCCGACACCAGTGTTACGACGATTGACCTTATTCTCAATAAGACACCATTTCGATGATGATGTTTTACGTGTGTTGTTGATGAAATATTCCATATTCTGATTATGACTCTACTCTATGTCCTACTACATGTTTACACTTGAATCCAGGTCATGCTTCATCAAGCTGTTGGTATGAAAACTCCAGTGTGACGTTATAATGTGATTAAGACGTATACACGTCCACATACTGGTCTGAATACTCCACATGTCTTCACTCAGTTAGTGCTTATTCCAAGTGTCCTCATTCAGGTTAAGGTCTTCAGATCAGGCTGTTTACATGGTAGTGTCTTATTCAGACTAATGTCTTAATCGGGGTAATATTGGTAAACACGTCAAGTGCTCTTACGGGGCTTGCACTGCAGTATAGGTCATAAATCCTGCCTCCTCCATGTTAATGAGTGGGTCATGGACCAAACTTAAAAGTCAAAGTACACGTTAAAAACCATTGACGGCTGAGATTGAGTCACGATTGGTCGAGCACGTGTATCTTCAAATGCACAAGATGGCAATCGATTGTATCCGGGATATTTTGGCTTCATTTCTGAATAGTGTGAGGAGGTAGAGATACGTTGTCCATCTTTATTCACAGTCTGTGGTTTGTCCTTTGAAAACTTGGCTGTAGAGGAGTAGAGTCAGAATCATGATAATCACCGTGATGATGATATTCATGAATTTTATCCAAGTCATAAACGTTAACACAGCTAAGTTGAATCATTTCTAGAGAAGCTTCTCGCCTCATCCTTTAATCTGAGGATTTCCAAGATTTCAACTCCCCGATGTGCAGCTCTTACATCGTCACACGCCACTTCCCGCTGCGCACGTTCAAACAAATTAACTTCTCCTCGTGTTGTTTTGCTTTCCACGCCAACTTGTGAAGGAAAGTGTTGCAGTCGGCTGAGGACCAGGCCCGAGATCTTAAGTCTCATTACAGTCATTACAGACTTCATTTAAACGGACAGGGGCCTCCTTTGACAGCGGCGGAGCTGCGGCGGCGGGCGGGATCGTCGCTGCTGCTCGTCATTAGTGTCACGGCCCGACTCATTAGCTGTGAATTTAGGGTGGCAAACGTCAAGAAGACGAGGTCACCTAATGATGACACGCGGCGACCCGCTTGCCTCATAACGCAGCTGTTCAGACGTCAAAACTCCTGCTTCTCAAAGTTCTCCTGGAAAGACATCTGGTGCAGAAGCTTCTCGGTTTTTCGATGAAATAAATTCATCTTCGCGGCAACTTCAGTTTTTTTTTTTTTGGGATGAATTGGCCACAAATATTACTATTACTAAATTTGGGGAAATGTTTCACGCCACCCACCTTGTTGAACCTGAACATAACATGAACTTCATATCCTCTGTTTATCTTTGCTTCGGTCTGTGATTTCCAGCCCCTCCACGTTGGCCTTAAGTATACACTGTGTGGTGTGCGGGGCATTACAGTGTGTGTGTGTGTGTTCGTACACTCAGGGTTGGGTTTTTTGAGAGTAGCCGCAGGGAAACTCAAGGCTGATATCCTCGAGGTTTTTTCGACTACAACCCGGGCAGAGACGTAAAAAGATCAGAGATACAGCGAGGAAGGATCATGAGGACGATTGAGATGGACAGAGAAAGAGGGAAGAGATGGTGGAACGTTTTAAAACATTTTTAGATTCCGAGGTCTTCCTGTCATGGCTGTTTAAAACACGTCCACCTGAGGTTTCAAGCCATTTCAAGGCAAATTTATAAGTCAGGTCTCAAGTCTGTCAGGGAAAGTCTCAAGTGTCTGAATGCTGGACTGCTGGATTTTTTATTTGTATTAGGCACGCAACATATTTTCCAAAATGTTGAACTAGTTATTTATGTTTAAACAGCTTGGATGCAATTTCACGAAAATTAAAAATCCAAACTTCATCGGTGTGCCAGCGTTTTTTTTGCCAAATACTAAAGATTAGTGCATGTCCTCCAAATACCCCATGGTCCTCCTCTACTTTCTCCGCCCTCCTCCCTCCCCTCTCCCTCGCCTCCGCTCTTCGGAGATGTTTTCATAGAGCCAGAACAAACACAGGGTGAGGGGAAAAAGCGACGCCTGCCAAAATTAGACCCCCAACTTTCTCCGCCTCTCTTTCTCCCCCCTCTCTGTGCGCTGCCACACTTCCTTCATTGCAGGAGAGAAAAAAAAGAAGATGGAGACGGCGGGAGGGTGAAGGGAGTGAAAGAAAAACAGTGTTGGCGTGGAGTGGGAGGAGGATGGTACCATTAACACTCTCGCATGTTGTTCTTTGATGCTCGGGGTCGGCGGCGTTCGGGTGCGATTAGCTGCATTAGCAGACGGGAGGTTTAGCTGTAAGCTCGGATCAGAAGCAGTTAATAACTCGTAACCCCCCAAACTGAGGCCTGCGTACAAACTGTCTGCAAAGAAAAAGAGAAGGGGAAACAGTCTTTGATGCAAACGTACACTAATCTCTTTGTGTCTCTTTTTTAAAAATACATTCATTAGTTTTATTAATTAGCTTTGTATTAGACGGATCGGTATGTATACGCATGTATTTCAAGCACGTGTAAATCTGCTTAAAAAGCAATTCAGTTATTTACCATGGCCAGTAGAATAGTTTCGTGATTCATGATTCCATCACTGCCCATCGGAGCAGGAGCCGATAAAAACCTGTATCTACTGCAGAGTCATTTAACCTGGGATTGAATGCGATTGTATCTATTCCCATTACAGACAAAAGCCAGGTGTTGGTAGGTGTTAGTTTTTCTGACCAGTGGATAAGTGGCTTTATTCTTCCTTTAAAGATATTTCAAAGAGCAAATTGATCACAGAAAACAAACAAAAAACATTGCAAAATGTGCAATTCCCCTTCCGCTTTAGTATCTTTCAGATCATCTTTCTGTGGCTCAGGTGGTGCAGCGGGTCGACCAGTTCGCTAAAGTGTCCTCGGACCCTGATTCTGCCCCTCATGGCTTTGTTGGATGGTGAAAAGCGTGGCTGTTTGAATGGATGAATGCGAGTCACGTGCAAAAGCTCTTTGAGTGGTCGTTAAAAATTGAAAAGCTCGATATAAATGAAGCCCATTTACAATTCTGTTGGTTTTATGGCCTCAGACTCGCGGCGCTCTCGTAGCGGTGATTCTGGCCACAGCAGGCGGCCTTTGTCGGTTCTGAAAAAAACTCCCCACACGCTGCCTGCCTAAATATCTCGATACGGACACAGAAATTATGCCGCGAGCGTTTTCCTCATTAACCGTCATTTTCAATGAACTTTGACCAAATACAAAAATAGACACCAGTTCTGCCAGTTGTGCTCCTGTCTGTCAATCCTGTTGTGCAAACTACTTGGCCATAACTGATCTGATTCTGATCGGAGGTGTGTCGGGCTCAGTTGGCCGTACTGTCGGCTCTGTAAGCAGAATAACTTACAAAAGGTTTTTCCTGCATCTGCTTTCTCAACAAGCCGTGGACAAGAGCTCTCCTTCTTGCAGCCATGTCTGTAGCTTTCATAGTGAAACACATACATCAACTCACTGTCATTCTTAAAGTATAAGCATGAGTAAAAGGGAGTTAGGTACAGTTTTTAAGGATATTACAAAACCGTTGTGTTGGTAAACCATGCAACAGCATCCAGTCCAGCACCGAGCAGCAGAGAGACAGAGACATATGATGGTGGAGACCAAAATCGGAGCTAAGAGACCACAAATAGTGGACCTACATTCATCAGGGGCCACAAACATGACTCCGAGTGTTAACGTTGCTTGTTTGGCGTTTAGATGAAAATACATTTTGTTGCTCCCAAGAAACAGAAAGATGATTTCTTTTCTCCGTAATTCCTTATATGAAAAACAGCTGTTTTTCCAATTCCAAAAAACTTTATGGATGTAGAAGTGTTTAATCTGACAGCAGCGATAAAGAGACTTTATGCAACATGGCCGCTGATCCCGGGGTTTCTGTCTGTGTTTATAATAGAGGGGTTTTCTCCCTGTTTGAACAGATTAATACCACTACACCCTGGCTGTCAAGGCTGTTTAAATTTCTCAAAACTTTCCCCACCACTTTTCTTTCAGCACTGGCACCAAAAAAAAGCAATTACAAAAATAGCTGGTTTTTTTTCTTTCCCTCCTCCGAGCCTCTCTGCTCCCTCTCTGTCCACTCTGAAGAATAAAGGAGAGACACGTTTAACCAGGAACAGATTCTCTCTGGCCTGGTTCTTTTCTGTCTTCGTTTTTTTTTTGTCTGTGTCAATTGAAACCGCTTTTGACAGCGGATCCAACAATCACACATTCCCGAAAGTGCTGGTTCGATAATGATTATATTCTTTCCGTGCAGATGTTCCCTACGTGCACATGTGGAGATATATACGAAACACAGTAAGTCTGTATTTACGTTTTGTAGGTTTGTAATTAATTTGACAGTTGTCATCTTGTCTGGATGCAACTTGGTGACTCCGAAAAATTCCTATATTTAAGTGTGTTAAGTTCTTTTTATATTTGCGTGTGTGCATACATACATGTAATGAACACACACTCACAAAGAGACACATAAATACACACACATAAAAACATATGTGTGTGTTTGCATGTGTGTTGTCCAGGTTTTACTAATTGTCGAGGGGGACCTAAATCTGTATATACAGTCACATCATGGGGACTTGTCTTCCTTATGGGGACTGGGCTGGCTGTGGTTGAGGGGCGGTAGAGCGGTCGACCTCTAACCAGAAGGTTCGATTCCAGTCTTCCCCTTTCTGCATGCCAAAGTGTCCCTTGGGCAAGACACCGAAACTTTCTCATAGAGAAAGTGTTGTACAGAGATGCACTGTTTGAATGTGTGTATGGGGGTGATTGGCAAAAACTGTGAAAAGCTCTATATCAATACAGACCATTTAGTGTGTGTGTGTGTGTGTGTGTGTGTGTGTGTGTGTGTGTGTGTGTGTGTGTGTGTGTGTGTGTGTGTGTGTGTGTGTGTGTGTGTGTGTGTGTGTGTGTGTGTGTGTGGCGCTGATTGACAGTCCAATTTTACAATCAAATCATCAGACAATTAAGAATTCTGGAGTAATTTGACTTTGTATAGACAGGACTGTAGTGTGTGTGTGTATCACCCATAGGAGAGCCGGGTTTGATTGACAAATTGGTTCCAAGAAGTCGTTTCCAAAATGTGTAATGACTCGAAGATGTCACACCGAGTCGATCTCAAGCTTTCTCAGAATGGCTCAGAGGTATCAGGCAGTAAAATATGCCTGTGCTGTAATAATAATAGATTGATTGATGTCTCTGAATCCTCGTCTCCCTTCTTCCCGTGCCACGGCAGCTGTTGTGAGAGGCTTGTACTTACAATGTCTGTGTATAATCGAGATGATTTATGAAGACAGCAGGTAATTACACAATCACTGCCGGGGACGGCCTTCTTTTGTGCTCTGCGAGAGAAGGTGGATCAAAAAATGCCGTCGAGGGAATTGATCTGATAAAGATCAGCAACGAATCCAGAAATCCTCATTAATTAATTAATTGACGACATGTCACGGCGTTCACCTGAGATGCAAATACGTTTTTAAACGAGATAATTATTTAGTTTATCTGTTAGAAACATTTTTGCTCGCAGCTACGCATCATGGCTCTCCGGATCGCGTCCAGCGGGCAAACCTGTGGTCTGACTGATCCCACCGGCTGACTTTGGCATTTACATGACTTATCGCTGATGTGGCGAAGATGCAAGTCGCCGCCAAAGACAATCAAAACAGACAAGACTCACTGCCGCCTCTTTCTGTCATGATGAAATCAGCTATTGACAGAAATATTGATGTGGTCTTGGCTATTTTCAGATTAGTTGCAGCCTCCCTGCAGTCTCCTTTCACTATTTATCTGCTCTAAGATTGAAGGTAATCCTAATAGCAAACCTCTTGAACCACCTGAACTGTGCATAAACAAATTCAGGAGAATTAATAACTATGAGTAAATCCACAGGAATATGCAGTTGCAGTGGAGGAGGCGGGGTTAATGATCTATACTGCAGCCAGCCACCAGGGGGAAATCAAGAGGAGTAGGCTTCACTTTTGACCTGTTCCAGTCTTCTCTTCTTATTTTTGGCAAGAAAGGAAAAATGTTGAACTATAACTTTAAATGCGTAGTAAAGTCCTCTTATGTTAGTCAACAAACGGATAAATAACGCGGCCCTTATCTTTGTTGCATGTGAAATGAGTCCGAGTGTCCTTCTCTGGGACAGATGGGCAACGTGCAGGTTTGAACCCAGCTCCACGGTTTAGGATCCGGCGTCTCCTCTCGCCCCACCACCCGCCGCCGCCTGCAGCCTGCAGCGTTTGGGCAAGAGATGCTTTCGGTCACAATAGCCTCTTAACTCGGACGGAGAATGAGAGCGCGCCGCATTGAGAAACTCTGGATTTTGGTTTCACTTCTCCTCACCTCGCTGCCAGTGTCAACACCGCTGTGGTTCTCAGATTCCGGCCAGGATTGATGATGATTTTTTCCTCCACACCACAAGCATCGCACCCATTCACTGAGGGGATGACAGGCCCACTCAACTTTTGGATGCACGACCCCTCTGCCACATACGGATCCACTTCGGCACTCCACATCAGGCTAACGTCGGGGGGGTTCTGCTGGAATTATTATGATTCTTTCATAATAATGGAGTTTTCTCAGCCCAGACACCGACACTGAGAGCAATAGCTGCAACATCCCTTCATTTCCAAGTGTCCTGTTAATCTCCAAACATAGAAAATGGACCAAACCTTCTTGTGGAAAATGGGGGGAAAAAAAGTTATTCTGTCCATGTTTGCTTTAGTTTTTGGATTCCAGTTGTGTGTGTGTATACATTACCACAGTGTGTATGTAGCTACACCGATACACAAGGAAAAACAAAGACGGCCTGCTGAGACTTTTCTTCACCTCTGTCCTCTCTGCTCTGCACGTCCGGAGCAGACTGGGGCTGGGTCACCCCCCCCCTCCCTTCTGTCTCATAAGGGTTTTACCCACATGCAGTCGCACCAATGCACACACTCTCACTGCGTCCAAGAAGTGCACACACAGTAACTCTTACAAACCCAATCTCGCACACATGTTTGGTTAAATCCTCGGCGGGGCTTAATTGCCACCTTGTTGTGGATTCTTTGTAACGCGGTGCTGATTGATTGGGGATCAGAGCCCTAATATAGCCCATCGGGGACAGGCCCTTTGACACGGTCGGTCCCAGGGCACCGGCAATGTTTGAAACCGGAGATCCTTCTGCTGCCTCCTCCCACCGGCCTGGATGCCTCTCTGCTAAATGCTGCCCAGGTCAACGGGCTTCACACACGCACACACACACACACACACACACAGGCCAACACACGTGAACACACACACACGTGGAGACTGTCACGATGTGTCGCCGGCTTTAACCATTAAAGCAATTTACTTTGTTAGGCTTTAGCAAGGGGCGCAGGTCTGTCTTCACGCACGTTACCACACACGGAGAGTTTCATACACAAGTCATTATGAGCGGGGCTTTCGCGCTCAGCTCGGACAGGGCCCGCTTCCTGTTTCCTGTTTCCCAGAATCCCCTGTGTCTGTCTGTCGGCGACCCTGTTGGCAGGTCTGGTCAAGGTCAGGTCTGGTCTGGTAAAGTCTGTGGGTTAAGAATGTGCGTGTACTCGTTTTTGTTTCCCCCGTGGGACCTTTTCCAGTTTAAACACGGACCTTGTCAGGACCAGTAGACCTCACGGGGACCAAAGCCCGGTACTAATGAGGCAAAACGTGTCTTCTGAGGTCCTGGTTAAGCGTAGTGGTAAGAGGTGGATTAGGTTAAGGTTAGCGTTTGTTATGAAATGGTCATGGTTAAGTTTAGGGATAAGGTTAGGCTGTCTACAATGAATAGAGGTTAATGCAAAGGATAGGTGCACAAACTTGTGTGTGTTGTGTGTGTGTGTGTGTTCCTCATGGATTGTCCCTGAGGCTTACAAGGCCTAGATGGGGTATTTGGGGTTTCCCTGATCTCTGACCTAAACCCCCAATGAACACACACTCAAACTCAAAACGCACATTCATGCAGACAAAGTGTCCACAGAAATGTTCTCTCTCTGCCTTCAGTGGCGGTGGCGGCGTGTGTGAGAGGAACAGAGGGAGGCACAGTGAACCTTCAGCGTTTCTGGATATAAATAGAGGCTTTTGTTTTATCAGTTTGGACTCGGAGTCGGAGCCAGGGGGATGTTTAGTGATTTGTAGAGCTTAGTGTGATAAATGCAGTTTGATGTTTGAGATTGTTGATAAAAGACGCCCTCTCATTTGATCAATTGTTGTCGATTTATCAATCAATTTGCTAGTTACTGGTCTTGGCACCTGATAGAAAAGTGCGTGGATATGACTAGAGGACATTTTGGCTTTCAGGCAGTAATTCAGCTCCCAGATCAGTTCCAGAGACGGATTTTATTGGACAGACTTTTGGATGTTTGCGTGATTCAAATGAAGACGGATGTGGTCGTTGACGGTACAGATTCACATCCACTTTAACTTGATGAGCTGCTGAAGAAACTAAACAGAATTTCGTCATTGAGGTTACGACAGACTCTTAATTTAATCAGGATTTATACTCCTTCTTATCTGCACGGTCGGACATCGATGTTGATTAAACGGTTTTGTTTCTATACTCGCCGCCGCTCAATTACTGCAGGTCGCTTTTACAGTTTCATAAACCAGCATCACCACAGTCAGGCAGGTTAGAAAAAGCTACTGCAGTCACCTCACAACAAGAAGGTTCCTGGTTTGATTCCGGCTTCGGCCTGGGGGTCTTTCCCCCCATGTGTGTTTTCTCCAGCTTCTTCCCACAGTCCACAGACGTGCAGATTGGGGGTTAGGTCAATTGCAGACTCTAAATTGACTGTAAGTGTGATTGTGTGTGCGAGTGCTGGGTATCGCCTCTCGCCCCAATGTCAGCTGGGATTGGCTCCAGCCCCCCCCCCCGGACCCACAAAGGATAAGCAGAACAGATGATGGATGGATATTGGATCAATATTCAGAATCAGTTGAGTTGATGTAAAGCATTAGTACCTGGAGAGGAAGAGTTTGTATTTATCTGTCAGACAACCCAACTTCATATGAACACACAGACGGCACACCTGACGACAACACACACACGTGTAGGCCGTGTCTGAGCATGTGTCCGGCCCTTCGGTTGAATGCTGTTCTAGTTAGTGTTGTTTGTTTCTCAGAGCGCAGGAGCCTGTAAACCATCTTTTATTGGAACGTTCAGGAACCACATCCTCTGCAGACTGTTTTGAAAAAGCAGCACGTTGGCAAAAAAATATCACGTGTCTGCATTTACATGTCAAGTTTCTTTTCGGCCTCCCTGTTATTTTATCCATTTGATAACTGTCAGCCTGTGTGTGTTGGTGTGTGTGTGTTTTTAGTCCTCCTTGTGATTCTTTGCACTAAATTAAAACCCACATAAATATAACTCATTGCACACAAGCTGTCTTCCAGCTGAGGATTAACGTCACTAATCTGATCGTCGGGGATACTTCGTGTCCGTCTCTGAAGCACTGTTCTGATTTAACTGTCACGGCCGCATTCCTTCAACATGTCTTATCTGCCTCAGCCTCATGAAGTAGTAGTCATCAGCAAGTCACCGGTTAGTCTTGCAGCTGCAGTGTGTTCTGGGAAAATGAGGCCACTGCCAGTGGGTGAACTCATGAAAATAACCAAGAGTTTGATTTTTTAGAAATTGGCTTCAGAATCCGATGTTTTCCTCTGATGAATTAATTAATATTACTTGATTTGTAATGTCAATAACATTTTCCTCATGAGTCTCAGTCTTGGCGTCTTCTTCAACACAGCTTGCAGCATTTAGAGGAAAATAGACAATAAAGCACAGAGGGTGGATACCAATGCGATTGACAGCTAGTACCACCCAATGGGTCCAGGTGGCACGTGTAGGAGGGCGGGCACTGTCCTCTCTCAGTCAGGCTCCACCCCCTGCTCCTCCAAATATGGTTGCTTCTGGTTTAAAAAAACCAAGATGGCGCAGGAGTTCAAGGCTTCAAAAACAGCTCCTCACAAAGTAACGGGTGACGAAACATACAAAAACAATAATATGACATTAGCATTAACCCACTTAAAAACAATGCACATATAGAATATTAATGCTCATAGAAGAACTATATATACGTTCCTTTATCCAACATATTACCATGTTCCCCTCGTGAACTCTCCGCCCTGTACTCCAATGTCAGGTGTGAATCTTTTAATCAGACTTTAAGCCCTTTTTGTTTGGTTTTCTGTGTGCTGCAGATCTTTTGACAGCATATTGTGTAAACAGGGATTATTTGTGAGCTCCACAGTGTGACATTGTGTTCCTTCCCCACAACACACGCCTCTTAATCGCTCTCATCAAGGATTATTGCACTTTGCCTGCAGGAAGCCAGGCTTCTGTTTGAAACGTGTGTATTCTTGTTCGGCGTGCTCCGTCAGTCGGTCGTCAGCCAGGAACACGGGTCCTCCAGTCTGTTTTTAAGTGTCTCTGCCTTTGTGTGTTCAGAGTGGGGTCTGTGATCTAAGGAAATAAATCATGCAGGGAAGTGTGTGTTTGTCTGTGTGTGTGTCTGTGTGTTTGTGTGTGTAGCAGGTGGTGAGCGGTGGTGGTGGGGTGGCTTTGCTCTCGGCTATCATCTCTTTCCCCTTTTCTTTCTTTTTGGACTCTTCTCTTTCCTGTTATTATTATTTCCACACGGACGTTTGCAGGCAGCCTGGAGTCAGTTCAAGGAATGTTATTTGAAAAAAAAAAAAGTTAAGACAAGAATTTTTACAGAGGCACAAATGCAACAAGAAGGATGTTTGTGATATTGCTCCAGGGGAAAATATTACGTTTGGAAAAAACGGATCATGATCTGGTATATTTTTCAGACTCAGACATGTCCCCGATCTCATGTTGCCAGAAGTCCGACAGCTGCCTTTATAGAACTACAACATGCACTTTCGCTTTTTCTTTTTGAGTGTGTGTGTGTGTGCTCACCTAACGACAGTCGGATCGATAGGAGTGGCACCAGAATCAAAACTTAACTTACCTAGAAGGTTCTGGGTTTGGACCTAACAGCCAAGTGGAGTCTTCCTGTGTCTGTGTGGGTTTTCGTGGGTTAATTTGAGCCTGTAAATCAACCCTGGGAGTGGATATGAGAGTGACCCCGCCTCTCGTCCAGTGCCAGCTGGGATTTGCCCCAGCCCTCGGCGACCTTGAGTGGATAAACATGATGGATGATGATAAACATGATGGATAGATGATAAACATGACAAAACCAAGTGATGGAGAGAAACCAAACTTGGAAGCAAACTGTCTCGTACACATGTAAACTCCCAAACTGGCGAGAAGGATCTGAGGAATCAAGGAGGATCTGAGAGAGGGAAGCAGAGTTCACCTCTTCAGATGAGAGATGACTGTGGAGCAACATCAGAATCAAAATTATAAAATAATCCTCTCTGGGACAACTGTTGTAATACTATAAAACAAAACTTGGTAATAACCATTTAATCCTTGTCTAGCCCTGACCTTTGTTGAAGCAGCGTGGTGAGATCATAGCAGATGGCGAACAGCAGCCTGTGGTATTAAACAGGCTGGTGGGACTGGACGTTGCTGCCGGGAGCCGCCACAGATGTAAAACAGGGAACATGGAAGTGTCCAGGTGGCAACGACTCACTGTCTGAAAACACTGTCCTGCTAAATGTCACCTCTGAATTATGAGTGAAACACAGGAACAAAAGAAAAGAGGAAGATTCTTTTAGTCCGATGTTGTTTTGAACACACACACACAACTGTTTCCAGTGCTGTTTTCCATCAATTATCTCTCTTTATTCTTCTATCTATTTTCCACTTCTGTGCTTTCCTAACCCCCCCCCCCCTGTCTGTTATTTGTTTCCAGAGACCTCTACACCCAATAAGTCAGGGATTAGTCAAACAAAACCCTCCCACCTTCCTCCTCTGTAATTCACGGCTGTGGTAATGGACTCTACTGTGTGATCCCTGCACTCGATCTGTTTGTGTGCGTCTGTCCAAACACTACAGGGTTTGTGTTAAGTTGTAGGAGACGTATTAACCTCCTCTGCTGCTAATTGGCCCGGCTGAGTGACACCCTCTCTCGCGCCCCCCCCCCCCCCCCCCCCCAGACCCCCCGATACCTAGCAGTCCTGCAGGGGAAGTGATGTCACCAGGTCAGGGGCATCGTGAGGAGTGAAGGGGTTGATGTCGGGGCTCCTTCCCTGCACGTCACATCACCGCTCGTGTGTGTGAACCCTGTTATTAAAACTCTTTAGCTGCACTCGTGACTGGCCCTAAAACAAGTCTTCTGCAGAGTGCCACACTTCAAACACCAACATGTATATGGGAGCCAGACTGTCTGTGCATTATTTTAGACACACGTACATAATTCATTCATTCATTCATTATTACATTTAATATTTGGCGAATAAAGTCGAAAAAACCCAGTTTAATCCAGTAGTTTTTGCGTAATCCTGCTAACAGACAGACTAACGGAACAAAAATGAGCGAATTCCTCTTTGGCTCCTTATGAAATGTTAACTTTCTCTCACAAATCAATGATAATTCAACGATGAGCAGTTTCTTAAAAGCTTCAGCGTTTTACTGTTCGATCCCACCACTGCCTGCTTTGTCACTTCTGGGAAGATTCCTCTGACTCACTGGCACTGATGTATTTTACATTACTGGAAACAGAAATAGTTGCCTTTTTTAAAAACTCTTTATACTCTACACAATATGTATCATGAGCTGAGATGGCCACCATGATTCAGGCCATATTAAAGCCAACATTAGCCCCCTCAGTCCATTTGAGTCATTTCATCAGTGTGGGTGCCAGACGCCTCTGGCAAAAACAAGGTAGACTTGAATCTGCGTTGGCCAATTAAATCTGTGCCAGTATTTTGTGATTCATAATGTGAAGAATGTATTTCTGCTCGCAATCGTCGTCTTAGCTTTCCACAGCAGTAACATTCTTTTGGATTTGGTTTTGGCGTCTGATATAATTCTAACTCTATTTAATATAATAAATATTTTTCATTCTGGACTTCCTGAATTATAGGTCCCCCCCCCCCCCCCATCATGGCCCTTGTTATTGGTCATAATTGAAAGTCGTGTGCAGACAACGCCATGTGACATCAGCCGTGGACTGCATTGGCCAATCAAGTGCATGCAAAACCTTTAGTTTGATCCACGCCCCATCCGCTAACATGGAGGATGCAGGGTTTATGAGCGATACTGAGCCGCCCACCAGGGGGCAGTCAAGATGCTTTAGCTTCACTTTAATGGAGCTGTCATGTCGTCCATCTCTGATGCTTCCTCCCTCCCTCTTTCCTCTTTCCCTTCACTCTGAGTCTCTCCATCCGTCCCTCTGACAGCAGCGTGTATGGCTGCAGTCAGTGAACAGTAGTAACACGAGGACCCTGGAGGGGCCTTCTCTCTCTAACGCAGCGCCTCAGTTGCCCTCGCTCATTGTTCATTCCCAGCACGGTCACGGGCCACTGGCAGCCACAGACCCCAGTCAACCTCAGCCTCCGGTGGCCATTTTGGCTCCTTGTCAGTGAGCGATGATTACGTCCAGCAACCACACACGTGTTCTGCGAGTCTCCTGTGATAATTGAATTACACCGTGAGCTCAGAACACATGAATATCTTCGTTACAGACATTGTGGGCGGTTGAGAAAATATCAGTATATGTTTAACAACTAAAAACTGAAAAAGTTAACTCGTGTTTCGGCCGAGCACTATTTCTGTGTCACCTTTCCTAATCGTGAACATGCATAATAATGCTGAGCAGATTGTGTTTTCTCCATTTTGCTCTTTATTCTGAGGAGGAAACACACGATTCCCTCGAGAAGAGCGACCACGCGATTGTCTATTGTTTCTTTAGTCTCGGCCTTTCCGGTCTCAGACCTACAAGTGTCTTTGATTTGCATTTGGACACCGTCCCGTTAATACATGACACCATCACACCACACACACACACACACACACACACACACACACGCACACACGCACACGCACGCACAAACTCAGAGGAGGTACCCTGTTGGATGTCTTCACTGCAGCATGAGGCCTTATCACTTTACATCCCAAATACCTTTCATCCAAACGATGCTGCTGTGTTGTTGGAGTTTGCACGTTTTCATTACCATTTATTTTGTTACAGTTCATAGATAACTTCCTTCCTTTGGTTATATGTGGAATATATACCAGTAAACTTTAGCTACGTTACATTATCGCTTTGTCGTCAAACATTTGAAAACCTGACACACGAGGCATAATGTTTAGTTTAAAGCCATCAAACCTCAGTTTATCTCTGAGCTTAATGTTGTTTTATAACCACAGTTCAAAGCTTCTTGAAATCATCAACAGGAAGCTGTAATTATAAGAACAAAATACGTATTGCACAAGCTCGCACCCCCCCCCCCCCCATCTGGATCCAACAGCTGCGACCTCATGCAGCTCATCTCCTCTTCACTCGGCGCCCGCAGCAACTCCTAGAAAACCGAACCCTGAAATCTAAAATGTCGTCGGGATCTGCCCCTCTGCTCCCTCGCGTCCTCACCCCTTCAAATCTCATCCGTCCGATATTCCCTTCAACGAGTGGTGTTGAGTTTCACGTCCTCTCGACCCCACAACTCATCACAATCACATCGATCCACCAACCAGGCCGACCAACATATCGAGGAGAAATATCCAAGTTTACGTGTTCAAGGCCTAAAAAGACTTCCCTCCATAATCATACAGACCCAAATGAGAAAACCCTTTATTCTGGAGTCTTTTTCTAAGGAACATTTCCATGCTCAGAAAGTTTTTTTATGGATTTCAAGTCATTCTCAACTGTACAACTGTGCTGTTCTCAATGAGGCTGTGAATCAGTAGTTTCTAGTCCAGCCTCTATGACTCTGATGGAGCATTTTCTCGGTTGTACATCTGTGGGAGGAGTTTAAAATCATTTCTTTCTTCCTTTCCTTGAGACAACAAATCTGAAAAACGTAACATTAAAGTTTCACGTTAAAACAAGTCTCTACCCCCACATGAAACCACATTTAAATCCACTGGATCCAGATTTTTATTTGGATTCACCCCAAATTACAAACACTGATAAATATCACCCTAATCTAGATCCATGAAATCAGTCAAAAGTTCATAATCTTGCTGAAAAACACAACATAACCTCCTTGGTAGGGGTAACTATTTATATTTCACTTCTTCCATATGCTTTATTTCTAATGTCCCTATAGTTGTTAAAAACACAGAACTCAGCATATGTGCACAGTTTTATAAAACACACTGAAAGCTCACATCCCATCAGGATGTAGTGTATTAAAAGCATCTCAAGGTTGTCTGGCTGCAGTCTGGCTCTCATTGGCGCCACTCAGGTGTAACCGCTGTGTGGCCACGTGGATGGTGCTGGAGGAAAAGAGCAAGTGTTTCCCTACATAAATAATGAGGCTGGGACGAAAAGAAAGAAGTAATTTGACAATCAATCAAGACGTCCTAAATATTTTGCTTAGGTTCTGTGGTGGGTTTGTGTTTAGATCTGGAGTCTATTGGTTCTGAGAGAGAAAAGCCTCTCCTTGTAATTACGATTATAAAACATTACACCAGAAGGCCCATGGCGTTGGTGTGTAAAATATAAAATCCCAAACAGCCATTCACTGTTTACACAAATAGCAACCACGCTTGGCTCGGCCTGCCCGGGATAGTTTACACAGACACACAGAAATAAATGGAAACCAGGGAAAGACTTTCAGAAAAACCTCAGATGTCTCCGATGTGATTAGGCTTTTTGGTACACGCGTCTTTTCCTGCGCCCATTTCTCCCTTTAAACCTGCTATAAGTCATCTGTGCTCTGCTGTAGCTGATGCAGACGCTTTAATGCGCCTCTGAGACCCAATTCAGTCGTATTCAAAAAGCGAGGACGGTTCAAATGAAGACGGCGGCGGCGGCCGGTTTGTGATTTGGACTGAGCCGGTTCGGTCGGGGCCGTTTCGGACTGGCTGGAGTTGTAATTTGCCCGCGGGGATCTGGCTGCTTTGTGGTGGATCGTCTACTCTCCCTTGTCATTTACTTGTCTGTGTGTGGCTCGATGTGTGTGTGTGGATGTGTGTGTCCTCCATCTTTGGTGACGCACAACCAAGGCGGCCTGAGTACACTCCATCCCTCATTCTTTTTCATATCCTGCATTAAAATCAATCATCAATCCATCAGTTCCATCGTTTTTCTCACCGGGAGACTCTTTGCTTAAAGATTTATAGATGTGCTTTGCACCCGACGAGACGGAGCTCTCTGCCGAAGGGAAAGTACGTGAAGAAGAAGCAGTTTGTGGTTCGATGAAATGGTGCGGAGCCGTCTGCAGGCGAACCACAACGTGAACTCATTATTGCCGATATCCACATTTTAGTAGGAAATTACATATTCCCAGGATAAACCTGTATTAAGCTGTAAAACGTAATTTTACCATATCTCTGTGGAATCGACGGAATGCAGACCAAATGCTCTATAGTGTGTGTGTGGGTGTGGGTGTGTGTGCGTGTGTGTGTGCGTGTGCGTGTGCGTGGTGCGTGTGTGTACATGTCTGGAAATCTCATTTAGATCTGCAGACACGGGTAGAGCTGACCTTGGCCCTTCACTCACTTAACACTCCTCAGAGAGAGGGAACCTAATGACCTCCATCTCACACCACACACACACACACACACACACACAACACACACACACACACACACACACACACCACACACACACCTACAGTTGTTTGTGCCCACATGGATCCGCGTGTGTTTCTGTGCGTGCCTCCATCATTGTCATCTTGTCTCCAGGTGCATCTCTGCAGCGGTTTATTGCAGTTGGTGCAGTAATTAGTGTAATTCACACATCGTAACGTCCCTTGTAAACTTCATGACCCGCGTCAACAAAGGCAGGGACGGGTGATAATGAAGCATTAAGACACGAGCTCGGTTTTTTTATAGTTCGCCACAAGTTGTAAGTCGCTGTGTTTATTTCAAATAAAGCTCTTTCAGTCTATTTTTACCTCTGTTGTGTTCGTTTGTTTGTTTGTGGGCAAGATTACACGACAACCACTGGATGGGTTTCCATTAAACTTGGTGGAAGGATGCGGTGCTAGTCAGGAAAGAGCCCATTACATTTTGGTGCAGATCCAGGATTTTTTTAAATACTTTTTTAAACATTGCAGTAAAGGGCGTTTTTTCACAGTTTTGCCAGGGAATAATTTTTTGTGAACTGATATCTGAAATTTTGTGCAGCTTGATGGTATTTAAGGGGACTGTCGGGTCCTGGCGGAGGTATGTGTGTGTGTTCTAGTTATTATTATTATTATTATTATTAATCATAATCATACATAGTTTCAAATGAAGCGGTCCTGTTTGCCTTTACTCTGGGAACAATGTCCGAGGCATGAGGATGAACTTTTAGTCAGCAAGCAGCTACAATATGATTCTTTGTGCTTGGTTGTTTGTGTGCGTGTGTGTTTGTGTTTGTGTGTGTTTCTGTGTGTGTGTGTCTGTGCAGTGGCATCATGCACCCCCTCCCCCCCCCCCCCCCTTTGTATACTGTGGTTGTGCGTTGTCTCACACTCCTCATATGGCCCAACTTGAAGCACATGACACAGTGATCTCACACTGAGTAAACAGGCCTGCGAGTCGCCATGTGGTTTCTGTGTGTGTGTGTGTGTCGTGTTTATGTGTGTGCATATGGGCGAGTGTGTATGTGTGTAGAAATACGAGAGGTGAGAGATGGAGGGAGATGAATTCATTTGAAAAGAGACAACAAAAGAACCGCAGGAGCGCAGAGTAGACGACTCAACCTGGGCAGTGAAATCAGAAAAGGGCAGTAAAATGGAAAGAGTCTTTGAAGGAGGTGAAATCTTTGTTGTTGTGAAAACATGATCAGCTGCTTCTCTCTCTCTCTCTCTCTCTCTCTCTCTCTCTCTCTCTCTCTCTCTCTCTCTCTCTCTCTCTCTCTCTCTCTCTCTCTCTCTCTCTCGGGCCATGTGGTACAAATCATGGCTGATGGGGAAATCTGCGCTGTAAACAATCAGGTCAAACTACCAAACATTAATTCTTAATGTGGTTTACATCTTTACTGTGAACTTGGGTGTGTGTGGTGTGTGTGTGTGTACTCATTTTTTGTACCTTCCTCGAAACTCTTCCAGCCTAAACACTGATCTTGTCAGGACTAGTAGACCTCATGGGGACCAAGGCCCGATACTAATGAGGCAAAACGTCACTTCTGAGGTCCTGGTTAAGGTTTATATTGAATTGTGGTTAGGTTAAAGTTAGGATTAGGAATTAATTGGTCATTAAGTTTCGGGATAAGTTTTTTGTCTGGCTGTCCACAGGGTCCTAGGAAGGATAGCTGTGTGTGTGTTATTGTGTGTGTGTGTGTGTGTGTGTGTGTGTGTGTTGGGGGGCTGGTGACTTGTGTGTGACTCGTTTCTCATCAAGCAAAATGAGAAACAAAGGGAAAACTGTAGAATCTGCAACAAGAAACAGCCCAACCAATCATTTATGTGTTATACAAAGAGAGGCTGCCATCTAGAGGTGCCTCTGTGCATTGCAGCATGTTTCATTTGATTCAAACTAACTCCTCTCTGTGTCTCTGTTGGTCTCAGGGATGATTTCGACGAAGAGGGATTCTGCCAGCCGTACAGGGGCATAGCCTGCGCACGCTTCATCGGCAACCGCAGCATCTTCGTGGACTCTCTGCAGATGCAGGGCGAGATAGAGACGCAGATCACAGGTGAGGACGATGTGCTGCCGACAGGGAGATGTCGTTTTTCTTCTGCAACATTTCTTATGCAGGTTTTCAAACTTTTGTTTTAACAGATTCAGTATGATTTTACTAATAAATCTCACCGATGAACGAATTCCCTCCGAGTCTTTGATGATATAATAATAAACTTTATTTGTATAGCACCTTTCATACGAGAAATGCAGCTCAAAGTGCTTTGCATACAATATAAATACAAATGATGTTAATAAAACATGTTTGAAAACAAAGAAGATGTTTGAAAAAGATGTTAATTTAGGTTTATATTTTACCCCAAGATTTGTTAATTTTCTTAATTTGGGTTCTATAATATTTGGTTGTATTTGTTTTCTTACAGTAATGGTTAAACTGTAAAATATTCCGCCTCGATTACATTTCTTTGTCACAAGGGTTTGATAACGACATCTTTGGAATCATTGCAATTTGTTCAAATATATATTGGCTGAAATAATAATTAATAACTAATAATTGGAAAAAACCTGCTTACAAGTGGTCTCAGACTTTATGTCGTTGATAAAGAACCTTTGTGAATCTACATACTCTAAATAAATGAAATCCTTACGCAAAATATAACTGTTTATACGTTTAAACATGAATTAATTTGCAGTAGGAAGGAAACAGGCTGAGTTCAAGGGAAGTTCAGCCGGGTCACGACTCTGTACAGATCTCACATGACCCAACTTCTGAACTCCTCTGTTCTACACCTCTGTGTTTTTGTTTTGTGTGCCTGCATGCGTACGTCCTCATTGGTCCCGTTCAGTGTTGCATGTTATTGATTACATCCATGCAGTCGTCAAGTTTCCCCCCCGACGAACCCTTCGGGGACACAGGGGCCGTGAACCCGCTCTCCGATCTGATCAGGGACGAGTGATAATTAAGATTTATGATGCCACAGAGCTGCAATACTCGAAACCCAGTAGCCAGTTGTTCTCCAAACCTTAATGTCACCTTTACTGATGTTTATTTTATTTACTGGATAATATCCAGCTTTACTTATCTGCTTTTTAATTGCTGGTCGTTTCCTCCACCCCCCCCGGGACAAATCCCCCTTCCTGTCAGTGACAACCACAGAAAAACATATGTTTGCAATAAACGTGCCGGATGACTATGAATCATGTGTTTAATGCTGCAGCTTTCATTGTCAGTCGCACTGTTTGATGTATGTGGACGCTCTGAAGTGAGCATTGCTGACTTATCATGTCTATATTTCCTCTCATGAATGTGAGAGACACAGAAACAAATAATGTAACAAATACATTTTATTCAGTCTTGACCTCACAGGCCCTTTTCTGTTCTCAACGCCACCTTTGCCTCCTTTTATTCCCAGCGGCCTTCACCATGATCGGCACGTCCAACCATTTGTCCGATCGCTGCTCCCAGTTCGCCATCCCGTCTCTCTGCCACTTCGCCTTCCCGACGTGCGACCGCAGCTCGGGAACGGAGAAACCCCGGGACCTGTGCAAAGACGAGTGCGAGATCCTGGAGAACGACCTGTGCAAGACGGAATACATCATCGCCCGCTCCAACCCTCTGATCCTGAAGAGACTGAAGCTGCCGAACTGCGACGACCTGGCAGCCTACGACAGTCCGGAGGCAGCGAACTGTCTGAGGATAGGCATCCCCATGGCCGAGCCCATTAACAAGAGTAAGACTATGTCACCTGATGATTCCCTGTCGTCTCTGTTGTCGTTGCTAAGAGGAGCTGTTTAAAAAACGATTTTGTTATTCTTCATTTTTTGATTTACAGAATCTGCCCTTGTGATTGAATCATCTAGTCTTCAAAATGTCAAAAACAGTGTCAAAACCTCCCAGAGCTTCAAGTGAAGACTTCGATTTTTTAGTTTTGTCTAAATCCAGAGACATTTAGTTTACTGTCATCTTTGAGATTTAAAAAAGCAGCAAAACTGCACATTTAATTAGCTGGAACCAGTAAATTGTTGCATTTATGCTTGAAAAATTACTCGAATGATGAATTGAACTGAAAATATTGCTTTTTTTAACAGACAAATACATTAATACGATAATTCCTGCAGCTTTAGTCAAACTTCCAAGAACTCTGCCTTCAGTTTCTGTCTGAGCTGTCACATCATCCCTCTCATGATATTTAATGTATTTTATTATTTCCCTGTGGATCTGTAAGTGCTGCTACACATGAGCACCCCCGGGTATCCGAGTTCATTCATCCACAACCAGATACACAAAAGCAACCCGGAGACGTAATGCACGACCTCGTCCTGCTTTCCAGATCACAAGTGTTACAACAGCAGCGGAGCAGACTTCCGCGGGACGGTCAGCGTGACCAAGTCGGGCCGTCAGTGTCAGCCGTGGAACTCTCAGTATCCCCACAGCCACACCTACCTGGCCCTCCGATATGCAGAGCTGAACGGGGGACACTCGTACTGCCGCAACCCGGGGAACAAGCACGAGGCCCCCTGGTGCTTCACGCTGGACGAGGGGGTCCGCATGGAGCTGTGTGACATACCCATCTGTGGTGAGAGACCAGAACTATGTTTACATCCATGTTAATCTCGTTTATACTTAATTCTGTCTCTATAATACGTGCGGATCATCTTCTGGTGTGGTGTTGATCTTCTCTCTCTCTATCCATCACTAGACCATAAAGACATGTCTGGCGGCGGCAACATGGAGATCTTGTACATCCTGGTTCCCAGTGTGGCCATCCCGTTAGCCATCGCCCTGCTCTTCTTCTTCATCTGTGTGTGCCGCAACAACCAGAAGACGGCCAGGCCGCCCGCCCCCCGCCAGCCGAAGCCAGTGCGAGGCCAGAACGTGGAGATGTCCATGCTCACGACCGCGTACAAGCCGAAGGTAGAGAGCAGCACAGTCATGACGCTGAACGTGTGGAGAAATGAAACCATGAAGGTTTCTGTGCTTTACTGAAACTGGCCTCATTCATATAAGATACAATACAACTCATCTGAAACCTCAGACATACATTTGAATCATCAACTGTCAATAAAGATGGACGACATGACGGCTCCCTGAAAGAGAAGCCCCACCTCCACCACGTTATTGGATGGGACAGGGACCAAACTAAAAAGTCAAAGTCCATACAAATACATTTTCCTCCCATTTTTAGATAGTTCTCATCACACAGATGTTTGTTCAAGTGAATTTTTTTCTGATAAGTTTGGTTTTAATTAGTGATACGATGCTAAAAAGAAACGGGTGAAACGTCTTGATTGACAGCTGAGACTGACTCGTGATTGGTCGAGCGTGTTTATCAGCAGGACCTCGGTACCTCAGTTCCACATCGACTGCGGCTCCAGTTGACTTCAAAAGCGCTTGATGGCATCAACCGCACGGCAGGAAGTGGAGAAGCGTCTTTTTATACAGTCACAGCACATGCGTGGCTTGACCTCGATATCGTGGCTCCGCGATCACTGACTCAGAGACTCTGGCGCTAATTGACGACATCTGCGCGTCCGTCTTTATTTACAGCGGAACCAACAAGTCTAAAACAAAAAAACATTATAAAAATCTGGGATTAATTGCAGGGCTGCAGCTTTAGGTGTACACAACTGTGGTGACTCAAAATAGTAGTATCTTAGTCATGAGAGCTACACTGGCACATCCCCCTGTGTGTCAACTGGGATACGTTGCAGCATGCAGGGGTGACTGGAGTGTGTGTGTGTGTGTGTGTGTGTCTTTGTGTGTGTGTCTTTGTGTGCACATGGAAATTCTCTGTCTAAGCCAAGGCTGCAGATCTCTATCATCAGAGCTCAGCAGGTCCAGCAGAGTTCAACTGCAGCTCTTCTCCTTTGTTTATCTCTCTTTTCCCCTCGTCTCTTCCTCGAATCTCTTCTCACCTAGTCCATCTTTCTGCGTTGCTCCCCTCCCTCCATCCTTTCACTCCTGGAACTCTTTCTTTCATCATCCTTCACTCGCTCCTTCCCTCCCCTCCTCCTCCTTCTTTCACAGGCCCTCTTTGTAATGTGGATCATCAAGCCTCTGCTCTGCCAGTCAACACACAGCTCACGTTAGGATCTGTATCACATTTCTCTCAAGGTTGCACACTCGGCCGTATCATGTCTGTTTATCTTTCTCGGCGTAATGTTAATGGTGGTGGTGGTGGTGGTGGTGGGGGTGGAGGTGGTTATCGAGACACTGTGTCTGCATGTGTAAAAACCAGAGCTGACGTTCAAGGTAATGAGAACGACTTTACCATCAGCAGCTGCCGAGGGAACCGCAAGATGTCACAGAAGCGTCAGAAGCCATTAATATCTCGGCTTTTCTTTTCTGGAATGGAACAAATGCTTCACCGGCCTAAAAAAGGGAATCGTTCCTCGCTGTGTTTAGATGACGACATTGTGTCTGCACAAAGTTTACAGTGCATCAAATACCGGTTTTCAGAGTGACGGCCGCGCAGCTATGTAATTATACAGCTGAGTTCAAGACTTTGAGATATTGTTCACACAACAGACTGTAAAACCATTAAAGCTTTGTAAAGTTGTAAATCCTCATATGATACAATAGTTTATGTATATTATTGTGAATATGAGTCTCCCTCTTCTCTTCTCTGCTCCTCCAATCTACAACTTACTCTGGGGTTAGGCTGCTACCCAGCAGGCTTTGCTACAGGGTCACCCAGGGGCCAGTGCCTGCGACAATCCGTTTAGACACACACACACACACACACACACACACACACACACACACACACACACACACACACACACACACACACACACACACACACACACACACACACACACACACACACACACACACAAACCTGCGGTGATGTGAGGAGGATCTGAGGGTTTGGGTGTGGGGAGGAAAAAAGGGGTGAAACGAGCCTGTAACTAAAAACATCTGCGTCTCTCATAACAGCAGCAGGCCCCCACACTCTTTTCACACACACACACACACACACACACACACACACTCATCGCCCCCCTCAGTGTGTGTGTGTCTCTCTCTCCTGCTCACCGAGGAATTTCTTGAGTTCCTGGAATCTGAACGTCTCTGCCAACCTCTCCTCACCTTTTATCTTCTCCGTGCAGCTACGCGCACACACACACACACACACACACACACACACACACACACACACACACGCACACACAGAAATTCCCACTCCTTCTGTTTCACCTGCACAGTTCAAAAATATGAGCGTTTAGCTGGACTCACTGAGGATTAACAAATATTGGTATGATATAACATAATATGATATGAACTAGACATGTGGGTCACAGCATTTATGTTTCCGGATATGAACCCATATGAAAACCTTCAATTTACAGAATAAACAATACAGAAAAGATCTGTATTTAGTTACTAAAGTATATTTTCTTATTTCAAGACTTTTTCATAAGGGTTTGATACCAACATTTTAGGAATCATTGCCTATTTTTTCCTATATATATTAGCCAATATATTGGTATTGGAAATATTTGACCCTCTAATATCAGTATCAACATCAACCCCCAAAAGTTCTGTAACAACTGAACACTTTATTTCTCCTCCTGTTCATTAAAATGAATGAACTCAGTGCGACAGAGTTGTTAATAGTTTTTAGAGTCTTGTAGACAATGAGGAAATATAGACCATCACCAGATTGACCTTTTCCCCTCAGGCTTGTTGTCTTTTCCCCTTTTCCCCCCCCGTGAGCCTTCTCTCACAATGTGAATCCTCGTTGTTGACGTGATGTTTTCCCACTGAAACACTGTTAAAACCCCACGGTTCAGCTCGGCCTCGTTGGATTTAGCTGAACAAATAAACCTCCAGTCCTCCTCAGACTGAGAGAAGCCGGTGGCGTCCCTCCTCACAAAGGAAGCTCCGGCTCGCTCTGTTATTCCTGCAGCAGATTCTACAGTTTTACTGGAAAAGAGAACTAATTGCTTTGTCCTAACGCTGCTAACGTGTCCGATAAATCACACGTTGAGGCGGACAGATTACTCGATTTTTCCCACATTGCTTTCCAAAGCTAAGGGAGTCGTTAGGGCACTGACGTAACGGTCTGATTATGACAGTGACTGCATCAACTCCCCAGATTATACTTGTATTATTTTACATGCACACAAAAGCTCCAACACACATTTGGTGTCACATCTGGCAGTTTGCCTGCATCGAATTAGGAAGCAGGGATGTTAACTTACATTTTTCAATAATGGGATGATTTACTGTAACGCTGTAATGTTTCTACCGCTGATCTCATTCCTCCCTTTTTCTTTTCCCTTCTTTTCCTCTTCCCTCTGCAGAATAAAGCCAAAGAGCTTCCCCTGTCGGCCGTGCGCTTCATGGAGGAGCTCGGCGAGTGCACCTTGGGGAAGATCTACAAGGGTCACCTGTATCTGCCCGGCATGGACCAGGCCCAGCTCGTGGCCATAAAGACCCTGAAGGATCTGTCCAGTACGCAGCACTGGGGCGAATTCCAGCAGGTACAGGATGAATCACCTTCACTCCGGTTTTAAAGAAATACTGGCAGTGTAGAAGGGACGGTTTGCATTATGTGTCTTAAAAAGGAAGAAAATATTAACATATTCAGCTGCTCCAAATAGCTTCTAACTGGTAAATGTGTTTAAAGTGGTTCAAATAAAATATGATACTAAACTACTGCAGCTGTAAGGGCACTTTTTCCCTTTGGAAGTATCAATCTTCCCACAATACTTGCAGCTTGACTCGTTATATTTCCTCAGAAGGTAAACGTGGCGGCCGGGGGGGAGACCGTGCGGCTGAAAAATCACTCGACGCCGGATGATTTCTGCTTGAAATAGCTCCAAAAATAAACTGTAACTCCAGACAGGCCGGTCCAGATAAATATACAGATGTTCAGGAGGATTTGAAATAAATGACTTGTGTAAAATATAATCCTCACTTTCCATTTGCGAGAGAGCGAAGCTGCAGAGACCATTTAAAGTCACACTACACCCAAAATCAGATTTTTTAAAACAGTGTGAAGTAGTGTTGAAAAGTGGCCATAAAAAGTGGATTTGATCTGATATCATTTATTTATCATTATGAATTAAAAAAAACTACATTTTCACGGCCAACTTTCAATACTTCAAACCCCCAAAATGCAGTCTGATCGAGCATCACCTGAAAGTCTTGAGTCTGCAGCACAAAATAAGATGTTGTAATCAGAACTGATCAGTGTATCACAGACAGAACGACAGATGTACCTAGAATCTTAATTGTGAGAATGCACATAATAGATAATGCACTCGAGATGCAGGACCGGTGACACTTCCTGTTCAGCTTGCGCTCATTGGCTGTTGCAGGTTTCTGCTCACTTTCATCCTTTCATACTACACGAGTAGAATCATAAATATCGCACATGCCTCAAATTGATAACGCGAATCAGGCCGATAATCATCTTGTGTGCAGCTGGCATCGCACTTTCTTTCCTGTTTTAATCTTTTTTTCGCTAAAAATTGAAAATCCTCATTACTGATCTGGTTCTTCACACAGGAGGCGGCAGTGCTGACCGATCTGCAGCACCCAAACGTGGTGTGCCTGCTGGGTGTGGTGACCCAGGAGCAGCCCGTCTGCCTGCTGTTTGAGTTCCTTCCCCAAGGCGACCTCCACGAGTTCCTCATCATGCGCTCGCCGCACTCTGACGTCGGCTGCAGCAGCGACGAGGACGGCACGGTGAAGTCCAGCCTGGATCATGGAGACTTCCTGCATATGTCCATACAGGTACAACGGCATTCGAGAAAGACCCTGTAGCTCTTTTCGGTGCAGAGTTAACATCTAACAAATCCTTAAATGACTGGTTTTTTTCTAACTAACCTGATCCAGGTGGCTGCTGGGATGGAGTACCTGGCCAGTCACTTCTACATCCACAAAGACCTCGCGGCTCGGAACGTTCTCGTGGGCGAACAGCTTCACATCAAGATTTCTGACCTGGGTCTGTCCAGAGAGATCTACTCGTCGGACTACTTCTGCGTCCAGCCCAAGACGCTGCTGCCCATCCGCTGGATGTCCCCGAGGCCATCACCTACGGCAAGTACACCTCCGAGTCGGACATCTGGTCGTTCGGAGTGGTGCTGTGGGAGATCTTCAGCTACGGCCTGCAGCCCTACTACGGCTTCTCCAACCAGGAAGTGATGGAGATGGTGAGGAAGAGGCAGCTGCTGCCCTGCCCGGAGGACTGCCCCCCCAGGTAATCTCACAGGTCATAGAGGTCGATCTTCAGCAACAATATCACATGGTTTGGAAAAGGCAGCAGCTTTTTACCTCCGTTTCCATCTTTACGGCTCATGTGTGAGGAGGCTTTTCTCAGACTGGTTCAGACCTGATATTAACATCTACAGTATCCTGAGTGATCTGGTCACAAGGGGTCAGTTCTCAGTACTGGTGTGAATGGACCCAAATCATCCTCCTTAGATCAGATCACATGTGGCTCCATTCTACAGTAAATTTGTGCTAAGCCACATATGAAGGACGGCCTCCTCAGCTCTTCGACCGACTGTATTTATACGCTGCTCAGTGCGTTTTATAGTATTAAATAACCGTTCATTCATTCACAATATTCCGAAAATGAGATTTAAATTATTGTTATTAAAATAAGTTTTAAAACACTTCCTGAAGGGGAAAAAGCTAATTTCCTTTTAAAGCTTTAATACAAAATACCAAATAATAATAATAAAAGGCATTTGATTTGTTTTGAATCAAAAGTAGTTGTTAAAATTGTGCCATTTTGATTTTTACTAATCCAAATCTTGTGTCTCTCAGGTTCTACGGTCTGATGACTGAGTGTTGGCAGGAGGGACCAGGACGGAGAACGAGGTTCAAGGACATCCACGCCCGCCTGCGACTCTGGGAGGGGCTGTCGTCCCACGCCAGCTCCAGCACTCCCTCTGGTGGCGGGGGCAACGCCACCACCCAGACCACCTCGCTCAGCGCCAGCCCCGTCAGCAACCTCAGCAACCCCCGTTACGCCGCTGCTGCCGCCGCCGCCGCAGGGTACATGTACCCGGCCCAGGCTATGCCCACGCCAGCCCAGATGGCTCAGATTCCAGGCTGGGCTCCCATGGCTGTGCCCACAACTCACCAGCGCTTCATCCCCGTCAACGGATACCCCATCCCCACTGGATACGCCGCTTTTCCTGCCCACTTCGCTCCCCCTGCTCCGCCCACCAGGGTAATCCAGCACCACCTGCCACCCCCTAAGAGCCGCTCGCCCAGCAGCGCCAGCGGCTCCACCAGCACGGGTCACGTCAGCGGCGTGCCCTCCACCACAGGCTCCAACCACGACGCCAACGCACCGCTGCTCTCCCACTGCATCATGCCGGGCAGCGGCGGGGGGTCGGTTCAGGTGTACGGACAACTTACCCAGAAGGGGATGGGACACCTGGACCACGGAACACACACGTCGGCGCTGCTCACTGCTGATCACGAAGTGCTGATGTACGACACGGTCATCACCGCCGACCTGTAGACAGACGGACGGACGACAGACGGACACTCACACACGTTGGGGCCTCTCACCCAGTGACCTGCTATAAGAATTCTCCTCTGGTCGGACAGGGAGCGAACAGAATCAGGTTCTGGAAGCAAGAAACACTGTCGCAGCCACACGAGTATATACACGGCTGTTTGACTTTTAAATGCCTTCCTGTTTAAAGCAAGTGTCCTTACCGCCATGGTTTGAAAATGTCTTTATTTTAACCTCTGTGTAAATACGGTACATAAGTCCTGAATGAATGAAATACAAAGATATATATTCAAAAAGAACTTTTTTTATTATGGAAAACACTTTAAAGGGGAAGAAGGAGCGAGTCCCACCCGGTGATCCTCTCTGTGTGGTGCAACCTGACAAACACGTGTCAACAAGGTACAGGCCTGTTTCCTGCAGGATGCTGGGGAGACGCTGCCACGCGGATCGTGACCCCCGGGTCCGGCGACTCGCTCCTTTCTGGATGTTGAAATGGGGAAAAAAGTGGTGCACATCAAAGCTTGTGCAGTGAAAGAGAAGATGCATTCAGCAAGTGTTGGAAGAATGAACGAAGCAGAGGTGTGGAGCTGCCCTGGAAGCAGCTGAAAGTGAAACACGCTCGTTCATCCTCATTTTCACACCCTTTCAGAAATGACAACTGAATGTTCAACGTGACTTTCTGAGACTTGGACACAGGCCTCTTTGCTTCTTTGTTTTTTTCGTTTTTTGAATTTAATAGTAAACTGTGCGTCAGCCTTTTCGTCCTCCTTTCATTCCTCTACATGAGGAAACCGAGCGTTTAGGCCTCTCCATCCTGTCTGTGCCTCCCTCCATCACTTTGTCTGCGACCTCACCGTCTCTACACGGATCCTCCAACCTGCCAGTGGATCAACATCCAATCCCTCACATCTACAAACGAAATCACACACCAAACATTTTCTCTAATGGCAGATTGGATGATTTTTACTTTTTTCAGTGTCTAAATTGTGAAGGAATTTACAGATTTTTATTCACAGGGCTTTTCGTCATATCTCTGTTTTTACTTTGCATCTGGATTGTGCACAAACAAAACACTGAGGACATCACACAAAGGAGGGAGGATAGAAACAATGAACTCTCACAACAACTAGTGGTAACATTAAAGAAATAAAATAGTCCAACAGTCCCCTTATGAAGCCACGTTTAAATTCGCTACATCCAGATTTCTCACTCATACAAATATTTCGTCCATTAATTATTCTCTGTGAAATCGACAGAAATGTTGAAAAGCGACATATCTCACATTCTAAAGAAAGAGGGAAAAGGGTTCCGCAGCAGACCCCTGAAATCACAGCTGTTTACATCTTAACACATCCAGCGTCCAGGTTTATGTGATCATTTGTGGTTTTGATGCATTGTCTTGCCCGATCCTCCTTTTGTGATATGAAGAAGTGTGTTTTTGTGAATGATTAACTCTCTTATGCTGTAATCACACCAGTGATCTCATCGGTCTGTTCTTATTTCATGATGACGGTGGATTGCATCGCAGCAAACGGCTGAATATGAAGCTTTTTATAACTTAGAGGACAGAATCTGCTGCAGCAACAAACAGTTTGTGATCTCGGTAGTGACAAGTAAAGTATCTGTGTAGGAGACAATCATTGGTTTGTTGAATGTAGATAAAAAAGACAGTTTTCTGTTGACTTTAAATGTTAATTTGTCTGATCTGTGATCTGATGTCACTACAAGAAAGTGTATCCATCCATCAGCTGTACTGATCGTCCTTGGAGGGATGTGGATTTACACCCTGGACAGCTCACCAGCTTATCGCAGGCTGAGGTTTTCATTGCCCTGAGATTCAAACGGAATATCGTCAACAGAGAAGCCTGTTTGTCTGTAACTAGCAATATGAGAGGTTTAGACTTTTCCACCTTTTGGTAGAGATTCGTTCCTCGTGTCAAATCCAAGGCTCAACCGTGCCCTTGAATTGAGCTGCACTAAGTTGTTCACACTCAAGTTCCCTGAATGTGCCTGATATTTTATAAAGAAGATTATTTTATTATTCCAAGGGAAAACAGGGAAAATGTCGGGAAAAAAAAAGGCTTCAGATCCAGATCGGCACCAAAGTTAGATTTCTGCCCTGACACCCTGACACCGCATCCTTCTACCAAGTCTGTTGAAATCCATTTTTTAATAATCTTGCTTTACAAACAAACGGTACGTGATAAGAACCATGTCTCCGTACTGTATCTTGTTCTCGTGTTTTCCTCTGAAGCAGACTGAGCGACCCAGGCATCTGAGTGGGGACACGTGGCCTCCTGCGTGTAAAGGAACGTACATGTATGTGTAAAACTATAACAGTGCAAATAAACCACTTGTACACAAGACTGTGAATCTTGATCAAGTCTAGGTACTTTTGTATTTGGCAAAAACAAATCGTTATTGTACCTTTTTATTTTTATTTTATTCTTTTCTTTTTCAACACAAAAAAAAACAAACAGCATAAAGATCCGACAGTGTACCGATCAGAAGGTTCGAACCCTTTGGACCACGAGAGGCCTTGTCTTTGTATTGTGTCTGAACATTTTTGCACAGATGTTTTGTATTGCAAAATCATGTATTAAATGATGTTGTTTGGTTAACCCTGCTGTCACTGATGTGATCATTACTGTGGTAACAACACTGTGAATCCACTGGGTGGCACTAAATCACCACCTGCTGTGGAACTTTTCATTGAATTTGCCCCTGAAGCTCGAATGACCACCACTGGCCAGGTGGTGGCGCCCTTTAGCTGTTCCCCGTAGTGTGGGTATGGGTTTGAAAACAGCTGGAAATAATATTAGTCCAGCTATGAATTTGGCCAAAGATGGAAAAGTGACTCAAGAATAGTGAAGCTCTGTGTTTTCTCTCATTTCCTGCTCTAAGTCACATTTTGCACATGAGCTGTGGTGTTGTGTGTGTGTGTGTTTGTGTGTGTGTGTCAGTTTGTGTGTGGAGCCACATGTTTTTATTACATGTCTGCACACACGGTCCATGTGTAAAATGTGAGTCATTCACTCACCATACACACAGTTAAAGTTGTGTAATTACACAAACCATTTCCCCAAACTATTAATAGTGTCGTCAGTTTACAAATGTTTACAACTTGTGACCACTTCAATCAAACTGTGATATTTTTCTTCTCTTATTATTTCATTTGAATCTTCTTCAAGTATCAAACTTTACACGAATCTGTGCAGGAAAATGCCTCCTGTGATAATTACTGTGTGTTATTATATTTTTGCAGATGCATGATTGTGTGAGCAGCATCTTGACAGGGTAACTTGCAAAGATGGAGCTATTTCTAACTCCAGTGCAGCTAGAGAGGTTCCTCCAATGGGGTCGGGCTCCTGCTTGTGGGTCACCAGGTTTATCAGAGGTGTCATAAGATCATTAAAGAGGTAGAAAAAAAAAGAAATAACACAAATTTGCAATCAGTTCTTTTTTATTTCGTCTCTTATAACTTTTCTCCAAACTTTACTTTTTGTTGAGACACTATATTTTCCTGAGGTCACAAGCTTAAGTGGTTGGGAAACACTTAAATACTTAAAAAGTTTCTCATGTGTGTTTTATTTAAAATCCGAACCAAATCTGAAATATAACTGGCAAATGAATGTGAGAGTAATAATAAGAATGAGAAACCTCAAGGAGCAACCTGGACATGTTGTCAGTGATGAACCCGGGGTCATCAGGTGTTTCGGGTCCCCCCACACACACCTCCACCAGCTTTCCACCCTTCTCCAGCAGGTCAGCATACTTTGTTCTTTGTGGTGGTTGCTGAAGCATAAAGTGCCATAAAATTTGTGTACGTTTGGCCCAACTGAATGAATGGACCTAAACACCATCCTCTCACTGGTAGCTGTAGTGGGAATGGGTGTGGACTGTCCCATTGCTCAAACCCCTCTGGTTCAGAGAAGCCATAACTTCCTGCGACCAGACCGTGTCACCTATGGGACGACCACTCCCTCCCCAGCAGCCCCCAGGGCGTCTCTCTGCAAGCGGAGCCCACGTTTGGCCTTTTGAGTTCAGGGTAATGTCCTGTAATGAGCTTTGAAAGGAGAGGAGAGGCTGAAAAACAGAATGGACGTGTTCAAAGCAAGAGAGACGGATGGATAAAGGAGACCGATATCAGTGGAGTGCGTTGAAAGGCTGAGAGGGATTATGCATAGAGCTTTAAAGTACAGTGATCAGGTTTTAAATGTGTTTCCGCTGCATCACGAGGTCCTGATGGGAACAACATGTCGAGTCAGAGGGATTCAGATTGTTTCCAGTTGTGGGGTCTGGCTTCATCTGGGCCCAGTGAACAAATCAGGACGACAGCTGAAGGATACAAGGGAACAACACTCAGCTTTTCTTATTTAATGTGTCCTGCAGGTGTTTTGAACTACAACATTTGCAAAGCAGATTTTTAAAACAATTTTTAACATGACTTTACAATCTGCATGTCCTCGTTGCATCCGTCGTAATCTTTTGTCTTTACTTCTCCAGGCGCACTGGTTGTCACTCAGTGCAATAACATTCAAACACGTCAGGGATCCACAAAAACAATATCGTCATAGCTCCACACACAAAAGCTCCACAGGGCCCGTTTCAAGGCTGCGGAGCCGGGTGTGGTCTTTCCCTCCGGTTACCACACCCGGCTTTGATGTTCAGGGTCATCAGGGGTTCAAGAGGCTCATATGGATTAGAAGAAGACAGTTGATTAGTTGCTTAACAGCTAATTTTATCATTTATCATCATTTATTTATTTAAGTCAAGAAAAAAGGACAAACATTGGCTCAACCCACTTTCTCAAATGCATGGTTCATTTCATTTTTGACTGTTAAGTGGAGAAAAAAGAGAAAATTGTAAGATGTTAGCTTTGGCTCTAGGAAAATTGTGGTGGCCAGTTTTTTTATGTTATCTGATATTGTATAAAACAAGCAATTAACGGATGAATCAAGAAAAGAATATAAGCGGTTTAATCACAACATAAATTGACTAGAAGGGCTGGATCTGACTGTTTGTCGAAAAATCTCCCTTGCATAATTCACCAACCTGACGCAAAGTTTCATGGAAATTGGTTCTGAATTTTTTTGCGTAATCCTGCAAAATAAAATCTAGTTCTCAGAAAAATCCCCAAAAATGTAAATCGCACTGTTAAAGAAAGTGAAGCAGAATTCCAGGATCTGACCCAAGGGGCAACATCCCGGGCTGAGCGATGAGGCCAATACGGAACTGCAAAAAGCTGCAGTTCACTGGGTGGCCACTTGAGGCTGGCTCCATGTTAAAAAGCCCGACTTTAGAGCAGAATTAAACCTATTTACAGGATGGTTCAAAAAACGGGTTTAGTCTCAATCACTTAGTTCTTCCTTCATGACAACTCTGAGGGGGGTGAATTTTTTTCTAACTCACTCGTTTAAATTATATAGAGGTTTGATATTGTGAATAATTATCACTTGATGGACAGGTGACGTCACCGTTAGCTCGCGACTCCAGCTCCTAGCCTGTTGCCTGCTCAGCTTCACCTGAGCTAACAGGCTAACAGGCTAACCCCCCTCACTGAACACGACCTGAGTCTGAAGAGAGGTCTCACTCACATCGGATGAATAATACGGTTTGATGTTCGGCTTGTTCTCCTGACAGATAAGTTAAAGACGTCTGCGCACCCGTTTCTGTGGTAAGAAAAGTATAGTATGTTATTTATGTGTTAGTAGTGATGAGCAGGTATCGGTGTCTCTGTACCTGGCTTGTTAGCTTAGCTCCGCTAGCCTGCAGGCAAGATACCAGCAGTAATGGCGATGCTAACGGGACCGCACGGGAGTTATTGAACCGACATGAACCGGTCCACACAGCAGTGTAACGTTGTTCAGTGAGCGTGAATGTTATTCACGTTATTTGATATTAATATTTGATGATAGATTACACCTCTAATTCGAAGGATCTAAGAATTCACTGCAACTAGATTCATACCGAGGCGGGCCCGATTGCGCATGCGCGAGCGGACCTGTCGTGTGACGTCACGGACCCTACGTCCATCTATATATACAGTCTATGGTCTTCAAAGGAGGTTCCTATCAAATGAATCCTCCTCTGATAGGAATCATCCTCTGATAGGAATCCTCCTCTGGTCAACTTCAACGTCATACTAGTGTATAAGAGAAACATTTGTCAGTGGAACCAGACACGACGACCGTGAGCCAACGTCAGACACACGAGAAACTTCTCTCCAGTGACTTTCGACCACAAGACAAGAGAATACTCTACAAAAACGTTTGTACACAGCTACAGAAGAAAGTATTCTACAGAAACCTTCTTGCTACACTGCAGCACCTGTTATTCGACATGAAGGGGATCAAAAGCTCAGGAGATGAGCAACACAAGCGCAGCATGAAGCAAATGCGCCGCCGAGCCCCCCAGGACTCACAGAGGGAGATCCAGGAGCCGGCGGCTGAAAACGCCCGTCTGGAGGAGCTAGAGGCTGAAAACGCCTGGCTGAAGGAGGTGGCGGTACTAAACGGCCAACTGGAGGCTGAAAACGCCTGGCTGAAGGAGGTGGCGGTACTAAACGGCCAACTGGAGGCTGAAAACGCCTGGCTGAAGGATAAAAACGCCTGTCTGGAGAAGCTAGAGGCTGAAAACGCCTGGCTGAAGGAGGTGGCGGTACTAAACGGCCAACTGGAGGCTGAAAATGCCTGGCTGAAGTCTAAAAACGCCTGTCTGGAGAAGCTGAGGGCTGAAACCGGTGAGAAGGTGGTCGAGAAGTTGAAGTCTTCTGCCTCACTTCTGGTGAAGTCCAAAGACGACCTGACCACCTTAATTCAGCTCGTGGAGTCTGACAAAGCCAAAAAGAGGGAGCTGGCGAAGGAGCTCAGAAACATGAACACGAGCTTTAAAGTCAAAGAGGAAGAGGTCGTCTCCCTGAAGGCAGACCTGAAGCTCCAGCAGGACAAGCTGCAGCGCTACATCCTCAAAAATGAGGGCAGGTCTGAGGAAATAGAGGAGCTGCCAAATAAAATTAGAGACTTAGATGAAAGTTCATCCACCGAGCACAAGGAGTCCCTACAAAAGGGAATCAAGCTGGGGGATGACATAAAACTCCTGATCCAGCAGAAAATTGTCCTCCAGGTACGTTACACCAACTCATTCTGATTGAATAATATTGGATTGTTGATTTGTTTCCGATTCAGACTTTGAAAAAGAAAAGAGTGAAATTTATGTTGTCTCTGTCTTTTCAGGAACAGGCCTTGAGGACCGACAGCAACAAGGAGAGGGTCAAGAAGGAGAAAGAGGAGAAGAAAGAAAGGGAGAAGGAGGAGAATTTGAAAAAGAAAGAAAGGAAGAAGGAGGAGAAGATGAAAAAGAAAGAAAGGAAGAAGAGAGAGAAGGAGGAGAATGAGGGGACGACGAGGAGGAGGTTCCCCTGGTGTCTCTTCAACTTCCAATCCTCCTAATCTCCTCTCCCATCCTTTCTCTCCCTCTGCCCTGTCAATCATCCCCTCATCCCAGCTCCCCCCACTACCTTAACCCCCTACCCTCCTTACCCTCTTCCCTCCCCTCCTCACCCTCCATCTACCTGTATGTGTTAGGAAATGAAAATAAACGATCTATCAATAACAGTGACCTTTCCTCTGTCTAGTGATTCCAGAAAGCTCTGTCAGTATGTGACTTGTATATCTCAAGAACTGTTCTTCTCATCAGCTACACACATGTTTATTCAAAGGCCGATTGAAGAGCAGTTTTTGTGACTGTTGTGATTTCTTTTTTAATAAACTTTGAATAAACAGACAACCAGCGCTGTGGCCGATGTTTGATCCACAATCCAAATGATGAAAACCAAACATTTATATGTAAAAAAAAAAAACTAAATATCTATTTATATTTTATTCCTTAGTATTTTAGCTGGAAAACACACATTCTCCGCAGCACTATCCTTTTATTAGATTGAATTAAAGCTCTTTATTCAGAGTATTGGTGTTGATGTGTTGTAACGTGTTAGTGAAACTAAACTTGTCGGCTACATTCAGTTTTTACATCGTTAATCTTTGGCAGACTTTACTGAATTATTGTGTTAAATAAGTGGACATGCAGAATCATGTATTTTTTTGTCACATAAATAAATTATAGGAAGTGTAACTTTACTAGAATAGACAGTCACATAGAGAACCTGAGGCTGATGTCCACCACCTATTTCCTAAGCTGAAATGATTATGATCTGATGAACTTTGAAGTAATAAACTTTTATTTTTACCATGTAAAAGTCTGTTAAGGAGTTAACCTGGCACATGTATGACTTTACATATCTGTGTATTTGTGTTGAATGTTCCTCCAGGTGACTCCGACAGCCTGTTCCTGTGGATGTCCAACATGAGACACAACTGGAATCCAACCAGCCTGAACACAGAGTCATCACTTCAACACTGACTCCAGGTACAGACCTGTTTTCATAACTTACAAACAATCAAAGCAAAGTATTGCACATAATACATAAAATTATAAATGCAATACTATTAATGTGGAAGAACTCCATACTGTACATTCATTGTCTTGGTAGGTCACTGTTTAATCCAAAACCATATTCAAATACATAGTTGAATATCCACAGAAAACAAGGATACAAACTTTGTTCATGAGTAACACTTCCTCTACAATAATGCCATACTTTTATGTTTCCTGTCATTTTATTAGGGACGGACAAGCCTGAAGGACACAGCTGTGCTGACCGTGTTCTGTCTCTTATGGCAAAGAAGAAAAATAAAACACTGGATTTTTATCTAAAGTGTATCAAATCAGAAAGTAAAAGATAAACATTGTTCTGATAAGTGTTCATTTTTTTAACCAACCATAATGAATATAGAAAGTAACTCTATTATCCATGATACTTAGCAATGACTGCCAACTCAGCACCGGCAAGATGGCGCCGGGTGAACGCCCACTACTGGCCTCATTCTCACTCTGCAGAAACCAAAGGGTGACGTCACGGACCCTACGTCCATTATATATACAGTCTATGATCTGACCCTAAAAGACGTGGGAAACATGAAGGCTTCCGCTGTGGCGATGACCGTGGTTTGCAGGTGAGGGAGTGAGAAGGCTAGCCGGGGGGGTGGGTTGGGGGGGGGGGATACAGTTTCACCGTTCTCTCGCTCTGTCATGATGCCGCTGGAAGCCTCCAACAAGCCCCCGATTGTTGGGGAACATGAGCTGTTTTTGTTCAGGGGCTGACAGGAGCTTGACCTCCGCTGTCCGTGCTGCCAGATACCGACCTTGGAGAGAGGGGAAGTGAAGTGAGGCCTTTGAACGCTGTCAAGTGAGCTATCAGTGCCTGGCTCAATTTCCCCGGGGGCCTTGACAGAGCCAGGACGGGTCGTGAGGACTGTGAAGTCATCTGTCTGTCCCATAACAATTATTTTCCAGAGACACGTTGAAATCTTGGTTTTGCTTATGACTCTAAACTCTTTGTTTTAAGTTTGTTTGTAAAGTACTGATGTGAAGTATTAATATGAAATAACTTTAACATCTATTTCTTTACTTGACAAATGATGTTAAATTGTGTGTTTTTTACCTTGACTCTGTTTTATATTATAATTATACTTTAGTTATTTGTGTCGATTGAATGTGTTTTTTTGCGAACAGCCCCTGAAGGACACGGACACTGACCAACCCAAGCTGCCATCAGCAGAGTGGCAGCAGGTGGATGAAGAGGAGCAGGCCAGAAAAGAGAGGAGACCTTGTATCCGATTTTACATTTCACCTGGGAGAAGCTCATAAAAGAATCGGCATATCTCCACAATGCCTTTTCACGAAAAATAGCTAAAAACAGCCTCCAGCCTGTAAACACCAACAGCCTTTATGTGGATGACAATGTGTTTGTGATATGATCTGCAGAGCTTTGATGAGGAGAGATGGTGGAGATTTATCCTCAATGCGCAGAGAAGCCTGTGATCCCTGAACCGAACTGAGAGCAGGAAAAAAACAAGCCGCTGCACACGACCCTCGTTATTCCAGCGTCTCATTACTCTGCACACGTGGAAAAACCTGGGGACTTGTTCTGGGAATGATTCATCACATCTGTATTTACAGTTTGCACCGTGAGGTTTGCATTGCAGTGTAAATATTATCACGATCCCCGTTTCTCGATCACAACCGGTGATTAACGAAACAAACAGGGCGGTGCCGTGTGTTGATGGATTCCACTTTCATGGGGCTCTTTGTTGGTCAAGCAATTAAGTAACATATAAAACAGTGTATTCAAAGAGATTGATGACAAGATTAATGACGAATGCAGTGCCAGCGACCTTTGCGTGTCACATGATTCAATGTGGATTTGCTGCGTCAGGGAGCTTTGTGTTGTTTCCAGCAGTAACACAATGATGCTCCGGTGCAGCATGGGCCTTGCAGCACAGTATTTTGACTACTTTGAGAAGTTGAGAATTTGAGATGAATCATCTGAAGATGTGTTTTCACCCCTGTCTGTCTGTTGGTTGGTTTGTAAGCAAGAGAACATGAAAACAGCTGAACAGATTTCCATGAAACCTGGTGGAAGGATGTGGGTCGGGGGGATCAGAAGCCAAATCCAGGTTGTTGTTTCTTTCACTTTCCTTAACGTTGTGCGATTCGGGCGGTTTTTCATCTTTTTCAAAGTTTTTTCAGAGAATAATTCACGGATCTTGATGAAAAAAACATTTTGGGAACTGATATCTATGAGTGTGTGAAATTTGGTGCATCTTGATTGATGCTAAGGAGATTTGTTGGCCTTGGCGGTGGTGTGCGCTCCACAGAGTGTGTTGTGACTTTTATTTTTCAGACTGAAATGGCTCTTCCAGTGGATAAGTGGACACTTTAAAATCCAAAGGAAATGGTAATAAAGTAAGTGGACAGCCACGGCAATCAAACCCTTAACAAAGACCACAGATGGAATAAACTCCAGTCGTGAGGCTGCTTTTTTTTTTAAAAGCCTAAACCCCCAGTTGGCCACATTATCCTCTAAAGTGCTGAAGCACGGTCTTGTTCTGTATCTTTGACAACTCATTGTTCAGGTGGGAATCATTCAGCTGTTCCAAACACTAACAGTCCCCCTCATTGTCAGACAGATAGTCGTACGGCCGCAGAGTCGGAGAGACGAGTGGAGAACAATGGATTGAAAGATGGATCCACATTCCTTCTCTCTATTCACGCCTCACAGGTCTGAGATCACGTGACCTCGTGGACTCACAGAAGCTGGAGTGGGAAGCAGCGGACGACATATTTAATCTATTACAGCACAGTTTTGGTAAATGGAAACTGGAAATTTTAAAAAAGCATTTGATTTCCTGCTGAATAACCCAAATATGAAGGTTCAAGGATGCACTGCTTCGGTTGTTTTGGTTATTTCGCACCAAGTAGATAATAAAAACAGAAATGAAATAGAAATGAGTAATGGCTTATATTAGAACTATACCCCAAATAATAAATAGAATTACGTAGCAATTTATATATTAGTGATATAAAGAAAACTGCATAGATTGGTGTAAATGTTATAGTTGAAAATAATAGAGAGAAGTAATAATATATTCTATCATTGTAAAAGTGTTGTAAAGATACTCAGAAACGGAAATGAAATTGGTGCAGATTATGTTGCAATGACTTGACTATGTCTAATCAAATGATTCAGTCAAATTGCATTTTTAATAACATTTTATTTAAAGGGGAAAAAAACACATCATTATTCCAGTATCAGGCAAAAATTCAATTCTGAAAACTCAAATCATAATATGGACATAAAAGAAATTGGCTTTGGAAATGTTTTATGAAGAAGTAAATCAGTCAGTGTGTTTGTTGTTCAGCTCATAGACACACGCGATGCATTATGGTCACTTTCTGCTTGTTTACAATAAAAGTCTACAGATGTAGAGGGATAAGGAGGGAGCCGACAGAAAGTGAGTCATGTATATACAGTGGGGCCCAGGCTGCTCCGGTGCAGGCTATTTCCTGATGTCCCTGAATAATCTGCCTATATTGACTCCTCGGAGAAAACCCAACCAGCCATTAAAGCTAGTTTCAGACAGTCGCCCCTTGCCAACGCTACCACAAACAGGAAGTTAACAGATGCCAAATGCTCTGCCCGCCCCTCGGGCTCTAAAGTACTCCGGCTACCGGCTTCATCATATTTCTACAATACCAACTGGACATCATGAAACTAATTGCAACCCCCTGCTGTGTCGGCAAAGTGAGTGTGCATTGCTTTACGGAGAAGCTGTGAATAAATTAGTTTGGGATTACAGATATAAATAGCCTGCAGCCAGGACCTCACCCTTAAACGATGCATGTACACAAAGAGGGATGCAAGCGTATATATTTCCACAACAATGTGCATAAACTGCACCTGCAACAAAGACGATATACTGTAGTTCAAAAGAGGGAATTAGAACTACAACAATTAGTCGCAGTGTTTGGATAGGGTTTGACCTTTAGTCGAACAAAACGAGGGAATATGTCACTTTGGAAGCAGTGGGAAATTCTGTTGGTTCTAGTTCTAATTCTAGTATTTTCAATATTTTATAGACAGGAGGATTAACTGGCTTACACTGACTATTTTTTGATACTAAAAATAATCATCAGTTGCAGTTTTGGAGGAAAATCCTATTCTATAAATCGCACATACACAATTAGCGGTATATCCAAGATAGATAGAAGACGTGTTTTGGTCACTTTAAATGTTTTCAACGTTAACAAGCATTCTGAATAATGTTATTATGCTAAAGGATATCTAGTAGGAACGTTGATATGATACAAGTCTACATGAAGTGGGTTTTTCCATATTTTCCATTAAATGTTGGGTTTTGATTCAGCGTCTCTTGAATGCACTTGTGCATCCACCATGTATTTTAGTTGAAAGGAGGGAACGTATTCTTCTTTTGCCTCCCCATTTCATTCCTTCCCCTCTTCACCTCCCCTTTCATGCCTCGTTCTGTCCTCCCTCTCGGTCTCTTACCCCACACTCCTTCCCCATTCTCCCTTTCTCCCTCTCCTCCCACTCCACTCAGACTCTCTATCTAATAATCCATCCATCTTTGCTCAGGAATGGAGGTCTAATGCTTTCCATCTGTGTGTGTTACTGGTGGGGCTCCAAGGGCAAGGCCTGCCACTCTTTATTCACTCCCCCTCTCCACTTCAGCTCCTTTCCAACAAAACCCCAGAGTCTGGTTCCACTCAGCTCTAATGTCTAAGATCTCTCTCCACGCTGGGGCCCCTCCTGGCTCGAGGTGGTCAGTCGGGGGGGGGGGGCCCTGAATCTGTGCGCTCTGAATCCTGGTTATTCTGGGTCATGATGAAATCAATTAATCACATACCTTTAGTTTCCTCAACGCAGATTATCTCACAAAACACCAAATATTCCAAAGAAAAACAACTTTAAATTTACATCTCTATAAACCACTTAAACAGGGAATTAATTGGAATAACCAGATTAAAAGAGAATTCCTATTTCGCACACAGACATGGAGACATACTGGATCTGCAGTTTATGAAGTAACACTCTCAAGCCATGGAACTAATTTCAAGGAACCAAAAAGGCTCCTTCAGACTTTTGTGTTTCCAATGTGGTCTAAAGACGTGAAAACAACCGACGGCTACAACAAGCTCTCCCACTCCACTCCACCAGGTGGCGGTAATACAGAAGAACTCTACAACAACAGAAAACATTGAGGAGATTCAAACAATGCTGCTGAGAGAAAGAGAGGAGCACTAAAGTGAATTCAAAACAACGGAAATTAAATTTAAAGGAATGCGCTATTGTGGAGATTGACCGTTTGTGGTTCCGGTACCACCCCCCAAACAGGGACATTTAAGGGAGCATAAAGATTTCTCATTAACTAAATTGAAACTGGTGGAGACGCCACATACGGCCCAGGAGTTCCTTCAAAGGTTTCTAGTTCCTGGGGAAAGCTCCATTCAACTTCTTGCCGAGAGCGAGATGATGAGATTGATGCCGCTCTCATGTCTGTATTCTACAGAAGAAGATAACCCAGAAGGCAGTTATAGAGTCTCCTGGACACGGGGGGAAACAGATGGCCTGGCTCTGTCCCGATGCTCATAACATTTGACTATAACAATGACAAGGAGGGGTTTTCTGGGTGTTCGTGTACTTTTCACAGTATGACTCAGCAGGACTCACCCTGCTTCCAGTCTTTATGCTAAGCTAACATTAGCAGCTGGTGGCCTGGTTTGCGGAGCTGTCCTGTCGTCCATCTTTAAACAGTCTATGGTTCCGATGTACCAATTTAAGACCAACTCAAACGTCTACGATCTGTATCGAGCGTTAAAGTTTGTGGCTAATTAATATCTCATCGTTACCTGCGTGAGACATAAAACGTGAAACCCGATGACACGACATGCTGTGTTGCGGGTGCTCGTCTCCTTTCTTCACCTCCTCCCATCTTCCTCTGATCTCTCTGTCTCTCCCTCTCCTCCCCTCCTCCTATCCTTCTTTCATCTCCTCGCCTCTTCCTCTGCTCCTGCCGTCCCTCCTCCTCCTCCTCTTTTCATCTCATCCTCTCTCCCCTACTTATCCTTTGATATCTTTTTTTTTTTTTAGGTCTGTGTCTGTACTTGCGTGTGACACACACACACACACACACACACACACACACACACACACACACACACACACACACAAGGCAACGTTTCTCATTATCGGCCTCAACCAGCAGGCAGCTTTGTAATCACGTTGTTTGTTTTGGTCTGTCATATATACACACATACCTATCTCTTCTGGTTTTCTACACATATCTCTCGTGCACAAGCGAGACTGAGTCACACATTTCTTCTTCTTCTTCTTCTCTCCTCTCTCTCTCCTCTCTCTCTCTCTCTCTCTCTCTCTCTCACACACACACACACACACACACACACACACACACACACACACAGATGTCAAACACAGCACTGCAACAAAGCCACAGCCCCAGTCTTGAATAGAGCCAGAAATAGCGTTGGGTTTGACTTGGAATCGGCTTAAGTCTTCAAAGAGAAACATTTCTTGATGCAGCAAAGGGAGCGAGAGAGGGAGAGAGGGAGAGAGAGAGAGGGAGAGAGAGAGAGGGAGAGAGGGAGAGAGGGAGAGAGGGAGATGGGGAGAACGGGGACGTGGGTGAGTTGAGGGGGGGGAGAGTTCTGGGGTGGGGGGGGGGGGGGGGGGGGGAGTGTAGCAGATATGGTTGTTACATCCAGCTGCAGAAAAAGGGCGCAAAAAAACTTCAAAGACTCAAGTTGCCATGGTAACTGTACGGAGCCTGCTTTAAAGCCCCACCCCTCGCTCAGACACACATACATGTCGCAAATGGGTTCATACGAATTGATGGCGGCTGTCGTGTCGCCGGCTCACACTTAGGTTTCTCTCTTTATTATTCTTTATGGAAAACTGTTGCAGCTAATTAAAAACCCAACAGCAGCCAATGCTCGTGGAAGAACCAACTGAAGCTGCTTCTTCTTGTTTGGCTCTGCATTGATGTCCGGGGCTCGCTCCCTCTAATTATGACATCACGCTATCACAGAGTCGTAGCCAGTGGTTCTGAAGTCTTTTTGTAATCAGATCCATCTCCCAGTCCGTCCGTGGCCGTGCAGAGACGGTGCACATCACGTTTTGCATGTGTTGCTGCTCTTTTTTTTTATTGATTTTGAAATAGATTTCTTTAGCCCTTTTCCTTTCACAGATAAACATCGGTTAACTTAAGTAAAAGTAGCAATACCACAGTGTAGAAATACTCCGTTGCAAAAACTAATAAAGTCCTGTATTTAAAGTCTTACTAGGTTTAAAGTGCAAAAGTTTTAAAGTAACAAAAGTACTTAATACCACAGTGTAGAAATGATCTTTGTCAAATAAAAGTACCAAAAGTAAAATGAATCATCATGACCCCGGAATAGATAGATTAAAACAAGTTTAAGAACTTGATCTGTTTTTGTAAATTCATTCCTCCATATTCAGGTGTATTGACTTTATAGATGTGAATCTGTCTCTGAGCTGGTTGGTCCACTACTTTGGTTCTGATTGAAGAATCTGAGCAGCTATTGGAAGAATTCCCATGAGATTTGGATTTTATTTATCTGAATCAATAACTTGGTTTTGTAATAAAATACATGAAAACCTTACAACATTCCTAACACACCACTATGCACCAGTGTCGTCAGCCAGGAATGTAAGTGGCGACTTTTTGAAACCACAAGCAACAAGGGTGGTTTAGACATATTATTCTGAAGGATATAATTACTTTCAGTCATGCTTTGATTATTGTTGACGTGCAGAGTTCTATGATTAAAAACACTATGTTTCTGGTGTCTCGCTAACAGGTTTGTTTTTGTCTTGTCAGGGCTCAAACATGTGGATGAAGATGGTAAGGGCTCTCGAGAACCCTCAATTGCAACGGTTGCTTTATGCACAAATTAATTATTTTTTTACAAATAATCACTGGGATCATAACTGAGTAACAAACAACGACAGATCTCTTATTTAATCTGTCTTTAGGACATATTTGCTAAATTACAAAAATCTTTTTTCAGTGTAGTGGAGACTAAAGAATGAAGGAAACTGAAATTAAAACCTTATAAACTGTTAAGTGGTAATTCTACATCTACGTAAACCGACGTGTGTATGAACAAGGCCCAGATTTTTGTGCTGCACTGTTTAAACGTGCGATTCAACAAATTCTAGGCTCTTATTTACTCTGAAATGTCATTGATGATACTGTTGTAAAGGTTTCAAGGTCGTCCAGGTCGGTGCATATTGTGTCCAGCTGTGTTTCCATGACTCCTGAAAAAAACGTGATCCACTTCTGTCCTTCTTCCTTGGCCACGTGAAGCACAGGGGTCTGTCCTGCATTAAGGAGAACTGGGTCTCGCTCGTCTGTCCCCGGAGCGCTTCCTGTCTGCAGATGGACGGCTGCCCAGAGACTCCGAGACTCTGAAGCTCCGAAGCCGCCAGTGGGTTCACATCAGCTGGGAACTGGGAGGTTGTTTACATCGAAAGTCATTTCTGTTTTTACCACTGTTGCGATCAGTGTGGCGCCGTGGTCGCAGAGAGAGAGAGAAAGTCTGGTTAGTCGGTCAAAGCGACTCCTCTATATTTGTGTGTTATCAGATGTAATTGGTTGTTAGAGCAATCGAGAGGGTGGTTCTCTACATGATGGATGGTTTCACAATGGCCCTATTGTGCTGATGTGTCCATTATGTGGCAGTTATACACATGGATGATTCCGGGCGGGTTTTCATTCTGCTCCCTTCATCTCTCTGATTAGACATGAAGAGTGAATGATGATCTTTTTCCCTCCACATGACGATGTTGGTGTCTAAAGGAGGAGCAGCTGTGCCCAGAACATTTCCTCTGAGCGGTTTGAGGCTGACCCAGGAGCAGCTGGAGTTAAAAAAAAAAAAAAGGGATGGCAAGAGCTGTGGTGAGGACCCTCGTGCAGTGTCGTGCACCCTCATACCTCCAGTCCGTCAATATATACCCATAATTAATGAAAGCAGCTTGATTTACATGTTTGTGGATGTTTTATTTGATTCGTTTTTTACTGCTGCCATTCGACGTGGTACAGAACTACACATCTGCAAGATCCAGAGCAATAAACAACATGCATGAGAGAGTAAAACTAAAATGTCGTGCCAGCTAAGTTGGGCCTACCCAAGCCTTTACCCTCTGAGTGGCTCTGACTTCATAAAAAAAAAGGCCACATAGCCACACTGAGGTTTCCAAAGCAGCAGATTATTGCAAAAGCTCATACGGAGCAAAGAAACTGACTAACATTGTCACCCGTGTCATCCAAGCTGCTAGAGCGAGTAAAAAGCTGAAATATTGCGAAAAAAACTCACTTTTGTGCACGTGTAAATGTTTCCCTGCTACACCTGCAGACCCAACGATTATAGAATCAATCATGGGAGTTTAAGGAAAGCAGTTAAGAGTTATTATAAAGAAGTTATTTTCATTTGTGTGTTTGTTCCATATATGAAGAAAGGGTCGATTTAAAACTTCAAGGAGATTTTGCAAATGCACATTTTAGCACCATGCAACAGAGTAAATCCTGCAGCTGTAAATATATATATTAGTTTTTTACATCTTTTACATTTGTCTCATTGTGGCTCTGTCTGGTGAGGAGATTATTTCAGTGACTTCTCCAACAGGTTGTCTTTGTGCCACCGGTGTTTCCGTGATAACCTCCACCTCTTGGGTCTTATTGGGCACCGTCTCATGTTATGCACGGCTCTTGTTTACCAGGAAGGGTGTGCGGTAAACGTCTAACAAGCCTCCACGTGTCAGAATCTCAACCCCTGTGTTTACTGATTACTGCAGTGGGAACTTGCCTCGCAGTTGCATTTGCTTTCGGCTTTATCTACACCGCATTGTCAAAGATAACCCACCCTAATAAAAGCATATTTAATAAGAGGTGTGCAACCTCCTGTAATCTGGCTTCAAATCTGCTCTGGGTTCACCACTTCCCCAGGTAACAAGTCTTACTACATCCTGAGCCAAATATTTCCTGTTTGCATGTCAAAAGAAATCTCCGTCACGGCTTTGAAGCCAGATGTGTCTTCCTGTCGTGCTTTGAAGAGGACCTCCCTGCATCTCAGCCCAGATCCCATTTAACAGATCCTTCACTGATCAGCCTCACTTTCTCCTCTTCTTCTCTTTATCGTCCCAAACCAGGCGGCTGCGTGGGCCTTCTCAAAATAATGTCAACGGGGTTAATCCTGTTAATGAAGACCCCACATCCACTTTTTTAGGTATGCGTGTTTGTCTCGGAATAAATTCACCAGATCTCTTTCCACAGTCAATTTACAGATATTAGCAGATATTAGCTGAGCTGCCGTCTGAAAGTGATCCAGTAGAAAAGTAAAAACAACTATTAGAGCACCTTAAACTGATTTAAGGTGCAACATTGCATTCATCATACCTGTTGATGCTTTTACAAGAAAGCAAACATGAGCTATTTAGTGTTCTAAAAGAGGTGGAAGATGTAAATTCATCATAATCCAATGAAACGTGACTTTTCCATTTGTTTAACTGTTCTTACTTGATCTCAAAGTCTGAACCAAGAGGACGTACGCGGTCAGCCAATAGATATTATTTCAGTGTGTTGTATCAGTACATTCAGAGCATTATCACATTATCTATCTCAACTCAAAACAGATTGATATATTACCCACATCAGAGAGGGGACACCGCGTCTTTTTTTCAGACCCATCTCTTTGCCAGCTCTGTGAATAGGCTGCACCTGCTGCAGCACGGCACACATTCACTTACACCAACATAAACACAGACATAACAGGTGTGAAGCAGAAAGAGCCGAGTATGTTTTTCAAATCCGCCAGACTCATAAACACTTCTCTGGTCGGAGCTTTGATGAGGTCGGCTCTGGCTCTGCGGCCGAGTCGAGGGGCGAGAGACGAACCATATGATTTCAACAAACCTTCGCTGTCTGAATTTTGTTTGAGTTATTTTGGTCTGCTGCAGGTTATGTTAATTTATACATTCTTTCTAGTGCGTGCACAGGGGTCTTTTTTTTTAATGTTTCCTGCGCAAACATTGCAACCAATTCAGGAAATGAATTGGCTGTTATATTTTCTTCCCTTACAAATAAAGAACTCTCGTGTTCCAAGACAGTTTATAAATAAAATTGCTGTTGAAGTGAGAGTTGAAGGAGAAACGACACAATCCTGAGAAAACAGGGGCATTCAGGGGAACCGATCGTGTCGCACACAAACACCCTTGAGTTCCTAAGTGTCTAAAAGCATCTGACGGCCGTGCAAACATCTGATGGAGTCGGCGGCCAAAGACGAAGACAAGCCAGCCCATTCAGGAGCGCGGCAACGGCAGGAACTCTTTACCCGCTGCAGACCACGGCCGGCAGAGCTGTGAGTCGGCCAGCTGCATCAATTACTCTCACAAACAGAGCGATCCATTTGTACTGAGTCACGAGAGGATGAATTAAAGCAGAGAAAAGAAGAAAGAACCACTGGTGACCACAATAACAATGTTTCCCCCCCCCCCCCCCCCTTTTTCAGTTTGGAATATTTCATAAATTGACTTAGTCTTCCACTGGGATTATATTCATTGGAGCCCTTCTAACAATGGAAGGTTTTTTTTAGACTTGATTTTAACATCTTTTGATACCACACAGGAAAAAGATTTCTTAATTCTACAGATGTATCAGAATCTGGTTTATTGCCAAGTAGTTATACACATACAATTTTGTGCAAGCACAAATATACAACATAGCAAACAACTAATGACAAGAGGAGAGCTGTGCAACCTCTGAGTCATCAGTTTGCATCTGATGGGTCAAGTAATCATCTGTGCTGCCCGGGAATCGAACCCGGATCGCAAGAATGGGAATCTTGCATGATACCACTACACCAGCAGCACTGGTTATGGCTCTGATGTGACACAATATCATGGGCAGGATATTACGATGAGAACCACGACTAAATACACACGACTGGCTGACTAAACCCGTAACAATTTAATTTATTACATATTTCTAAATGCCAACTCTTCAGGGAGGTGAGGTATCACGCAAAAAAATATCATGTGTTTAATGCTGAAAGGACTTATCAGTCACAGGTGTTACAGGTGTATCTCAGGGTAATTTGACATTAGCCTTTGGGTTAAAGACGGGAAAGACGACTACTACCGTCAGTCATGGTGTCAGTGACACATAAAGACAGCAGTGCAATGACACCAGGGGCCTCAGGTGTGTTTTGGTTCCATTCCATATATCTGTCTCTCAGAGTTTGAATGGCACTCGGTAAAAAGGTTCTCTGGGAAAATGGTGAAATGTTGAAGAAATTCCCAAACAAAGTACAAACCAGCAAAGACATGGGTGAGAATTTATCTCCGTGGCAGAGGTAATTACAGATAGTCAAAATGCCAAAGGTGAACAGACATGAGTAGATTCTGTCATTGAGTCATCTGACTTCAAACAAGCTAACAGTTTACACACGTTATACAGTCGCCCCCTTGTGGCTGGCTGCAGTGCAGGTCGTAAACCCGACCTCCTCCATGTTAGTGGATAGTACACTATGTGACAGTGTGTGTGTGTGTGCTGTATTCTGTCTAAGGAAACCAAGTGATTTGATTTCCCCCCTGTTCTCGTCCATCCTACAGACATTTTGGGTGTAAATGAGGTGTGGGTTTAATCCGGGGAAATCTCCAAGAAAAAGCTAGAAGGCGTGAGACGGCTGAGAGGAGACCAACTGTGCTTCTGCAAATCAAAAACAATCCAGGAGTGTGTGTGTGTGTGTGAGAGTTAGAGAGAGAGAGAGAGAGAGAGAGAGAGAGAGAGAGAGAGAGAGAGAGAGAGAGAGAGAGAGAGAGAGAGAGAGGTCAGCTGTTGGATGGGTTGGAAGTGCTGTTCTGCTTCAAAGCATCTCATCGGCTACAAGATTCTTTATCGCATGAGCTTTTCTCGCTCACTTATATTTTATTATGCAGTCACAATGTGGATTATTACCCAGACACACACACCCAGAGGCCTTCGCTCTCTCAAAGCTGCTCAGCTCGAGTGAAGTTTGAAGCTGCAGTGAAACCAAGAAGTGGATCCTAACAGAAGTGGAGTCTCTGGTGGTTACTACACACTCGGCTGCTCTCAGTCACATTCGTACAAATTTAGTTTGTTTTCCCCAAATAGGAATTTCCTTCGCAGATGATTGATGCTGCACATTTTGTTTATGCATCACCAGTTTTATTTGAAACCCCTAAAAGTGCCGGTTCTCTCTATTTGCAGAGAAAAACATACAACGATCCTGTAGCTGAAAGAAAAGACCACTACTGGGACAACTAGCTACCTAAGATACCAGATAAAGTCATTTTCACACATGACCTTCGGCAAATGAGAAATTGGGTCCAGACATTTTCCAAGTTTGCCTTCACACTTGTAAAGAAGAGACGATTATCCAGGTCAGACACGTTCACAATATCCAGAACCTTCAGGAGAGGGATGGGTCCTGGGTCGAGCGTGAACGAGGCGGGACATGACGTATAAATTATGGAAATCGCGTGATTTTGTTTACAGAATATCGACACATCTGTTTGTCCTCATCAACCAAAAGCTCTAGAATCTCGCTGTATGACACCTCTTTTTATATATTTGTATTTTTTTTCTGATTCCAGCCTGTCACGTATTAGAAACGACATCAATACGTTTTCTCACGTAGGTTTTTTTCTGAGATTTTTCCAGGGGGCTGGCACGAAAAGTTGTCCAAGGAAAAATGTCCAGGACAAAGTTCAGTACACGTCTGAAAGCAACTTTATTACAATAAAGAAAAACCTTTTTTTAGGCTGCAGATGTTTTGGGGTGGGTGTTTTGGGGGCCTGACTTGGACCCATGACATTTCTTACCCCGGCCCTGCAGCCTGCACGTTGTCCTCCTCTGTTCTTGCCTCTTCTTTCTCCAGCAGCAGATTCAGGCACAATAAAAAACCCTGATCCATTGATCCAGAGAATCCAGGCGCCGGTAGGACTCTCGTGTTTCCACGCCTCCTACTTTCACCCCCACTGTGGTGAATCTCCGGCTCACACACACTCACTCACCACACTCACACGCACACACACTCTTTGCCAGACTTCCAGGAGTTGGGACCGCGGATCAGAAGACGGAACACGGACAGCGTTCACGACAGAAAACCCCCCCCCACAACATACGCTCTCCTTTTTACGCATGGATCTGTTTTCGTCTCCGGAGGGATTTGTACGAGGTGCGATGGTTTGCGCGGCGGCTGGGAATCTCGGAGTCTCGCACGGGAGCGACGGAGCCCTCGTCCCCTGCGCTGCAAAGTTGTAAAGAAAAGTAGTTTCCCCCCCCCCCGCTTGGAAGTTTTTCCTCTTCTTCCGCCACCAGACGTTTCTCCAGCTCCCCCCTTTGCATGCGCGGACCCTCGGCCACCATGGCGCGGCGGACAGCGGGGGGACCCGTGGCTTTGACGCCGAGCGGGCGCGCTGCTTTCCGGGATAAGCAGCGTCGGTTTCGCGGGGGCTCGCGGGCGCTTCCGTGGGGCTTCGTGTTAATGTGCTCCGCGGCGCTTTCTTGTGGATACTGCGGAGCCGACACGGAGTTTTCCATCCTGGAGGAAGCGCAAGTTCTGGCGGATCAGATGAAGAAGCTCTCCTCGCAGGAGCTGGGAGTCTTCACGATGCAGGTAAAAAGAGGGGAAAAGGATGTTTTTGTTTTTGTTTTTTTTCTGTGTGAAACTGGGAGATCCATGTGGCACCTGGAGCTGCAGCCGGGTTTAAACCCCCCCCCCCCCCCGTCCTTCCCTGTGATCCAGAGGAATAATCAGCCACAGGGGGAAACTTGGTTTGTCCGAAATGTTGCTGTTATGAAACAATGAGCTCTTTGGTTTCCACGTTGCAGCGCAGCTTTGAAGTTGTGTTGGTGGAGTCAAACCAACACAAGTGTCCCTTTTTTTTAAAATTATTATAATCTGCTTTTATTCCCTGACACACAAAACATCCATTTATTAATTTCTTTCTGCACAAGGCACAGATAATACAACGAGGATCGTCTGTCACCTACAATCATGATCATGTGCGTTCGGCCATGAAGCAGCGTTTCCTCCTGTTTCCTCTCAGAGGCCTGACCCTTGTGCTCATTAATAACTTGATACGGTTACATTGTGATCGGGTCATGTGATGCACACTGGGGTTAATGATGAACACATGCCATTGTGCAGATTTATGAATTCAACTGGTTATGGTTTCCAGTTGTGTGTGTGTGTGTGATGATCTGTGGAAAATGTGGATCCCCTTCATATCACTTATTAGGAGTGAGTCTGTTTTCTGCAGCCTCAGAAAAAACCTCAGCTTTGAATTGATGGATAAATCCAGACAATTAGATTTTAGTTTGCACGCGTATGTGAATAGAGATATTGTCTCCGGCATCTGGAGCTGGATCAGAGTCGAGGGCGAGCAGGGCTGCAGCCACAGCTTCATGATGGGTCATCGCTTTGTTCATAAAATGTCACAAAGAAGGAGCAGAAATGTAAAAGATGGAACCAGGGATTTCATGTTTTCGTGCAGTTTTTCTCGTCATATCTCAACTATCAAAATTATTGCATTCCCTATTGATTTTCTGTCAAACGACAGGTAGTTGTAGCTCGAACTGATTTTTCTCTCTGTTATGGGATCGGACATGAATCGTGGGTGTTGGTCATTTTTCTGCCTTGTTGGAGACATGACACTCGTTATTTATAACCAGGAATCCCAGAATTTTGAAGAGCATATTCCTATTTTCTGGAAGAATTAGGCTGATTTATTGATCAAAAATGTCATAATACAATTAAACAAGTCTTCCAAATAAATCCCCCTTTTCTCAAAGGTAAATATTTCCTATATACATAAAGGAAAAACAGCAGATAGATGTCCGTCTGCACCAAGTCACCAAATGGCAGGAGGTGCAGGGTGCAGCAGAGCTTGGCGTGTGGTGGTGGGGGTGTTTAGCACTTCAGAGGCGGAGGAGCTCACAGGCCCTGAACACAGAGGCGAGGCGGCGGGGGGGCCCTGGCCCCAAATGGTGTTTCATCTTTTTCTGCTTCCACACACAGAGCCGCCTTCATCCCAGCTCTGGGAGTCGGCTTTGAGGGCTCCCTCTGATCCCCCCCCCCCGCCCCATCCTGGATCCGCCTTTGTCACCACTCGTTCCTCCGGAGTCTGTTCTCCGTCTGGGCCTCATTTTCCTCTTCCCATCATTTTCTCTTGCTGGCGTGTAATTCTAAAAATGAATCAATCCCTTTTCAAATTCTGTCTTTTCTTTCCTTCTCTGCCATCATTTCTGTTGCATGCAAAAAAAAAACATAATCTTGCCTTTTCCCCCCCTCTCACTGTATATTCAATGACTAATTTCAATTTCACATACAACCCTGTAGAATTATCATGAAAACACACATTCAGCGTCCCCCCCCCCCCTGTGTCGTGGGAATCCAGTTGTGAGGCCGGCGTGTTGCTCTGTAAACTGTGAAAATCGACTTGGCACGGAGCGAATGGGAGTGCGATCGAAAGCGGTGCTTTTCATGAATGTGTGAGGGCGCCTTTTCCACGAATGTTAAACGTGCATCCAGTGAAAACAGTCTGCGTCTGCCTGTGAAAACAACTGCAGGAATCTGTCGGCTCTGCGGACACCTGCTCCGATCTGTCTGCAGGTGTGTCCGTTCAGCTGGATCTCACTTTATCTCTCTGTCTCTTCCTCTTGTCTTTGAATCCCTATTCAGTGCAAGAGGCAGACACTCTTTTTTTTTTCATGAATTATTTTTGGGCCAGCGAGACATCGACATGCAAAGTTAATGCGTCACTATTTCGGGAGACATCTGAAGTTTTTTTTTTGTTATCAGGCGGATATCTCCGTTTAAAGTGTAATTCTAACCCGCTCCACCCCTCATTCTCTGGCAGATGTGTAATTTGAGGCTCGTCCTCTCAGTGCTCCTCAGTCACTGGGTCAACCGTGTTCAATCTGTCATTGAGTCAGTCAATTATCAGGGGAGGCCGGGGTGTTGACACTTTGCTGAGGCCGAGAGGTCAAGTTTTCAAAGCTGGTTTTTCAGCACGGGGGGGGGGGGGGGAGTTTTCTCTGGTTTACAGTTTATTGTTAAAAGCTTTTATTTCAGCAAGACACTGTTCTGCTACAACTCCTGTCAGTCTGATTATTGACTAACCAGAAGGGGTCTGGTCTGTAGTAGCGACATTTTAGGAATCGTTGCTTAAATCGGCCGATGTATTGGTATCAGAATTTGTTTTACTCCCCAATATTGGTATCAGCCCTCAAGATATCCATATCGGTCGGGTGTTAGTCAATAGTCAAATAAAAGTAAGTGGTAACCATACCAACCGGTATTTGATTTGATACATTTTCTGTGAAACGATGCCAAACAGGTTGCTGCTTGCAGCTTCTGAAATGTAATATTCCACGTTTTCATTTACTTGGCTGCTGCAAATTCCCACCAGTTGTTGTATCTGTGGTTTGTTGCTGACAGGACTCACGGTTTCAGTGTCTGGATCAGAAAGTTTCCCACCACGTTTCAGAGAGATATCTGACACTGATTCTGAGATTGTTCCTCGGTGGCTGTTGTGCAGCAGACAGTCGTCTCTGATGTGTACTAATGAGCAGTCAATGTCAGATTTCTGTGGCTTGGACCAGGAGGTTTCACATGTGAGTCGGGCTTGGATATCAAATATGAAATATGACCTCATTTCCTCCGTCCGTGTTATTAAAACACTTCTGTCATGTGGGAACCTGCCAGCGGCCGAGCCAGGACCACGGTACATGTTTCCACTAACGCTACAGCAACGCGGGTTTGATGACTTGTTGGAAATACAGAGAAACTTCAACGTAAAGACACGCACAGTTTGTAAAGCCACAACGAGATCCCTCATCACCGTGTTGCCCTCCGGCGCCCTTTTGCTTTGACTCAGAAGGTATTCACGCCCTATTGGCTGATTATTTATGGAGGAAATTTCACTGTGTTAGTTTTAAGGGCCCTAATCCTCGGAGAAGTGTGGTTTGTTATTGAGGTCGGCTCGAACCAGGATCCCCGGCCCCCTAATTGAATATTGATAGTAATTTGAGGGCAGTGGAGGTTTTTGAAGGAAAAGAGAAAATTGGTGTAGCTCTGGCATTATAATTAGGCCGTGATTTTTCTGGTTTGGGTTTGGCCCAAGGGCAACAGAGCCCAGATTCCTGCTTTGTTGTTTTCTTTCACTTTTTGGGTTTTAACATTTATAGATGTCCTTTTTCCCCCTTCCACCTGCCTCTGTTTTACTCTTCTTATCCCCACTCCTCTGCCTTGTCTTTTGTCTGTCTCTGGGCTGTGTTTCGTCTCCTTTCCTCAGTTTTTATTGAATCCGTGGCGGAGACAGGCAAACGGGAGGAGGGGAGGAGGAAGAGGAGGGTTTGAGGATATACAGCGGGACATCAGAATTCCTGCTAGGTTCTCTGCAGCTCAGCTTCAAAGCCTTCTTCCCTTGCACTGCATTGCCAACATGGCTGTGTGCTCAAACAGTCAAGGTTACTCTGAGCCTTGCAGGCCCCCGCTCTACATGTGGGACTATTGCTGCCTCTCTCTCACCCTCATGTTTGACTTTGAGTCTGTGTTTTTGGACGTTTTGCTCTTCATCAGGACTGAATCTAAACATATTAGCTTCAGTTAAAACGTTAAGAGCACTTACATGTTATTAGAGCCGCACCAATATGGATTTTCCCGGGAGGCAAGGCCAATATCGCTATAAGGGAGTAAAAAATGATAAGATATACCATCAGAATTGCAGCGATTCCAAAGATGCTGTGATCAAACACTTAAAACAAGGAAATGTAATTGAGGCTCGATATTTTACAGGGTAACTATAAACTTCAAATAAAATAAAACACAAATATATGCATCTCCCAGAAATCGTATACAAATGCACACTTCATCATCCATTGATTCATAAAGCAAACATATACACAGATATCTTAATGCTTTATGAAAAGAAAGGACATGTTAAACATTTTCAAATGAACCCTCGGGTGTCAATATGAATTTCTAAACGCATTCCTGAAGTCGTCATGTTGGACTGTTTTTGTTCTCCTTCCCTCGGGGGGCACAGAGGTTACGTAACCTAAGAAACTGTTTCTATTTAGTTCCCTGTTGCAAGTAATAGTTTTGAATATGGGAACTGAACTGCGGTGGAGGATGGACACATGCCATTGTTTATAACACTTCATGGATTACCGGTGTACGCTGTGGGACACTGAGGCCCCGGTCCGACTCGCTACATGCGGTTCATAGCGTTGCTCAGACGCTTCTCCTTCATGTATGTGTGTATTTGCATAAAGAGCAGGGAGGTGAGGTCCGATCCCAAGTGGTCAACTCACGATGTATTCTAATACCAGGTGTGAACTGACGTACCCAGAGCTGTCCACTTGGGACTGGATCACCCAGTGTGCATGATAATGCCAGGTGTGAATAGGGCCCAGAGCTAACATTAGCATCTCTAGCACCAGTTGCCTTCTTTCCTTGTACTTAAATATTCACACGTCTTTTCCTGAATGTGGTTTTGCATCTATATATATATATATATATATATATATATATAAGCAAATTTTCATTTTCTAGATTAAAATACTCGTATGCTACACTCGGGGCTGCACCAGTTAGTGGAACATCAGAATGTTTACAATTTAACTGCTACTTTTTTTCATGCTGTTATTGCCGCCAGACTTATTTATTATTTTATTATGTATTTCTTGGTTTCAAACTCTGTTATTGGATTTTTGGTCCCAAATGCTGCTGATGCCTAAAGAATTTATAACTCCGAGTTGCACTGTTCAGTTTATGTGGTTTAATCCAAGTTGAATCTAAAATGAACTTGGTATCTGGTGTCATAAGTTGTTGTTTGTGTATGAGCTTTCCAAACAGCACATTTCTATATTTTAAATGCATTTTTGTATTGAAATTGAGGATTTGTATTTATATATTCATATATATATTTTTTGAAAGAACAGGGCTCTCGGCTGCAGAGTCCCAGCGCGAGGGCTGCGCAGTGTAAAAGAACTTGGCACGACTTTCATATCAGTCTTCTAAATTCTTTGCCTGTCCAAAACCCGGAGATGTAGCCCAGTTCTGTCGACCGTTACCTTTATCTTCCCATCACAATGCGGGAGTGAACAGAGCAAAGGGCCGTGTTTTCATTAAATGTAGGGCTGCTTGTGTGCTTTGGCCTGAGTCCAGGCAGCGAGAGGCTCAGGCGCCCCTGCTGTCCAGCCGCCTCGTGTCTCACCACACCAGACACTCTGAAGTCCCCAGACCTGTGGATGAAACGGGGAACCTAAGTGCTGCTGTCAGACGGAATCCTTGTTGCCTCCATATTTCCAAAGCAGTCTCAAATTTTGTAATCCTTGCGTAGGGTCACCGGTTGGTTTCACGATTTGAAAAGCCCATGCTCTTTTATCTTCCATCTGGGCATTGCTGTTTTTATCCACACAGGCATCGTGTTTCAAGGTATTGCATTGTTGGTCGTTGGATCCAGACAGAAATACGAACTATCGGATTGGTTGCCATGGAATCTTTTGCAGACATTCATAGTATCAAGAAGATTTGCCCTTTAGTGACACCCTAAATGTCCTCTAGTGGCGTCAGCAGGCCAGAGTTTTGCACTCACCCTGCATCTCGACATCCTGTGATCTCTTGTTATTGCCAAGTAGCTGAAGTTCTACATCACGATGGCAGATTTTTATGGGAATACATTAGAAAAGTATTGGAACCCCCGGATGCGGCGTTCCCTTGAGGTCTATTTGTGATATCTGGACCCAAATGAAATCTTAAAAAGTCCAAGGTCAAAATTTGGGTCAGTGTTGGTTTGTAACTGGTCGTCAGGGAGACCAGTGTTGGCTTAAAACCACGGTGAACAAAGCTAAAAATTTGAGTCTGTTGTGGTTTGCCAAAAAAACATAGACTTCAAAAGATCCTGAATAATTTGATATTCAGCAGACATTTTAAAAACTATGCCATATTTAGCAGAGAGAGCTAAACGGAGATCATTTTGTGTCAGACGTCTTTCTCCTCACTACCTGCATCCCGCTGCTTTATTTAACTTTGTGTGCACGGAGCCTGTTTAAAGAAAGATAAGAGGAGAGAAACATTTTCAGGGATATGTTTTCTTCCCCCCCTCAGAGCTTTTGAACAACGTAACTCCCATTCATCTCAATCAGATCCCTTTAATTGTTCCCCAGTGTTAAGTACAGCCTTGTGCACCATTGTCTCTTGGCTCCTGCTGGACTGCGGTCAGGACGGAGCATGAAACTGATGTTCTTCCCTCTGCACCAGCTGTTGCGGTTTAAATATGTCTGTACTGTCGTGGCTGAATCATTTATCTGACCGCTTTTTGATCTGTTTCCCACATTTCCCGGCCGAAGAAGGCCTCTCTCTGTTTGGCCTTGACTGAAATTGGTTTAGCAGTTTCCTCAACCTTTTGTGTCTGCTTTCCTCGCTCCCCCTGCTGTATCTTCCCCCCCACTCGTACTGACCTGCCCTGAAATGCCGAGCTCCTGTTAAGAATCAGGACTGAACTTTGCTATATCAGTGCAACATACTTCAAATACAGTCAGATTCTGGAATATAACTTTTTTCTCTTTTTCCGCAACTGTAAACATCCTGTCGTTATCAGCTGTGCCTCAGATCAGGCTGATACTTGACTATGTGCACGCGTCTGCATATCTGTATTACATCATTATTGTGTATGGAGCTGAAATTGATTTGTAGAATAATGCAAAGTTTTTAAAGATGCATACCTTCTTTATTTTTTCAAATCAATGCTACTGGAAGACGTCATCTCGGATAGTTCCTTGACCAGTTTGCTCTCAGTGCAACACATGGATGGATTCACCAAACATATTGGGAGAATATTACTGATCAGTTAAATATCAAGGTCAACCAAATATGGTCTGAAAAACACATATTCCACGATACCCTGCAAAGGATTGAGCTAAAGAAGCAATTAAAAGCTTCTATTGAATTTATTGAAAATGATTCCCCATCATATGATATATGATAAGTGACCTGGTGAAGAGGACTACAGACAGTATATGGTAGGAAAGATGTCCTCATACGATGTAGTAAAGCATTAACCTTTGCAAATGAAAGAGTTAAGAAACATTATCCACGTTATCGCATCGGTCCACCGCCTATTTCTTTAAGATAATTAGCCACGGAGCTAATGATTATTATCAGTACCGATTACTAACAGACCAATTATTTGTTTTTTGTTATTGAATCATAAATCACATATTGAGACAGATTTTCATTACGATATAAACTGGTTTAATCTTTTAGGACCAAGCTTCTGTGTATTGAAGCAGGGCTGTTTATCCTCACGCAGCCGAGCCCTGCAGGTTCTCAGTGAAAGCAGTTAACTCCGCCCTCTGCGTATATTAAAGAGGAAAACTAATTAACTGGCTGTGTTTAATCAGCTCCTTCTCACTTTTTAAAAATGATTCTCCCTTTCTCTATTACCTCTCTCACTCTTTATCTCCCTTTCACCATCACCCACTCTGCATTGTCTTACTTCACACAGCCTCACTCTCCCCCCGCTCGCTCACACACACACCACACACCCTCAACACACACAAAGTGATAAATGCACTCCACGAGAGAGAGAGAAAGGATCTTTATTAGTGATCCAGGCTTTGTGTTCCTGGTCTTTTTTCCCCCTCCAGATTCCTGCCAGTGTTTCTCAGTTGGCTCCAACAGCGCTGACCTGGCAGTGTTCGCCAAGAGACCCGAGGCCACCCCTTAGCAAGTCAGTCCCTTCACTCGCCACAATGGGCGAGACTCAAAATGAACTTTCCCTGAAAGCGAGAGGGGGGACTTGTGGGGTAAGGCAAGGGGGTAGTTAGCAAAACAGCCATTTGGGGGGGGGGCAGGGAGAGTAGAGGGACCAGCTCCCTCCCCCAGACATTATGAATTTGTAAGGCCCCCATCCCCCTCAGTATGCACACACACACTCCTGCAGAAGAGGCTTTGCATTCTCGATGAGGGGAGAGTTGGATCTCCTCCTGTGGAGCAGCAGATCAGACTGTTGTTCATGCCTCTTTTCTCCTTCCTTTCTCTCTCTCTCTCTGTTTATGCCTCTCTCCCACAGCTCTGTGTTGTATACACAAACCCGCGGCAAACCCACACCCCATTTGTTGAGGAGCTCTCTCTTCCAAAGTTCTCTCAAATTTCCATCCGTGCTCGGTGCCTGTTTGCACTATTTCTGTATTTGGATAGGTGCAGTTTTTTGGGGGGTGAAGACCTGACTGTGCATATGCAACAGTGAAAGCGTTGGGGTTCTTCCTCGGGGCTGAGGGTGGTTGAGGTTGCAAGGGAAAAATGCTAAATTGGGTTCAGTGGTAGGAATGAAAAGCCCCTTTTATACAGAGATGCCTCTATTTTGCTATTAAGAAGACCCCTCGTTACGCCGCCTATGCTTGTTTAAACTGAACTAAACAAGCCAGTATACTGCCACCTCCTTGTGTGATTTCTCTTTTTTGATAGCATGCTGGCTTTCTGGCATCAGAGGCGTGACATATAACACAAGCATTGGCGCCTGCCCCACCACGGTGACTCTACTTTCTACACAGACTTAGATTTGGCTTAGGTTTGCCCTCTTCCATCAAAGCACACCCCATAGCCAGTTTGGAGCCAGTTCCTAATCTGGAACCAGTTCTTTGTGTTTTTCGACGGCCAGAAAACTGGTTCCAGAGAGGCCCCAGAAGAAACAACCGTCTACATCAGAGAGGGGGGTTTATCATGACCAATGAGACCTACTTTTCTGTGACCACTTGTTATCGGGTCTCACTTCACCGCTCTGTAAGCAAGACACTGACATTTGTGCTGAGTAAAGTTGCAACATTCCTGCCTTGAACGGGCTGCGTAAAGGGGGCAAGAGAAGAGTGTAAGAAATGGTGTGCAGCGGTGGAAGCCAAGATAAAACAGTTTCACACTCCACTGTCATACTAGTGCGCCTCTTTCTGTCATGACGCTGAAGAATGATACGACTCTTCTCTCTCACGCTGGGGTCACAGGGTTGTGAATGTCCGCTCAGTTAGTCCAACGTCTCTCCTCCATAAACTATGAACTACTGACACACAAAAACCTCTGTAGCCAAAAAGTTAAAGGTCAAACAGGAAATGATTGCACAAAGTTTTCAGTCACGCCGTTGTCACCTCACTGGCTGCTGATATGTCGAGATTTCTCTACAGACAATCAGGTCTGGTTCTCAGTATTTGTTCTTTTTACTGTCTTTACTCTGTGTAATAAGTGCATCCAAGTTTTGATGAGTGACAGATGTCAGAACTCCTCGACCTCTGTAGGGTTTGGACGTTCAGAGGGAGCTCAGAGTTGAGCTGCTGCCCCGTCTTGTGAAAGAGGACAGTTGGGGGGGGGGGGATTCGGGCAGTTTATCAGGATGCCTCCAATTGGCTGTTTACCGGGCACACCCAAATAGGGGGAGACCCAGGGGTTGACCCAGAACTCAGTGGAAGGACTACATATTCCATCGGGGAACGTCTCAGGATCCCCTAGGAGGAGCTGGAACGCTCGGCCTGGGGATAGGGATGATTGACTCACTGCTCAGCTGTGACCTCTGTGATCTGACCGGGGATCAGTGGAATGAAATGGATGAAGGGATGGATGGATATTTTACTCTCTTGGTTTATATTATTACTTCAATATACACCAAGTTGGACATATAGCCGGTGTACAATGGGGTTTGCAGACTCTGGTTTATATGTTTTCATATTGCGATGATCCTATGTCTTGATATTACGAGACGGTAGATAAAGCTCACACAGAGGAAAATCGTGTCACGATCTAATCATTTCTTGGTGCCTTTCGGTTTCCCTTCATGCCTTGGGGTCTTGTCTGCTGTCTTGACAGATTGCTGTGCCCTGGATTTTTCTTTTTGTCTCTTCTCTCCACCACTGTCATCATCTTCCTTGCCGCCCTTTCCTATATCTCTCAGTGTAATTGTGTCTGTGGGTGGTGGTATGTGAAACTGTCCTGTGCCTTTTTTGTCTTCTGCTGGTTGCCTGCCTTTGATGACAAGTCGGGCCTAGTGGCCGAGGCTAATGACTTGAACTTTTGACTTTCTGCCTCTACTCTGTAAGACAAGGCCGGTCAGAAGATGAGAAGAGATGCGAGCGTTTCATTTTCTCTCAAAGAAAAATGGCAAAGGGGGGCATGTGGTACAGTCGCTAATTAGGAGACAAGGATGAGAGTCCGATCTTTGAGTGTGAGAGGAAAAACGCAAAGACGCTAACACTGAAAATGTCGTTCTAAACAGACACTTAAAGTCACGTAAATGTTCTATGTGTGTGGCAAAGTCCACATCCGTCTCCTTTTAGAAACGTTATCAAAACACTCACTCCCTTGATGGCAATTTTCAGGAAAAGGTCCGGATCTAGTCTCACATGGTTCGGTTGGATTATTCTGGATATTTTCCTCGGAGGCTTGCAGGAAAAATTCAGGAAAATGTCCGGAGCAACTCACTCGGACATTTGTGTTCTTACACACAGTCCTTTCCCTAAACGTCAGGATAGCAGCTTTACTCTATTTCTGTCTCTACCTATGCACACGCATACCTCCTATAAACACAGAGGCGTATAAACCTCTACACACAGAGCGACTGCAGCTGTGTTTCAATATCAGTGTCCCTGGCTCAGTTATGTGTCCACCAATTGAGTGGCTTATTTGATCTGGACCGACTCGCAAGTACTGGAAGACGAGTAATAGGAAAACCAAACAGGTCTTGTGTTTAACATGGAGATGGGCAGTTTCTCCTGCTGGCATGTCAACATTAACCCAGATCACCAAGAGTACAGAGAAAATCCGCTCTCCGTCTTTATCCAGAGCTCCGGTGTGTTTTTAGAATCAACCGTTGACTGTGTGGACATGGTTGTTTCTTTCTGCCCTCGGCGCTGTGGTTTAGATTTCCCTCCCCATTGTGATGTCAGCCCAGAAGAAATCTCATTTAGGTTAGACAGAAATAAACGAGCCCTTTAGGTTTTTAACTTATTCCTTCTTAGTGGCCAAATGATAACCATAATGCCTCACACTGGGTCCCAGACTCATAAAAACATATTGCTCTTGTTGCGTAGGGACCGTCTTGAAATCATCTTGCAGCACATTTTACATCTTGGCCTCTCGTTGAAGAAACTCCAAGTTTTCCTCCCATTTCTCTCCCGCTGGTTCAGTGTTAGGTTCTGTTTGTGGTGTCTCCAGTTTGAGTTCACTGCCAAGTCGAAGTCAGTTTAAAAACAGGTGGTTGTTTGGCGACTTGGGCCAGATGGGCTCACCTGGTCTTTGTCGATTTACCAGGCGGTTTTCTTTCTCTTAAACCAAGCGTTATTAATATTACTGATGGAATCGTAAGCCGTGTGATCGGACATGACCTGCGGCTAAGTCCGGAAGATTGGCTACGGAGTTTAGACGCGTTCCGACAGCAACAAATCCTCCGCTGCAGACATCACGTGATTTCCTTTACAACACACAGACACCGGTGTCGTCTCTAATCTTCGTCAGTGTCTTTATTTTTCATTTTGTGTCTCTCACGCGTTAGAAGCATCATCAATTTTTTGCATCCCACATCTAATTAAAAACAGATTATCAGCAATAAATCTAAAGCAGCCAGGGCATTATACTTACACATTATAAACTCATATCCCATGTCCAGAAACCTGCAGTGAATCAACAGTAATCCAAACTAACGCTTTCTTGAGTCTTTGCAGAAACACCGGGGCAATGACCACTCGGGGCCCAACAGAGACACAAATGCTGAGAACCGTTTTAAACAGTTTAATCATTTTTGTTTTGTTAAGTAACAAAAATATCCACTAAATCACCCCAAGCATTAATTACTTAGTGGATGGCAACTAAACTAAATGTTTCAGCATACAGGTGGGACTGTGTTTGGCTGCCGTAGTCTTTACCTCTGGTGGTATTTCACGCTACGTCACATTCTGAACAGTCCTGGAAGTGAAGCGTGCCGCGGCCTCAGACCTGCTCTGTTTCCAGGACTGCCAGTCAGAGGGGGTGCAGCTGGTGATCGTGTGAACAAAAGCAGATCTCTTACCTTTTCTGGACACGCTAATCCGTCGGTGTTACTCGGTCTGTGTGTGAAAGGGCTCCTCGACTGATACTGAGCTCTGTGGGAACCTGCGTGAATGTGTTCACTTTTTTGTGATGTGTGTGTGCTTGTGCTTGTGTACAGGGAGTGTGTGTGTCACTGTAGTTTATGAATCAACAGGATTTAATTTACCTGTATTGATTTTATTGTGTTGTTTAAAAGCTCTTTCTTTAACAATAGACATTAATAGTAGTACTGGATTTTTGCATCGGTGTCAAAATATATTCTAATTTAATAGTTAATAAATAAAAAGAATATTTGATACTGTGTTATACATATTACATAGAAATCTGATGATGTAATTAAAGGACGATATCAACATACTGCATATAGATGTATGGCATCATGTGCATAACCCTCAAATAGAATGGGAATATTTATAATATTTATAAGGTCCCAAACCAGCGCTCTTTATTACCCATTGTAGCAGGAAAGACGAATGGAAGATTCTTTTTTGAGCGGAGCTGTCATGTGTGTCCTGCGTCATCATAACAGAAACTCTTTCTCTCTCTCTCCCTCTCTCCCTCTCTCCCACATACACGACAGCAAAGCAGCTCAAAATTTACATACTAGAAACTTGGAAATGTCCTTGGGGAACACACACACACACACACACACACACACACACACACACACACACACACACACACACACACACACACACACACACACACACACACACACACACACACACACACACACACACACACACACACACACACACACACACACACACACACACACTCTCTTTCCTGTCTCTGTTGCTCTCTCTCTCTCTTTTGAATGCACTCACACTTAAGCCTCTGCACACAGCGACGATCGACTCGTGAATCTGAACAGGAGACATTTCCGATGTTTAGACAGCATAGAAAAAAACCTGATGCATATTCAGCTGACACCCCCCCCCCCCCCCCCCCCCCCCCATAGGCCCGCCTGCTGTCTAAGAGCTCGACTTGACACGTTTGTGAAACACAAACACTGTGTGTTTGTGTGCCTGTGGTTTGCTTTAGTGTTTATGAATGCAAACTGTACTGTATGTATGTATGTGTATATATATGCAAATATGAATCCCTCTTTATTAGATATTTTTCTTGTCCATACTCTACTACTGTTCATTTTTCTTTTAAGATGATACGTACTAGCAGCATATGCACCCAACACAAATAATCTGACCTTGACACTCATGTTTCTTGGCATCTAGAAAACAACTGACAAACTTTTATTAATATTTCTACAATGTTTAAGTATATTTCGTGATTTGAAGCCTGAAAACCTTTTTAAAAAAAAAAAAATGTATACCTCGTTGTTGGTTATTGATTGAAACAGAGATTGTGTCTCACCTGAGCCAAAACCAACAGATACTGATCAGCCCATTTGCATTTCTATTTCCCTCCCTTGCCTTTTATCTCTGTAAAGACCCTTTTCTACTTTTCTTAAAATGTACACTGTCCCTCCAAATATGTTCCAGAAGTTTTGACGGATTTAGTTCATGAACAGGTTCAGTCAGTATCCTTGTTTTCTTCTTTATTCACTTTTCCACTAACTTTGTTCCCTTGCGCCTCTTTTTTAAATAAAATCTGTATTTATGAGTTTCACTCCCGCATGTGTAGGATAGCACAGCAAAAAATGAGACGAGTGTTTGTGTGGTGTGTGTGTGTGTTTTTATGTGTACTCTGGCATTGTGGTTTCCTGCCGCAAGTGAGGGTCACAACTCATAAACGGCCCTCATTTTAATTTACTTGCATGTGTCAGACAGAGTGTGTGTGTGTCTGTGTGTGCACACAGTTGCAGAGAGCTGCAGATGTTGACAGGTCCGACATCCAACTAAAATAAAAAAACTTTTCGGTTGGATGCACTTGTTTGAAGGTGCATCTTGGAGTTGATATGATGGCGAGGACAGACAGGAACGTGGGGAGATAGCCCATGTGTATTCCCCCTTACCTTTTAGCTTTTAGTGCAACCTGCAACTTAGTCATTTTTGTGTGAGAGAGTATATATGACAGATGTATTTCTGTAATTTAGGGAAGCATGGGCTGATGTTTTCCTGCCTCACCGCAGCTCCCGGGTTTAATCACCAGGTCCGTTTGCTTTGGCGAGGAGGGGGGGGCCTCGGCGGAGGATCCAGCTCCCAGTAAAACAGCCCCGAACGTCTGGATCATAAGTTATAAGTAACAGGCTGAGCAAACGTTAGCGGCGGCTCAGCTAGCAGCCTCATCCAAGACATCCTGTGTATGCAGATGCACAGATTTGAACAGGATTTGCTCCCAAGGACTGTTTGTTTGTGAGAGGAGGCTCACATGGAAAACAGTTAAAACTGTAGGAATCCTGGTTGGGGAAGCTTAAAGACGACAATGGTGGCGACAATAACGATCGTACGTTACTTCACAACGTCTCTGTCGAACTCTGTCCTCTGTTATTGTTTTGATCGAGAGAACCCGACCTTCAGGAAAATCCCACTGTGCTGAAACTTTGAGGGAACAGCGGATGTCTCGTGACTTTCTGTACTTACGCAAAAATCTCAACTGAAGAAAGGTTTTCCCCCGAAAAGCCACAGTGACGAAGCATTTTGCAATTTTGGCCGATTGCTTTTTAAAAGAAGCGTCTCACGCAGAAGGCAAAACAACAAGTGGTAACAATACATGATGTAACTGGAAGGCAATGTTTTCAACTGTTTGGGATTTAATCTAAGTTTATTGGACGCCTGTTATGTTGTTATGCATGAGTCAGGGAGATACTCCCATCAAGTTTTAATTTGAATCCCCGGTAAATCTTTTCATGGAAATATGTAATGAATTATTAGGCATTGGTTTGTTAGGGTTCAGACTTATTGAAATGGTTATTGTCAGGACCAGTTTCTTCATCTAATGCAGCCCTGATACAACAGTCGTGCAGTAATACCTTCTTCTGAGGTGTTGATTACATTCTACGGCCATTTTGGCACTTTTGAATTATTCCATATTATACTGAGAGGGGTTTCTGATAGTTTATCCTTCCTGTTGATGTCATTACAACACTGCAAACATCAACAACACATTCAAACAGCTTCTACAAAGTCTCAAGGTGGAAACCTTCACCTCAGGACTGTTGTATTATACGTCATAAAGTTTTAGTTACTTGTGCCAATAAACCTGGCAACCAAGCCCATGTGTAACTAAACGACTTTTACATACAAACCATGTTTAACACTCGTTATAAACACGTGTTCAACCTAAAACCTATTTGTTGTTATTGGTGTAAACACACGTCCAGACCTGCCATATTTACCCTTAGGTTCCTCATGGACACGGGTTAATGGGAAATATTGCAAAGTTAACTTGTGGCTGATTTGGGCTGAACGTGCTCTGTATGAAACTTACTAATAACTAATCTTACTTCACACACCCATGAGACGTTTTTGTTTTATGTGTATGTGCATGTCCACGAGGGTCGGCAGGACCAGTATGTGCAAGTTTTAACTTTACCAAATGGTGAAACCGGTATCACGTGTAGTTTAGGCCTCTGCGCAGAGTGACCCCTGCCTTTTATTAATCCGTGCATGTAACTGGCCCAAGAGGACATGAAGTAGAACAAAGCACACTGTCTGTAGAGAGACGCTATAACGGTGCGTAGACATGATCTCACGTCGTGTTCAGAAACCTGAGAGGGAGACCACCCGGGGAAACCTTTTTTTTCCCCCCTTCCTCTTGTCCTTTCTCTACTTTTATCTCTTAACAATCTTTCCAATCAGTGCTTGTCCCTCACGTTTACCCAGATCTTTGATATGTTCCCGTTCCTTCCCCACCCCACTCCTAAAGAGTCTTTTAATAATGTTTTCCCTTTTATTATGGTGACATGTTATCTATAGAGTGGCACATATAGGGACGCTTGTAAAGCTGGGAAGTAAACGCCTCACAGATGAGTCCACAGCAGAGGAATGTGAAGATAATCCAGGATGGTTTGTGCAGACATAGCAGGCGCCCCATCCCAACATCTTTTCACTTGGCTGAGAGAGGGGCCGTCTTGGCAGGAAGCGTATATCAAAGTTTAAAGTTTATTGGCACGGGCTGACGAGCCCTTTGCGCTGCGACTCTCTCTCCCTCTGCCTTTTCTCTGACCCTGACATTCAGATCATCCTCAGTTCTTTCACACACTCCCTCTGATCCCTTTGACTTCTCCAAGTCCAGCTAGAAGAGCCCGTATGTAAAAAATATTTGTAGGATTTTTTTTGTTTTGTTGCCCTGGCAGGGTGTACCACCAGGGTGTGACTGGGACTTGTGGTGCCAGAGGCTGCTGCCAGACTGGCTGAAGGTTAACTGTTTTGGAGAATTCTGCTCGGTTTCCACTGCTGTTCTGCCGGTTTGCTTCAGTCATGCCATATGTCATTCCACTCCAAGGTCCTGAAAGGGCTAATCCGAGGAATTTATTTTTATTTTGTGATAAACTCCAGCCATAAAACAAAATACAGCGAGCACATTGTGCCGGCATGTTTTTGAAAATTAAGTGTTTTTCTGTCCCTCAGTTCTGTCGTTCAAATTTTTAGAGAGCAGCTCCTGTTTTCCTCGTGTTAGAGGAAGCAAATTAAAGGATTGCTTTTCAATTTGAGTGTATGAAGTGACGATTCCAATCTTAGGGAAAGTATTCGGACCATCATATAGTGATAGATCTTGAAATGATATCCTGAGTCTGTCATTGTGTAGAAAACAGCCTGGTGGATCAGGAGGTGGTGCCCAAAACGGACTCGACATCAGTAGTGGGGCAGTGGTTTGGCTTTCCACAGTCGGGCATTTCTCAAAGGAAAGTAAACGGTAACTGTAAACGCAGTGGTCGGCACTTCTTACAATCTGTTCTAACCCGGTAAAAGGAAGCATCTGAGGGAACATGCTCCGAGTGATTCACTCAGGTTGGTGCAACATCCACACTTCAGATCCACAGTGTGATCTGGCAGGGCCTTTAATGCAATAGTCTACTTAAGGAAGAAAGATCGTGGATCATGATCGTGATACTTAGTCCCCAGATGTTCCACATCATCAGTGATTTGTGCTTTCCTGCATGGGGCTCAATGGTCTCCGCTCATTCCTTGGCCAGTCTCAGTCATGTTACATGAACACAAACACCATCATTTAGCCCTTTTTAATATGGAGAAACACGCGAAGCCCCTATAAAAGCACAGCCTTTTCTCATTATCCCGCATTCTTCTCTTGAACTAATTTGACCGCGGTGTGTGGGGTTCTGTTTTCGTCCTTGTTCACTTCTAGATTTATCAGCCTAATGGAGGCGCTCAGGTATGCAGCTTTGATCTGTCTTCGGGAACGTTTTCACATTGGCTCCACTTTAACAGCAACTTGCTATTCCCATAATGCATCCCTGGCCCTGGCGGCACTGCTGCTACATACACTGTGTGCGTGTTACCTTGTCTAAGACGTCAAGGAAATCCGTCCCATCGAAACCTATGTGCTGTTTGTTTAACTATATTCAACAGGTTTGGCAAGGGGCTTAAAAAAAGATCAGGGAATTATCATTACAAAATTAGGAATGCCACTATTAAGAATTAGTTTTTTCACGTTTTAATATGTGTAATTAGTCAAGTGTGAGTCGTGCATGTTGCTGTGGCCCGAGGCCTCGTCTTAACAACTCTCTGAACTTAAAGGGCTTTGTGTAGAGAGGTAATAACTCTGCTTCACCACCTTTTCTCGACATGTTCTTGCAAACACACCTCGTAGTTTGCGCCAAGAGGAGAAACCTGGATAATCAGTCCGACGCGTGACCCTTGAACCATACGTGCTAGGATCTCACAGTGTTGAACCTCTTCATTTCGTGCACATTGTCTTGGCTGTCTCTTTTATTTGCCTTCTCCCCCTCCATTTCCATCGTTTGATGCTGAGCGGCACATAACACTTAGGCTAGGTCATTGTTCCTTAACACGCAGGGAGTGAGGGAGAGAGAGAGCGAGAGAGAGAGAGAAGAGGGGCGGAAACCTCATTTACTCTCGCTAAGCTGCTAGATTATGTCTCTCATTTGAGTCAGTCACAATGCTTCATTTCTGGAAGTGTAGCTGAGCCACTATTCAGAGGGCTCGTTACTACCCTTCGTCCCAGAGAGTCTGTGTTTGACTTCTCAGAGTTAAAGAAGGTCAAATGTCCGAAATGTGGCTTTTCTATGGTCATTTTTAAACCAGTCTGTTAAGCAGCATGTGTGTCTTATAATTGCAAACTGATGGAAAACAGAAGAAATTATGAAACCAAAAGTACAAAACAATGCTTTTTTTCCTGGAGCCAAGCTGTTTGGTTGCATGTGTGTGTGTGTTATCCATATGTGTGGATCATTTGTACATCTGATGTCCTTTTCCAAACTTTTACTCGCCCCAATAACTTCATGTAAACACCTTCTGCCCCTTTTTGCCCGTGGAGAAGTTACCGTTAAACCACGGTTCTGCGATCGTTCTCTTCTCTTTGCTGCTGTTGTCCGACCCCACCCCGCTTTTCCACAGCTTTCCCCCCTTTTGCTCCCTTCTTTGCTCCTTCACCCTCCATTCCCTCCCCCTTTTCTCTCACATGTGGAAAGCATTATATCCTGTCTGGTGGAGAGGGAGAGCAAACATCCCAGGCCGAGACTGAGAGCCTCTCGGGAAGGTGCGTAGGGGGCAGTGGGGAGGCCGTTAGGATCTGACTGGTGGGGGCTCTCTCTCTCTCTTTCTCTCTCTATAGGTGTTTTCAGACAGACCTGCGGGTAAAATCCAGAGAATTGGATCCGAGTTTACTCAGAGTTTTCCTTTCACACATGCACATGCAGGCATAGGCAGGAAGTGACGTATTAAGTCCACTGGGGAGATCACGTGATCGCGCTTGCAGCATCATCAGCGCTTATCACCACAACACCTGTCTCCCTGTCTCTTTCTCCCTCTCTCTGGACCCTGACACTGTTTGGACAAAATGGGGGTCTTGTTATTTCAGAACCACAATATAGTTGACAGGTTTTACTCTCCCACTGCATTGGACTGGAAGAGACCTTGGCGCGGATGAGGGGAGGGAAAGATAAAAACAAAATTCCAGTTGGAAGTCTTTGCACACTGGTACATTTTTGGGTATTTTTAGATGCGAGTCCAAAAGACCTGTGTTGTGTTGGTCTCCTCTTTCTTCGTCTTCCTTCTAATCTCTCCATTGAACATTGGTGTTATTGGGTGAAGCTTTTGTGATTTCTTCAAGAGGTGGCGGACTCAAATAATGACCATCAACGAACATGTCTGCAGCTCTCTTTCCTCGTTGCCTTTTCTAGCAGCATTTTCCAGGCAAGTTGCTTCAGGACACTGGCTCTTAGTCAGGTTCATTAACTCCTGTTAACGGGTTGAATACACATGTTAGATGACACTTACCCAAAAGTGTTGTGGAACCAGTTCATGGAGCGAACCGGTCATGAGAATTGGATGCAGCGACTCTGGTGGAAATGTTTAAAAAAACCATTGTTCAGTGTTGCTTTCCTTTCACAAGTTGCTCCACATTGAGAAGCTATCCTGTGGTTAATGCAACACAATTTGTCCAGTGTCTTGGACTTGTCAGATGTTGAACAGGATCCCAGTGTTCATTTTATGTCCCAAAGCTGGATCCTCTGACAGAAGGAAGAAACCACCACCACCACCACCACCACCACCACCACACCCTCACTGCTTGGATCGAGACCTAACAAACGGCTACGTGCTTTGCGGTATCCGGCAGCGATTTCCTCCCTATTGATTATACCGACACAAAACTGTTGTCCTTTGAAAAGTCCCTGACAAGTCAATGGCAGAGGCTTTGATATTAATACACCGCGGTCGTGTGATTGCTTTACAGAAGATGTTACTTTCTTTCTCAGTGGTATTCTGGCTGAAATCTAGCTCAGCCGTTGCAGTATTAGAAGGAGGGATCAAAGCCAGGACTCACGGTGGATATCAGGCCTAAGGCTACAGTTACTGACAGTGTTGTCAATGCTTTTCACTGCTCGCAGTCAAAGTTGTGACTGATGAGAGCCAATCAGGAAGCGGACGGATGATTCCACGATTGTTTCTGCTTATCCAAAGTTATCTTTATGTGGTGCTCGAAAACTAGTGTGGATGCCAGGTTTAAAAGTAGCCGGCCACACTTTGGATCGATGAAGCCTAATAGTTTCTTTGTGGCACCCATTGTAGACCATTTAGACTCTGACCTAAAAAGAGGAATACTGAACTGTTGAATCCATTGTAATGTTAAATTAAATCACTATGACAACAAAGTTATATTTGTGTGACATAAAAGCCAAGACTCTTAACGCATGCAGCAGTAATCCTCAACATCTTTGCCTCTTTCAAGTGCACACAAACATCCATAAAGGCACTTATAGAGAAGATGGAAAACGGAGCACCATTAACCTGAGCCTACCAATGGTTCTTCAATCCTTTGACGAGTGATGCGGGCTGTGCACAAACACACACTCCCCCTCTCCCTCCGCACAGTGTGTGTGGGCCGAGGCTTCGCAGCCACCGCCTCAGGTTATCCGTTACTGAGATTCAAGCAAATTAAATTCACCCCCATCACCCTCTGAATGCAGCGGCAAGCAGTTGGCAGACGCCGACGGCCGGTCATTTAATTAGCCAACCTGCTCCACTGGGTTGAAACCGAGATGCACTTAATTAGCGAGGCTTTGGCTTCTTTATGGACATTATGGAGACACTGAGCGATTCCGATTTGACATGGTGCTTCAAGCCCAGCCCTCCTTTTTCCCCTTTTGTATAGAGTCATGTATAGAGTGTGGAGTCGATTCATTCCTTAGAGCTAAAGCATGCTTTGGAAACCTATAAGTCAGCTGTCCAACTTGATTTGTTTGTGGATTTTTTTTAGAAGTAACGAGAAATGTGTCCAGTGTTTCCCCTACCATTACATACCTACAACGGCACTCCCCGCCCCCCCTGGAAGGTCAAGGTAAATAATTTTTTTTTTCAATATAGCGCCAGATCTCAACATAAGTCACCTAAGGTTACCTTTCCTATAAAACATGTCTATAGCTTGCTCTTTAATTAAACAAACAAATGCCCTTATGTTATTTCTCTTATTTACACGACGGCATGTCAGTTCTGTCTCTACATCAGGGTGCCAATAGTACAGGCGGGCGGCGTGCGGCGGTGGACACCAACATTATTGGCGTAGATCTGTTGAGCTGGTCATTTCTAGAGTAGCTCACAAACCTATGAAGTGGTGGGACCCTGCTCTACATGGTCGCGCGTTTAGATTTCTCCTCTGCTCTCTGTATCGCGCACGGCGGAGTTCCATCCCAATGCGCGCGCACACACACACACTGACACGTGCGCGCGCACACAGGTGAGCCACCGCCCCGCCCCCCCAAAGCTGCAAACCTAGGGGAAACACTGGTGTCTGTGATCTGCTTATATTTTGACCATAATCAGTGTGTGTGTGATTTCTGGTTCGTTCAGTGAATAAGAAAGTTGTAAAAATCAAGGCCTGGAGGTGAAAAGTCAGATGATGTCTGACACTCTACCACCGGCCGTGGTTAGGTTTCCATTATATTGATTCATTTTAAGCCATTCTGAAATATTTCCCATTATATATCAATACATGTCACACAACTACAGTTATCGTGAAACTTGTTTTAATAGATTCCTTTTCCATTTGGGGTGAGCACAACATTAGCATATCATCAACATAGAATCATATTTTTTCAAATTACAATGAAGAATATTCAGCGACTATTGTGATAATTAATAATTTTGTGACAAAAGCCAGATTGTTGCAGTTTTTCTACCATGAAAATAGAACATTTGCTGCTTTTCTCCATCACAAAATTGAGAACTGAATATATTTTGGGGATTTTGGGGATTTTCTTCGACGTTTGAGGATATAAAGTCTGTCATGAAGCTCGGTGAAAAGATTGAGGAGAAGTGCATCTGTTATCTGGTTTATAGCTGAGCTGAGTTTTTTATTCTTTTTTTTTAATAATTGATAGGAAACGCAGTGAATCCTTTTAACGTGCCTCTGAGGTCTGAGGTTAGTGCACCAGTTTTATCCCCATAGATAAAATGGATGGATACAATACTCTTTTCTTCTGTTGCCCTGGCCGCTGCGTTTCAGAGCCCAAATCTGCAGGTGCAATTATTTCAGACAGTTTTTGTTATATTGCAGAAATACAGAATCTATACTTTATCCCCCCCCCCCCCCACCCTTGCTTTTCCACCCCCATGTGCCAGTTTCCTGACTCTGCTTTGTAAGGTTGGGGATGGAGACATGGCAACGGGTCGAGGAAAAAACATGCACACACACACACACACGTGCACATCAGAGGAGAAGCTCTGATGCCGTATGCCCGGCTCCAGCCCTTTGTAGTGCAATGAGCGGAGAGTTGGCTGGGAGCAGAGAGGAGGGGGGGGAGGGAAAAGCAAGGGGGGGTTAGAGTACAGAAGGAAGGAGAGAGGCTGAGCTGTATACCAGCAGCATGGAGGAAGCAGCAGTTAGCGTCCCTGGGGCTTTAGGCTTTTATCTGTCAGTTGTATTGAAACCAATCTCCCCGGCCTACAGCTCCAAAACATCTATACTGAAGCGTGTGTGTGTGTGTGTGTGTGTGTGTGTGTGTGTGTGTGTGTGTGTGTGTGTGTGTGTGTGTGGTGTGTGTGTGTGTGTGTGTGTGTGTGTGTGTGTGTGTGTGTGTGTGTGTGTGTGTGTGTGTGTGTGTGTGTGTGTGTGTGTGTGTGTGTGTGTGTGTGTGTGTGTGTGTGGTGTGACACGTTCATCGACATTTCCTACAATTCCAGTGTATGAGCTCCACACCCTGTTTCTTAATGCATATAGCCCACATATGCATTTGATTTCACAGTTGGTTCATACACACACACTCTTTCAGGACGTGCCCCACCCAAGTGATGCATCCACCATTGCCCTCCAGTGTGTTCTCAGATAAAACCTTGGGCTGCTGCTCATCAGGCCCTAAAGACAGGATTAGTGTGTGTGTTTTCCTCTCTAGTCCAATTCCACGTTAGTGTGGCTCACGTCTCCACTCTGTCCTTTGAAGACGGGTGAATCGCTAATAAGCAAATTCCCAATTCAGCCCCTCCACTGCACTTGGCCTCCACTTCCTCTCCTCCTCCCTCCTGCTCTTCTTTTTTCCTTCCTTCCTTCCTTCTTTCCAGTCTTGCCTCTGCTTTCACGTTGTGCATCTCTGAGCTTGACATTCTCTCATTTCTTTCCTCATATGTTTCGCCTCAAAACCTCTGTCCTCGGGCTGTTGTCGTCAGTTACACGTCTGGATTTGTTGTGCGATGCTCCGCTGAGGGAAGAGTCACTTGGGTGGGTTTATGGCATCCACAAAAGACCCTGACGGAGGGGCTGAAGAGGCAGGCCCAATTAAATGGATGACATGTACATGGAAAGTTCCCATGGTGTAACCACTGCTCCGAGCTGTTGTAACAGGGTGCAAAGAGGACGGAGAGAAGAAGAGGGAAAAACGAACGAGGGAGAAAGTTGTTTTCTGTGTTAGCGCCGCGAGCTCGTGGTGCGCTTTTCAAACTTCCTTCTGATGGTTAAACCTGCGCAATCTTAATCCTCTTCTTCTCCGATAATTGAGGTGAAAGCAGGTTAGGATTTAAGTCTGGATAAAGCCGGAAACAAAATAAAGTGATAAGATGCTTCTTGTATATGCAGCCAAAATTCACTGCAATGACTAAGAACCTTGCGTCACTTCAATAGAAACCACAGGATTAAAAACAACCCACAGGTTCTGGTGGTTATCTTTGTGACTCCGAGTTTAAGCTCCCACTGGGGTTTGGCCATTCTTGTGAATCACTCTTCTGTGGTTGGGATTAACCTCAAGGTGGATGGTTTTTAAAGAATCGGGCTAATGAGACGGAGGCTCGTGCTCTGCGATGCACAGGAGCTTGAATGCAATTCTTGCGAGCTTAGCTGCCTGTTTAGATCCAGTGTCTGTTGAATGAGCATTTTTATGGTGCTAAAAAAAAAAATCGGTTATTATTAAATAGCTGTGATTAGTCATCCAGAAGGATTTACTCACCCCACATGTGATCGCTGCAGAACGATTTCATTCCGCAGCTTGATGAATGAAGCCAAGTGGCTGTTTCAAGGGTTTCCAATGTTTTTGCTTGAGGAAAATATGGGTGTTTCCTGCTGCTTTTACGAGTTAGACAGCTGGAAAATGTATACATTTGTATGTATTTTCATCTGGTTTATTGTCTATTATTATAATATTTTGTAGGGCCAATAAAATATCTGGAAAATATCCTGTGTGAGAATCCAGCAGGAAAACGTCTGTGGGAATATCTCGGGATGAGAAAGAGGCAGATGTAGAAGGTGCGACGAATGTCGGAAGGAGATTGGAGAACTGTTCGCGACTCGGGCCGGTGACGACGCTCTTTTAACAAAAAGACAGTGTGTTGTGAACAAATCTCCTGCTGCTGCCTTCATATGTGAATGATTAACTCATGTCTGAAACTAGCTACAATTCTTTTTTTTTTAAAGAAGAAGTAGTAGTAACCCCTTAAACCCTAAAAACCTGTTTGTAAATACACATTTCTCACGCAACTGAACACTTTAAATATATATTTTTGGCATCTTTTGGTGACTTTGATATGAATGTGTTCCATACTGCCCAGCCCCGCCTTGGAGAGGTGACAGTGAAGTGTCCAGGCATGTTTCCAGCTCTTATCTGTCACTGTGTTGCAGCCTTTACGGCCTCTGTAGTGTGTGTGTGTGTGTGTGTGTGTGTGTTGTGTCTGTGTGTCTGTGTGTGTCTGTGTGCATTGCAGTGTTTGATTATGGGTCAGGGGAGGCCACAAGCCCACGGTGGCCCGGGCGGCCTCAGGCCTCTCAGGTTTCAGAGCAGAGCATTCCTCGCTGCCTGCTCCATAGCTGTGAAAACCGCAAAGCAGCTCCAACAACAAACACTGGAGGCACCGGGGGGATAGACAGCTAACCTGCGGCTAATCAACAACAGGACTTTTCTCTCTCTCCTCCAGAATCTGTTCCCTGTTTCTCAGGCTGAGCGGAGACGGAGCGTTTCTCCACTCCAGCGCCTGGTTCTCCCCTACATCCCCCCCCCCCCCCCCTCTTTTGTCAGGGTGGTGTTTTGAGAGTGCACGATTTCCTGCTAAGTAGTGGCAGCTCTGTTTGTGTGCGCTTGTCCATGTTTATTTGACAGTTCCACGTCTCGGACCTGCTGTTTTTCCACCACGGAGGGTGTGGAACAGCAGACTGTCTGGGGTTGGTTTTCCACTTTGCAAATAACTCCGTAGTGAAATATGCAGCTGTGTGTGTGTGTGTGTGTGTGTGTGTGCACATGTTTGTGTTTGTGTGGCACGCACGCAATGATAACATTACGAAACTGTTTGTATAGCACTCTACTCTTGGGTGTGTAAAACCAAAGCAAAAACAATCCAGACAAGGGCTGCTGACTCCATTGAGACAGTCAGGATTAGAACTGAGACCGATTGACAGTGTTTGTGTTTATTAGACGTGATCACATTTCATCTGAAGCTTCATCCCCGAGATTTGGGCTGAACGACCTAATTATGACCCAGAAGTGAGGACTCCAGGGAACAGTTGTGTGTTTGTTTGCGTCTGTCAATGCCGGACTTTGTATCTGTAGATTGGTGTTGATTTCCCTTTTTATTATATGAACGTATAAGAACTGCCCAGATTGGTTGTTATCAGTCGGGGAGGTGATCAAAAGTAAAGGGATTATTGGTTATTTTCATACATCTGACTTTATACAAATCCAAATATATTGGGACTGGACATTTTCCACTGTTTTCTAATGACAAAGGACCAAATGAATAACCAGATAATCAGCAGAATAGCTGACGGATGGAAATCAAATTCTTTTAGAGATGTTCAGATACCGTTTCCCTTCCCGATAACGATTCAGATACCTGGACTGAGTTAAACTGAGAGGTCCTGGAAAAACTCTGGTTCTTTTGATGAAGCAAAAATTAACCTGAAAAACCTGCTCATGTTTGAAAGACCCCTGAGATTGTGTGAAACTGCAGAAACTTGTTTTCTTATGTCTTTTGTCGCCGAAAACGATCTGTTGAACGATGCAATAGACGACGCAGGCAGCAACACCCTGGTGCGAATCTGCTCCGGGTTGGATGCGGTGCATTCTGGGTAATTGGTGTCCTCAGGAATGTGTCGAACAAAGGGTGTGGACAGGCGGCAGGAAGTGGTTGCCGTGTGGAACCAGGCAATTTGAGGCTTTGTGTGCAGCGGGGGCAGCTTGCAGTGAACCACCTGCCTTGTACCTGCTGCCTCAACACAAACATTAGTTCTACTCTGTTTGTAGCTGCCACACAGTCCTGCTGCCTGTGTTTAGGGAAGTGCGTGTGTGTGTGTGTGTGTCTGTGTGTGTGTAAGAGAACGAATATTTAACCAATGGGACCCAGGAGACCGTGTGAATAAGCGTGTGTGTGTGTCAGGGGCAGGTCTGTGTTCACACACCTCTTTCGAATGTTTGTTCTGCTGCTCTCGGAGCGCTGAGGTCACACCAGGGCTCATTTTCTCCATGCGTTCATGTACAGCTCTGCCTCCAGTTCACTTAACAATATAAATCAGGGACTATTAAAACTGCTTCGGGCTGGAAGGGCCACGGAGGGAATTTAGCATCACCTTGTGAATCGGGGCTCACGCACACACCATCGTTTTGTTGTAATGGCCGATCTCCAGACGGGTGACTCATTCTCCTCGCCCGGCCGAGAAGCTGATTGAATCGACAGAACCACACTGTCTGGGTCCGTGGCTTGGCTGTTACAGAAGATAGGTTTATCATCCTCTCGGGACCGGTAATGAAAACGGCTCTGCACCTGTCTGTGCAGAGAAATGCATCAGTGCTAATGCTACTGTCGGCCCCAGACTCGAGATGGGTTCAGTGACGACAGGGTGTTTAATACCTGGCGTCACATATTTTTAGACATTTTTCCATAAACTCTGGGAACCTCCGCAATACATCCCAAAGCATCAGTTTCTTTGTATCGTGATTTATGACTTTAATTGAGTTTAACTGAACAAACATTTGGACTTGTCTTCACTTGTCCGCACGAGAAGCACAGGTATGACGACTCGCAATGTGTAGCTTGTGCTTTTGTCACATTTAGGCGTGTCGAAAGCCAGCGTGCCAAAACACACACGATGTCAGAGTCCCGGGGGAGGAAAAACACCTGCAGGGAATCTAGCAGTTATTAGATCCAGCTACACTTCTGCCTGTTGTGAAGGTCTATTAACACGGTTTTTAATCCGTCATGCAAGTGTTTTGCAATTGGCTTTCCCGAGAGAAGAGGAAGTCAGTTGGTAAAACTCTAATCAGGACCTGCAGTTATCGAGCACATGCATGTATATTTTGCAAAATAACGTAGTGGTCTCCATTAGCTTGGGCAAATCCAAGAAAAAACGTTTTCCCACGTAGTCTTTTCTGCCGCCTGCCGCCAAAAAAAACAACACATTGATCCCGGAAAGATATTGACAAGGCAGTTTCCAACCTGCTGGCCGATCAGGGCCTTTGGCGTTTGCATGTTCTCCCCGGGTCGGTGTGGGTTTTCTCCAGGCTCCACAGTCCAAAGACATGAAGCTGAGGTTAATTGGAGACTTTAAACTGCCGGTAGCTGTTGGTTTGTCCCTGTGTGTCAGCCCTGTAATGCACTGGTGACCTGTGCGGGGGTGTGGTGACCTGTGCGGGGGTTTGTCCCCCTGCCTCTCTGTCAGCTGGGACTGGCTCCAGCCCCCTTGAGGCCGACAGACAGAAGGATGTCCTCCTTATGAATGTAACCGTGGCGATGGTCTGACCTATCCTGATTTGGTTAGGAGAGAGCCTATTGAGAGAGCCAAATCGACCTGGACCCATTTGTTTTGTCTGTACTTAATGTTCAGTCACCAGCCCAGGAGGTAGCTCAGTATAGCCGTCGGCCTCAATTAGCATCAACAGAACACGACCACAGAAAGGCCCTGGTTTGACTGCATTCTCTGCAAACGTGAGGAAGTGCAGCCATGGCACCAGACATGAAGAAGGTGTGGATGCTTAAACTGCGAAGTCACGATGTAATCATGACCATGCATAAGTTTGCAGGGAGGCTGCTTTTGCAATCACCCTTTTTTTTTTTTACCTCTTTTTCATCTGTGGATAAATAATCTCCCAAAACTCCAAGCTCACCTGAAAGCAAAAATCCTCCTGTGTAAACAAACTGTGCCAATACCCGTCCTCAGGCGATGGATTTCAGTTATTGGATGTAAATCTTAAGCTTTCCCGCTCGTCTGACCTCTGCTTCGTCCCCTCTCTGTCTCCACAGAGGATCTTCAGCTCGTTTACGTACACGGAGAAGACATCAAACGGAGAGACAGAAGTGCAGCAGGTGAGAAACAAAGGCTTCTACTGTGTGTGTGTGTGTGTGTGTGTGTGTGTGGTGTGTGTTAGCTGTTAGCTGTCTGGTTGTGCATGGATGTGTCACGGATGGTGTCTGCTTGTGGTCGTGTGTAGTTTTCAATTCAGCAGCAATAATGAGTGCACACACACACACACACACACACACACACACACACACACACACACACACACACACACACCCCACACACACACACACACACACACACACACACACACACACACACACACACCCACACACACACACACACACACACACACACACACACACACACACACACACACACACACACACACACACACACACACACACCCCATCAGAGGAAAATGGTGTTTATTAAAATCCCACAGCTGCTGTGTCATTGGCTTTGAAGTTTTGTTTCCCCCCTCGTCTGTTGTCTCTCTTCCTCCCTTCACTCGCGGTGAGTGCCGAGCTGCAGTCAGACAGGATGCGACGGCTGGAAGGAGAGATCGGCGTCTCGTCTGGAAACAAACACATCAGCCACACATTTGGGAGATTTGTTTAAAACGACCCTTAAAACTCCAATTTTATATTTCTTTTCTTGTGCCATGTTTGTCCTTGATTGTAAAACTATGCATAGAATGTCTGGCATCTGATGTCAAGGCAGTCATGATTGTGTGCAGGCATGGTGTTGCTGCGTGCGTGTGTGTGTGTGCACTTGTGTGCGTCAGGGATATTGGCAGAGTGACAGTAAACAACAGTCTGGTAAACAGCCACCAGCAAGAGCAGACAGGTTGATGTTTCTTTGCATATCTCCTGCGACTGTGCACCGGTGCATCCATCTATCCGGTGCATGCAGGTTTTGTCATATTCACGGTATCTCCCACCTTGTAGCTATTTGCTTCTGCAGGGAGGCAGCTCAGATTAGCCCTGAACCGTTATGTTATTTCTTACATACTGCCTGTGTGGAATGGGCTGTGCTTTCTGTCTGAAACTGTAAAAATGACCTGCAGTCATTGAGCCCCAGTAAAGACCCGCTGCAGTTGTTGCCATTATCGTGAACCCAATGTTATCATGATCGGCAACCTGCCTTATGTGGATGAGTCCCAGCCGCCGCTGCCTGTTTAATCAGAGTTAATGGATATTAAACGTATCGCGTGTCTAAAACGCACCAACACTGCACTTCCAAGTGTGAAACCGATAAAATGACCGGTTCTGGACATATGCGACCTATATAAGACATTTCTGGAGTTATAGATTCTGTATATGTGGCATATTTCCTGACTAGAAACTCCTCGTGTTCCCAGGCTGCAGAGCGAGAGTCGTGATGATGATCATAACCTGCTGTGCAAGTCCCATTATTTTTTTTTACAGAATAGGTCCAGTCCAAAACGAATCCTCTCCACAGAAACCTCAACAACAATACCAAGCCTGAGGTTTTGAATTGCAATCACATGGATTTGGTGTATTTTAATAAGCCCAGATCCCGGGGCAGCACGGACTTTCTTCATTCTGGATCCTTGTCGGAGGAGTTTAATGATTTTATTTCCAATGGGCGGCTCATAGAGCAGCTCGTACATTCTGCCCATTGCCCTTCGGAGGCTGGCATCAATTAATTCAGATGACAGGCCTGGCATAGTTGGCTTTCTGTCCCTCTGTGGGCAGAGGGGCTGTGTCCCGGAGCCAAGTCCAGGCTCAATTAGGAGAGTGTATCTGCAGAGGAGGAGAGGGCTGGGAACGAGCCGGAGAGGGAGGAGAGGGAGGAGAGGGCTGGGAAAGAGCCGGAGAGGGCTGGGAAAGAGCCGGAGAGGGAGGAGAGGGAGGAGAGGGCTGGGAACGAGCCGGAGAGGGAGGAGAGGGAGGAGAGGGAGGAGAGCCGCCAAGGAGCGACGGAGAGGAGCCGCCGTCTCCTCGGACGAGTTTCTCCTCTAGAAATCCATTATTCAGACAAAAACGCAGACTCCCTCACTCGACCTCTTCCTCTGTCCTCGTCTGTTTTATGAATGCATTCTGCTTGTTTCACTCACTGACACGTGCTGTCAGAGAGGATATCCTGAATTATAAAGGTTTTATATTTTTTATGCTGGTTCCTGGTTCACATACACACAACGCTGCATTAACACTAATGTTGAGGATTGTTAGTTTCCCTGTTAGTGGAGCATCATGGTGTGAAATAATTTTTAATTGATCAGGTTCAATACAATCTATTGAAAATGTCATTAGTGGGCCAAAGTAACGGATAAAGTGTAGACACTCCTACCATTAAGTTGTTATTAAGTTGTTATTAAGTTCTTCTTCTTCTTCTTCTTCTTCTTCTTCGTTTGAATTTCACTGCTTAAGTGTTGTATGAGATGATGGAAATTTCACAAAAATCATTTAAGGATATTAGCTTCACATCGGACAAAAAACTCAAACCTTAGTTTACACTATTTTTCAGTTCTCTGAATTGGAAAGTTTACTCGGCTCATTGCATTTACTACTACGTTCAGTATATGAATTTTAGAGGATGACTTCATTAGTATCCACGACATGGTGCTGCAAAGCTTTCGATCATGTCAAGTGTCAAAAATGTTTTCTAACTTTCTCAAATCATGTATAGTCGGTTCATCACCATCTGCAGAGCAAACAAAGTCTGAAGTATAAAAGCTTAAGAAAACGTTCTCCGTCATTAGAAGCAACACGTCCAGTGGAAATACTCAGACCAGTGGAAATATACTAATTAAATAACGATATTACTTCATCCAAGTAGAAGCAAGATGTTCACAGTCAAGGTTCGACCATGCCAGTTTCTTTTGCTGCAGCACAGACCTGCATCTGTCCTTCACTCGCTCTGTATCAACTCCAACCCTCCAATCCGAAGTAAGACTTGCCGTAAACACTACTGCCAGCGACTGCGGTTGAAGACTGCCTAGTAAACCCAGGGTGCACCCACTCCATCCTCTCCGGCTCTGTGGCCGGACCCAACCCAACTGGGTGTTGCAAACCCTAGTGGCTGGTTGGATGGGTCAGAGAGCGGAGAGAGGAGCCCTGTGTGTTGGAGAATGTGGTTAATCTCCAGGGCACAGGTTGGCTTTGGCTGCACCGTGGCAGACTGTAACCCAAGCTTTAACTTGCATAGCTGCAAGTTTCTGGTTTCTCTTCAGTCACTCTGTTAAAAAAGTGCTACTTTCTCCCTCTGTTCCTCCCTCCGCCCAGACATGGAAACACTCCACTAACCGAACACTGGCCCATTTTCCTCTTTTTAACACAAAGTTCAGTGCAGCTAATTGCCATGCTGCGATGCATGGGCAGTATGGAGTGTTTAAGTCTGTGTGCGAGTGTGCGTGTGTGCGTGTGTGTGTGTGTTCCTTGTGGTGGAGCCGTGGTAATTGCGGGGTGCGCCTCAGGCCCCTGTTAAACCCCTAATAAGAATAGCGGGTGGTTGATTAGGTGTACCAGCGGTCAGTGGGTCGCGGTGCATTTCCCTGTTCCTGGTTTGAATCGCAGGCCTTTACAGGCGCTGGTAATTATGGGATGTGATATAAAGGGAGTCCAGTTACTGTGGAAATAAACCTGTTTCTGTATTCAACAGGGCTAGGTATGTAACCGGAAATGGCGTTGGAAAAAATATTCAGACCTGTGCCACTTTTTCTACATTTCTCTTATTGTTGCCAGCTAACGTCTAAAATCTCATATCCTAGTAGAGGTATTTTCATAATCCGACTTTATGTAAAAAAAGGTCTGTATTTTTGAGGATGTACATCGGAACGGCAGCTTTTCTTGATTCCTGTTCTGTGGGCAAACGCAGCATCCGAAGGTTACGATTGGTTGCGAGCAGTTAACTGTGGTTTTGTGTCTCTCACCCGACTCGCTCCGACCGGTTCGACGTGATTCGTGCGCTGGTTGTCCGTGGCGACAGAAGAAGCCGCTCTTTCCCGTATGAGCTCCCTGTTTTGTCTTGGCTGTACCAGAAATATGTCTGAACAGTGGGATTTGTGACACAATGAATACAGTAAAATAGGAGTAATGGCAGTTGGGATGATTCATGCTTTTGGTGCATTCTGAGAATTGGGCGATACAACGGTGACCTGAGAGATCTGCCCAGTTGATACACTGGGAGCATTTCGGATATATAATCCAGAGCCAGGCCATTCAGAGCAAGAACCCTTAAAAGTAAATGCTGGAGTGAACAGGTAGTAAGTGGAGTTGTTTGAGAAATGAGATAAGGTCGAGCTTTTTGGCCCTGGGTCAGTTTCCATACGGTCTGTGGACACGCAAGAAGTGAATTTATACAAAAACACTGAAAGTACTGACTTTTCTAACCCAGTCACATGGACTTCGGATCTTGTCTCCATTACTTGTAAAGTGTGAGCTGCATTAGAAAGAAATGGAAGGAACAGAAGGAATGATGTCGACGTGAATGACGATTGTTTGAAGACGGTTAATCCACCTTTTTTAAGAATTTCACCGATTTCTAAATGAAAAGTTAATCCAAAAGTAACTGCGAGTGATTAGTTCTTTAACAGATCTTGGGTAAACCGGCGGATCATGTGACAGCTTTCAAGTTAAGAGGATAATCTGTCACGGATTACATGCCACACATGTGATGTTTTAGATTGAGTGAGTGGAAAATTGTCTCAATCCATCATAATGTTCCCTTTTCAGACTCTTTGGCAAACAAAGAGCAGGAACAGGGATCTGTTGTGAGGAGCGGCGGGTGCGCTGGTTATTAACGTCCCCCAGGAGGCCGCCGCCGCAGATTATTGGTTTCCCCCAAAGAAGCTGGAACTCCAGATTGAAAACAGCACGGTGTGATGTGTGCTCGGCCAGAGTCCTTCAGAGGAGGAGAGACAAAGCATAATGGATGCATGTTCAGGGGCTTGGATTCAGAATCCCAGTAAACACGACTGAATGAGCTGCTCTGCCTTTGTTTGGAAACTCCAATTTCCTCCTCCCCGCTTCCTGGTTTCTGTGCCTATTTTTTAAAAGGTCAATTACACTCTAAAGCTGAATATCTCCCACGCTGGAGACGCTATGAGCCTGGTATCAGATGTTGAAATTAACGGAGAGAAAACATTTCTCGCGAAACAAGACGAGTAGCTGCAAGTGTTTTGTGCAAGATAATCGGCAAAAGAGTCCAGTGGGTTGTGTGATGCAGTTAAATGTAGGTCGGCCCTGTGTTTGTGTATTTTGGGATGGATTTTCTTAATAAACGCTGTGGAGAACAGTTAATGTTCCCCAGTCTCCGACATCCATCATCCTGCGCTGCTTCTAACAGTGATGGATTTCACACTTAGTGCAGCCCGAAGTTTTGGCATCTTTGATTTTATTTAACTCCACTTTTGAATATGAACTTGTTCCTGTGTGTTTGTGTACAAGTGTTCCTGCAGAACGGAACTTGTGAGGATCAGTCTAACTACAAGTCTAACACTATACTATACAATGGTACTATACAACTTCTACACCTAACCCTAGATTTATCTTTCTCTGACCATACTGGAATATACTTTAAAAATCATGGTTTCACGTGTACTTGTGTAAGTTCAGTACCTGTTTGAACCATAGACTCATAATAACGATGGATGACGTGTCTCCACTTCTTCCTGTGGCCACCATCTTGTTCTTTGTTCACGTCTTTTGGAGATTGATCCGTGTCCGAGCTGCTAACGGGGAGGAGGTGGGGGTATGGCTTATACTGTAGCCAGCCACCAGGGGCCAATCCAGATGATTTGACTCCACCCTTGAGGAGCTGTCATGTCATCCATCTTTATGTGTGGTTCGAGTGTGTGTGTGACATTTGCAATGTTCTGACTACTTTCTACTTTAGTTTGGCAGCTTTTACGCAAACTATTGGATCATTTCCTACACACTGTAACCTTTTAAAGTACAAAGTTTTCTGGGCCAGTCCTGCCGTTCAACGTAGGTGTGCCCCCGACTCGTTGTCTAACTCTCTTGTCTGTGTTTCCTTTTGAGCAGTTGGCCAAGAAGATCCGGGAGAAGTTTAACCGCTACCTGGATGTGGTGAACCGGAACAAACAGGTGGTGGAGGCGTCGTACACCGCCCACCTCACGTCTCCGCTCACTGCGATTCAGGACTGCTGCTCCATACCAGCATCGATGATGGAGTGAGTTGCTCCCTCTTCAACACGAAGACACACTTTCCTCTTTCACACTCTTTCACCCTGTTACATTAAAACCCAGTTACAGGTGTTTGTGTCGCAGCTGTTTGGTTTGTAAAGAGCTGTAGATATTAGTGTACATTGCTTTATGCTCCAACTACACACACACATACACACATCTCATTCTTCTTGTTTAAAGTCGTTTTGTTTTTCCCTGCATTAGTTATAGCTTTGTGTAAATCATATCATTTACAGCAGTGAGTAGCACTGGTGCTGCTGCTCTGATACTTGGCAACATTTTAAAACTTATTTCTGAAGCTCTTCCACAGTTAGTTTGTTCTGACCTTTGCTGCCTTGATGCAACGTAAATCAACAACTATGAGTTTTTACGGGACTTGGAGCCCAGGAAGTCTGGGAGAAGTTGGGTATTCATGGGTAATGAAGTTACTGAGTAATACTGAGTATCGATCTGATCCGACACCAGTGCATAAAAAACCAATAGCATACATAGTGTATTTCAAAAGTTCTATGCTACTGACCCTGGACCCTTGAAGTTTTATCTGAGTGAAACCAATAGGCTAATATACACATCAGTACATAGATTTGTGTGCTCTCTGCAGCATTGGAGGTATTTCCAATGCTGGTGTCAGTATAAGAGCATCTCTACTTTGGTTGTGGCCCTGCTGTCAATTCAATGCCAATAAAGTAGACTTGATTTTTTGTAGGTTTCCTGGAACAACTCTTTTTATGAAGCTATCGGTATCTTGAATGTCCCCTCGCATTGTGGGAGACTTTCTACTTTCTATTGTCAGGCTTCGTCGATGCCTGACCCAGTATTTTCCGCAGTATTGGAGAAACGTCAGCGTACTGGTATTGATATTGGATCATCTCTAATTCAGACATAGTTCAGGGTCCAAACCGTTGTGCGAGAGGTTGCTGACGTGACGAGGGTTTTTATGAAACTGTGCGGGAGACCCTAATATTTCAGATTTAAATCCTATGCTTGTGAGTTTTTAAAAATCGCCCTAGTCCACAGTGCAGACTCAGTTTTTCAGCCAATCACTAACTCCAGCAGGCGAAACCAGTTCAAAGCCGAGCTCCGAGAGAGAGAGAGAGCTGCCTTCAGTTCTAATCTACAGAGCGGCAGCTGCCTCTACTCCTCATCCCCGCTCTCCATTTATGTCTGTCTCCCTCCCCTTTATCAGCAGATGTAACCAGTTATTGCTCTCTGAAGTTTTTGCGCCGCCGACTTCACAGGCTGCAAGGTCACCTGTCTTTCCTTCGCTGGTGCGGAGGGGAGGACGGGGCGGAGGCTGCTCCCTGGCCGAGGGCCACCGGCCACCTGTAGCCGAATCATGCACACGACGCTGCGTACACACAGTCGACACTTGTTCACACGCAAACACGCGGTATTTATGTCGCTGGACCGTAGATTTACAGCCTTGAGACAGTTTCGAGGCAGAAATTGCAGAGAAAACGATTATATAAGGCCTTGGTAGGAAGGATGGAATGGTGCAGAGGGAGTCGGTGGAGGAGTTGAACATACCGAACTGAAGCTGCGTCGGATAGATCCCGGAGCTTCAAAGAATCTCCCTCCGTCGGGGAGAAGGCACCGAGCTCCCTCACTATCATTTCCTTGGGTTTATGTTGGATCGTGAGATACTTTCTGGAGCTGTATGCTGAATAATTTAGCTCCCCCCCCCCCCCCCTCCATGCGCTCTGCATCAGAGACACCGGCAAAAGCATCTTTCAGTTTCACAAGTTTAAATGAAGTTCTGATAACTTGGCTGCAGTACGTGGGGAACTAGTGGAAGCTCAGACTGAGAGAAATGTATTTGTAATTCTGGGGGAAAAACAATAATTTGTTTCCCGCAGAGTTAGATGAGACAATTGTCATTTATCTTTATGATAAATACATATGTCACTGGAGTCAGCAGTGGGTTGTGTTAGCCTAGTTTCTTATAGTGACTGGAGACATTGGGAAACAGCTCATCCACATCTGCCCTGAGGTAAAAATCTGCTGGCTGGTTAATACACACCAGATTTACTCATATTTGATCATTTACTCATACTATATTTGGCTCTATAAGTTCACTCATAATGTCTTTGTTTGGAATGATGATGTCAATATTGGTGTGATGAATGAAGGGGTTGTATTAACGCTTGTGTTAAAGTTAGTCACAAAGTGGTTCCAGGGTTATGGAAGTTCCAATGCTGATGTCCTGTTTGTTGCACTTCCATCTAAACAGTGGACTTGGACGACAACCACTACGTTGAAGACTTTTGCTGAATTTACATTTTTCGTCTACTAGTTTTTTTTAGCCACTAAAATGGAGACTTTTGTAAATAGCTGCCGGCTCAGTTTATTTTGGAAATCTCCAGGGTTGCAGTTTATTCTGGACGTGCAGAAACAGAGACTTCTCACATGTTTGCACCCTGACTGGATCTTATCAGCCATGACTCACCACCGACACACGGGAAGGGTCATGTGACCCTTTCAGGTGCATTGGTATGGATGGTGATTATTTCTAATGTTTGTCAGACTGGTCTAAAATGCTGTGTGTGTGTTCCTGTACTTATTTCTCTGTATCTGTGTAGAGTGGGGACATGGAGGACAGGGTTAGGCATTTAGTTTGGATGGATAAGGCATGGGTAAGGGGCTATAGGGAATGCATTATGCCAATTAGGGTTATGTGTGTGTCTGTGTGTCTGTCTGTGTGTGTGTGTGTTACGGAATAGGAGTGGGTGGGCCCTCGGTCGTGACACGGCTTTGTCCCTCTGTAGTTCACTTCAGTGTGTCCTTCAGTAGTGTCAGGCGTCAGCTGCTTGTGGGGGTCTCCGTCAGGTCAGCCAGTTTAGAGGCGGATCAGGTGGTTCACAGGGTGTCCCTGTCTGTTAGCAGTCAGGCTAGCAGGCTATCGTCTCTCAGGGAGGCCACAGAGGGCAGCGCTTAGTGCCCGGTGGTATGCTTTAATCACCGCTCCGGCTCAACAACAGGCTGCACCTGAAAATAGCAAAACTATGTAACTCACAGAGTTGATGTGTGTGTGTGTGTGTGTGCGCGCACGTGGGTCTGTGTGTTTTTATATTTTTAACATCTCCAGGTGCTTATTTGCACAGTTCCACTGATTTGCAGTCGTAAAAGTGAGAAGTGTGCTCGGGATCAGCCCAGATGGCGTCTAATGGTCTCATTTCACCAGAGGTTCGTGAAAAGATGAGCTGCGAACGGGATGTGAAGTAAAATACTGTTCATACGTCCCTGGAGATTTAAATTTTCCTGAGAAAAACAAATAGCTCTCTCACCAGAGTAGAGGAGAAAGACTGAGGAAAGGTGGAAGTGCAAGGAGATGAAAAGAAAAGGCCCAAAGTCACTAACGTTTCTACCAAAGTTTGACAAAGTTCATCCAGTTGTTGGGGAGATATTTGAGTCCGTGCTGTCATTATTGTGTCTAAAATAATATTCAATCTTCTACCTGTGACAGAAACAGACTCATTCCTATAAATCCGGATTTTCATTTCCAATACTAACTTCCCTGTTGGATTGATTTTCCTCTGATTGGACGTTCAAGAGAAGTCTCAAATCGAATCCTCTCAATTTAGACCTTTTAAAGTCGTGTATGTTAAAATATTACGTACTAGGTTATAAATACATTTAGGTTCAAGTCTTAATTATGTCAATGTTCTGCTTCTGTTGAGCGTTAACATGATTATTAGCAGTAACAACGACTTCAGCTCACGATTTAGATGTTTGCCTCCTTTTGAATGAATTTATTATGCCACATGCCAAGATGAATACATTTTTAATTTCTCCTGGGTGCCGAACACCAAACGCAACGATCACAGCATTCCTATACCATATCTCATATGAGGGGCGGTATTGCACCGAGACTCTGCGCAGCACCTCGTAAATTAAACATGGAGGTAATGGACGCCGCGCTGCTCATACTGAGCTCCCGTTTCCAAGGAAGAATTCTCACCATCTAAGATGCTGGCAGATTTACAGTCCAGATCAAGCGTATGTGTGGCAGTGACTCAGACCTGGTCCTTCAGATCAAGCTGATCTCGTGGGGGTGGGGGGGGGGGGGCGATACCCTCGTCATCGGCGTGACGGTGATATCTCTGTTAGCGTATTAGACGAGGAGATGGAACATACCGGGCAGGTTGGGAGGGAGTTTTAGTTGACGTGACTCTAACAGGTGTAAATGCTGCTGCCTTTTTCTCTCCCCCTCCCCACAAGCCTCCGTTAATGTCCTACTCCTCCTCTGCTTTGTTCCCTTATCTACGTGTCTTATGCACTCAAATTTTAATCTGCTGAAGCATAAACTGTCGAGTTGGGTGTGAACGCAGCTTCACTCTTCCCATTTGATTTTATGCTCTTTAGTGCAAATGAATGGCCTTAAAATAGGAACCAGATTTTTATCTGAAATAACTTTATGTAGTACGTGGCATTATTCATTTTTCGATTGTATAAACTTTGAAAAGGTTCTGCTAATATTGTGCTCACCTCCAGGGAGACCAGGACATCAGACCTACCTCCCGGTTAATGTAATCAGTGCCATGTTAAGACAGGAATAAAACCCACTTTAGAGCTTTTTATTCTATGTTTCTGTTTGGATTTGTTCGTCGTCAAAGTCCGATATTAAATAAAACTCTTCAGCTGGCGCGTTGCAGCGCCGCTGCTCAGCGAGGGATCGCAAACACATGAGGAACGACACTACTCTTGACTTTGCAGCTTGCACAACAGAGCGCCTCTTCAAGGTATCTGTGCTCGCTGGGCTTTCCCGTGTGATGGCCTCCTCTGTGGATAAACATGGATCCTGCAGGTACAGCTTAATATAAGGGATTTTATAATGCCGAACAGAGCAGGTGTCTGGACTTCATGGCTTTTCTATGACGGAATATTTGGATTTCCAATTGTTAAACTTTTTTCTCAAGCAAAGACCCCCTTTGCTTCCTCAGAGCAGATGCACGTGCATATTTTTTATTTCATTCACTGGAATAATTGACAGTTTTCTATTCAAAATCCAAAGAAACTTAAATACATGTGTGTTTGAATGTTTCTCTGGCTATTGAATTGTCTTCAGGATCATTTCTAATCACAGCTTGGCGAACACTCCCCTTCTGGGAGATATGGTAATCAAGCGAGCTCTGCTACATGTTAATAATTAATATGCATATTCATTGGCAGAATTATTTAAAGCACTGTGTATCGTGTTTGTAACATTTATGAATAAGAATTTGGGTTTTATTCAATTAGAAATTTTTTTTTCTTATTCTGTCTTGTCCTTTGTTTGTGTTTGTCGTTGGTTCTCGTGCCTTTGTCGTGCCTTTTTTTACGAAACCGATTTTTCTGCCCTCATTAAGATTTCTGATATGAATAGGAACCCCCCCCCCCCCCCCCTCTCTTTCTCTTTCTCTCTCCCTCGTTCTCGTATGTTTTTTTGATGTGGAATTCAAAAGCCTGCAAATGTATTCTTTATCTGGCACCCATTTTGCCGAGCGTCCTGCCCGGCCCCTTCTATGCAAAGTGGGTTGAAGGAGAATAGTAATGACTTTGGCCTTATGGGACTCCAAATGAGTGAGGTTCAAACGCAGCCTGTACATCACAGCACCTGTCAATCAAACCCGGGCCAGTGCAAGGTCTGCAAGCAGAGGGAGCCGAAGATGGGTGTAGTGTGTGTGTGTGGTGCGTGTGTGTGTGTGTGTGTGTGTGTGTGTGTGCGCGTGCGCGTGCGTGCGTGTGTGTGTGTGTGTGCTGGTTTGAGGGATGGAAGGATCAAAGCACCCAGGCTTGGTGCAGTGCAGAGCAGCCCGCTCCTCTGCATACCTCCCTCGTTTGTCAGCTCTCAGCTCCAGAGATAAAGGATGCGTGGAAACCGTTTGTGCTTCAGCCTCAACACGGACACACGCATGTTCAAATGACACCGCTGCTGCTGCTGCTTCTTCTTGACACTTGTAAGACTTATTATACGTCATGTAGGAAAATGTTTGCAGAAAATGAATGCGTTTTAAGATGTGCCGATTCCACACAGATATCACTGTTTGACACCGTGTGTGTGTGTGTGATCCTTCCCGGCCCACCATATCCCACGATGCATTGCGCTCCCGTGAAAAACTGTGTTTCAATGAGGCAATGGCGACAAAAAGCGAGGTGAAAAACGTGAGAAGAATTAATTTTAAATGATAGTACTCAACCGAACAGCTAACGGTACACGTTAACCAAAAACATTTTCAACAGAAGAACTTTTTCATCTGTAGCTCTGTTGCTAGGCAACCACTGTAAGGGCGGGACAGGCTGGTGATGCAATAAAACGGCCAGACCGTCTTTCTTTTTTTGGGGGGGGGGGCGATGTGGTCTACGCTGGTGATGAAGGTTGCCCCCGACGTCCGTTGTGTAGACCGGGTCTTTTTCGAGAATGTGGCCCCTGAATTGAGTTTTAATAAACTGCAGTAAGAGATTTACAACGTGTACAGCAGCACCGTCTGTCCTTAGACCCTTAAATATATTATTTAGAATAACGATCTGTTGAAAATGATCCTGGGAGATTGAGGGGAAAGTATAGAAATTGACTGACAATGTGATTCAGAGCTGTGTGACAGATGATTTCAGTCAGTGAATTGCGCAGGCAGCCTTTTCTGCAAAATCACATTCAGATGTATTCAGGGAACTGGGTGTTAGCTTTGTTGGGGGGGAAAAGAACAATTCAAGCAATTTTTCCACGGAAAATATTATTCAGCAGCCACAACTGCGACTTTTATATGAGGCCTGGGCAACACATGATACAGCCAGGGAGCCAGTGTGTTCTAATGAAACTAACTGGGCCCATTAGTTCCAACAGATGTTGCATCTAATTGGATTAACTTCACACAGATTTGTGTAAATCTTGTAAAGCTTTTTTTCCTACAGTTTAACATTAGCATAAAGTCCGAGGAACGCACAAACCTGTGAGTTTGGGTTTATTGGAAATAAAGAGGTGGAGCAGTAAATGTGTTCAGTGGAAAACCAGAGCGGCTCCACCAACACCAGTCGGACGACATCTCTACGTTTCTCAATGTTGCCCGTTTGTGTTGGTTTGTCAGCTTCGACGGAAACTTCAACACCAACGTCTCCAAGACCATCTGCTGCGATAGACTTTCCCCCACCGTCAACAGCCGGGCGTTCAACCCGGACGGGACCTCAACTCAGGTTTGTGACTCACATGCACACACCCACACACACACACACACACACACACACACACACACACACACCACACACACACACACACCACACACACACACACACACACACACACACACACAACACACAGACGCATCACGTGAAGGATAAAGAATTTGTTCCTTCTCTAAGGATGTTAGGTTTTCACCCCGGTCTCTTTGATGGTAATTGAAGCAAGATAATGCAAAATCAACCGGATGATTCCGAATGAAACCTAAAACTCAAAGGAAGCCTTTCAGTTTTAGTGCAAATCCAGGAATTCTTTTCACTTTCTCTGCCATTGATTGGACGTTTTCATTTAAATGTGGTTTCATAGTGGGACCATTGGGCGTCTTTGACAGAGTAATAAACTGATGAAACAATTTACAAAAATCTGACTTTTTAATCACTTGTTTGACAATGGTCTGCTTGCAAAATTGGTAATAATTTAATAGCGATTGCCATGACAACCAATTTTTTTAATGATAAAGCCTTTTTTGTGTTTAAACAGAAAACCCCCACTGATCTCAAGGTTGAGTTGTGCATGTCCAGAGAAGTGTGTTTTATATTTCCTCAGCTCCCTCACTCTCTCCGTCTTTCCTTCTCTCTCGTCTTTTTATCATCCTTTGAATTTAAAATGTTTTTTTTAAAGCCTGAGATCAAATACACTCTGGTTTGACTTTGAACTCCCGTCCGCCGGGGCTCTCAGGTTGTGCATGTTTTCATCATGCTGATGTTAGGATCCTGGTTTCTGTCCTCGCTTTACCTCAGATGGAGGATTGCACCACTCCACTGCACATGCTGAACATGTAACCTCAACAGACCTCTAATAGCAGATCGTATGAGTGAGAGCAATGGGAAACTGTTGGCTGGTGTTCTCCCACAACACATCTATTCAGGCTCCAGGTTGCACGTTACCATGAAAATTCCCAGTGTCCGCACCGCACGTGTTGGTCTGCATTTGATTAAGAAGGAAACTTGCCAAAAAATGACTTTCCTCCAGGTTTTCTGTTTATTTTTTTTGCCATTGCTTGGTTACCAGTGTGCTCCTCCTGCTCCCAGGGATGAAATATCAAACTACATGCAGTCATGACACACAGACTTGGATTTCCTGGAAGATTGAACCACTTTCCATGTTTCTCTTTTAAGTTTCCAGTTCAAAGCCAGTACTTCGACCAAATCCCTGTGTGAGTTTAGAGGTTGTGTAAGTTTTCAAATACAAATCTGACAAAAATGGTCCAGTGGACAAATTGCCGGTCTTCAGACATGGGTTTTTTCTGTGTGATGTCTCTGCACATTTTCCTGCTGTATTCTCACAGGGCTCACCAGAAATTTCAGGAAATGTCTGGAGTTCAGTCTGAAAGCAGCATTAATAATCAGTGTTATAAGCAAATCTAGCTTTAAACTCCATTAATGCATTTCCTAGCAACGACACAACAGGAAACTTTCTCCCTTAACATGTCAATTATTGCTGTTGACCATTCGATTTGCAGAATTTGTTGAGATTGTGAATTTCTCTGGAGCGAGACTGTTGTAGAAATGTTTGTCTTCCTCCCTGATGGTCGCCCTTCAGCAAAGGCATACAAAAATGTTGCCTTCAGATGAATCAGGGCAACTTTGTACAAACAACTTTATGCTCGTCCTATGGAAACTGAGACGTTGTCATCACTCGCCTTCCCCTCCAACTGCATTTGATCCCCTCTGTCGTCCCGTAGCGGCCCCCTGCCTCCCATTTCTCCCATTTCTCCCATTTCTCCCAGATATCTACGCCTGCTTGTCTCTCCGCAAACCATTCATAATGACTGCCATTCATTGCACGTCACCGTCGGCGGGGGTGTTGTTTTCCTTGCGAGCCAGTCGCGGCGAGTTCAAGTTACCCCTCTGTCTCCCCTCTCCTCTCCCTGCCCCTCCACACTCAGCCCTCCTTGACCCCCGAGCTCCCAGTGTATTCACTCTCTCCCATTTGTCTCAGCCCAGTCTAAACAAGCAGCCGCAGAGGGGAGGGGGGGTGAAAGAGCGAGGGATAATTGAGAGGGAGAGAATGATGAATGAAGGAGAAGGGGAAGGGTGAGAGCTGATTGAAATGGAGTAATTGTATCAAGACAGCATTGTATTCCTTCCATCTTCTCTCCTCTCATCTTCCATTTTTGCTTTTTTTTTTTGGAGGAAGAAGGGGAAGAAAGGGGGGGGGGGGATAGTGGATGTGGGAGGCATCAGTAGTGATACTAGCAGGTGGGGGTGAAAAGACGGGTGGATGAGAGATGGCTGTTGTTGCAGGGCTTGTGTATCACAGGACTAGTTTGATGCATCTGCTCTCCTCCATCTATTTCGTTTCCTTTTTCAGTTTTTTTTCCCAAGTAGTTTCATCCATTTTTCTGACTTGTTGATGTCGTGTGACTCCCATTTTACCGTATCATCCCCCAAACCTCTCTCCCACCATCTCATCGTCCACCCTCACATGTCCTGTTCTGCACACATATGTACACACAACCAACTTCTCCATCAAATTGACTCCCGACTTCAGGAGCGGGTTCCACCAGACACAATGTCATCGGCTGATTGGGAGGTGGCACGCTGGTGCAGGGGAGTTTTGCACGTTCCCCTCGTGCCTGTGGTCGGTTTTCTTTGGGCTGTTGACTTTATATGTACATAAAGATGGACGACATGAAGCATCAGCCTACAGTCCATGTCGTAGATCATGCCTCCTCCATGTTAGTGGATGGGTTCTAAAAGGACGTCGGATTAACTTTTTCTCTAAGATGGTTTCTGTCATTTTCGATAGTTCTTATGCACACTGATGTATGTGCTAGTGTTCATTGTTGTTTACTATTGATAAGGTATTGGGACATGATTGACAGCTGGGAGTGACTCCTGATTGGCCAACATGTATATCGATTCACAAGATGGCTGCAGTGTTGTTGTCACCAATGAAGCTGGTTAAGAGCTTGTTTTTGGTATTATTGTGCAGTTCCTATAGAACCACCCTAATTACAGCTTCTGCAGTGGGCTGAGATGAAGATGCACTTAGTCGTCTCTTTGAGTACAGTCCTCTTGTTTCTGGTTTATCTCTCTGATTCCACTACCCTGCACTGCTTTAAGTGCTGCACCCAGTGTGTTTATGCATGGGTGTGGATGCAGATGGATCAAGTGGGTCATTGGCAGAAAGTCAATTAGCAAACGACTGGAGTGATTGGGGTCGTGTTTCTCGGCTCGTCCATCTGTTTCTGCAAAGATCCAAACATTGGTGGCAGAAGTGGAGCGGTGCGGCCTGACAGATGTTTACAGAGTCCTTCTTCTAGTGTCAACACAGCTGAGTGGTTCCTGTTTATATGAGCTCCAGAGATGGATGGAGTGACCGGGCAGGGATAACGTACGATGAGCGACCGCTGTGTGCAAGAAGCGGCTGTGTCTCAAAAAAAAAGTAGTTCCTCGCCAAGGACGTGCAGCCGGAGGGGATGACTTTGGCAGTCGGATGATTTTACAGTTGTTCTGTAATTTATCTGTTTGTGTACATACCTAATTTGTTTCACATTTCCCTGCGAGTTGAATATTTGACTTTCAATTTTCCACAGCTCTCCACAAGTCTTTGGCTCGTAATATTGTTTGAAGGTTGGAAAAGGTCAAAACAAGTTCTGTTTAGCGGGTGATTAATTCGATGTGATCACAAGCCAAGAACCACAGCTGACTCCAAACTCACCGTGAAAGGAGGATAGTCTGTTGACTGTGGACTTAATTAACCACACACTCTATTTGAAATCCTATCCCAGGTCGTGGAAGTCACCGTTTGAATAACATCAAATAGTCGGCTAATCAGGGGAATATCCTGTTAATGCATACTCCTGCTAATGAGCTGCATAAACCACAATGCATTTTTTTACGAGAAGTAAGATCTTAAACATTTTGTGGAAAGAAACTGAACATAAGACGAAACTCATTTCAACGCTAATAAGTCGTGGCGTTGTGTTACTTACAGGATGTGAAGATATAAAACGTAACAATCCTTAAAACGAACGTCTAAAATGAACCAGACCTATGTTACATATTTTTTGGACTGTGCACTTACATGATCCAAAATGTTATTCACGATAACGGAGCGTTTCTTTCGGTCACCTTTTAATTGCGTCCTATCCGTGTTGTCCATCTCTGCTGTAACGTCTGGGGGAAACGACAGATCACGAAGGAAAACCGCATGGCTAGCCAGTTAGCCAGTCGGCTGTTTTAGTTCTTCTACTGTTTGTATTGGCGACGACTAACGTATATCACGATTATTCACTTCCGCTTGTTTTGCGTAATGTAATAAACATACGTTAACTCATCCGTGAACATGATTCGCGTCAGGTACATTTTCACCAACAATGACGGTCAAGAGAACAACTCCCAGAATCCCGCGCTGCTTCACAACATCATCAAACTAGGTCTTTTATTTATCGTTTTGATTGAGGGACCCCTAGTGGCCCAAGTGCACATTGAAGTAATGACATATATTTATAGCTAAACTTTCTAAACAGTTTCAGCCTGATTTCTGCTGGATTAGGATTTTTAGATTCCGAGATGATGGATTCCTGTATTTTAACATTTGAACAGCTGCATCATTGTGTATTTTAACGAAGCCGAGCGTGATGGCTCGCTCTGATTCGTCCTCTCTGCCTGGTTAAAGGCCTAAAGTTTCTATTTGTGTCCGCTCCCCCAACCTGCTCCCCCCCCTCCCCAATCTCTCTTTGTGAAAGGCCGTTTTGTGTTGCAGCGAGCGGAAAGGAAGTTGCTGGCTTTGTGATGGGATCTCTGTGAAGATACTGTTTACTCTGTGACCCAGTAAAAAAAAGAAAATCTGCCTGTTGGTGTTGAGCAAACCCTCGGGCTCGGTGTCTCAGTCCGCTGCATTATGGGGCTGTTATTTCAGCTTGTCCCGCCGCCGCGGCCCCCGACACACACAGATCAAAATCTGGTGTCCGAATAAAAGGGCTGGTATTGTAAACTTTTACAGTAGTTGCACAGTTCAGACTTCTTTTTCTCCTCAAAGTGATTTCATTCTATGAGAAGAGGCATTTACACGTGTAGAGGGAGGTATTTGATTCCATGCCATGCGTGAATAGGCAGGTTTGCATGTGTATTAGGTGGGAAAGGTCCGGGAAATAGGAGACGGTGCACCAACGTGTGAGGGGGTCAGTGAAGTTTGAGCAGCTCGGGATGCATTGAGATGTATTGATATGTTTATTCATAGATATTAATTCAAGTTTTGTTTTACAGTTATCGTTAAGGTGTGTGACCTGATCAGATGGAAATGAGGATGATTTGAATTTGTCTGAAAACTCCATGTGGATAAAAGAAAAACTTTAAACGTTTTGACCCCCCCCCCAGTCCATAGAAAATAAATATGAGTGAACTTTGAGTTTCGCTGGTTGAGCTGCAGATGATTATTTTCACCATTTTCTTCTCGATTTCTCAAGCTGATAACCTTCTAATTGATATTTGTACAAAATTATTCACGGAGCCACGGAGGATTCAGCAGAGAAAGATATCACACGGTGCAGATATGTAGCCTACACACACACACACACACACACACACACACACACACACACACACACACACACACACACACACACACACACACACACACACACACACACACACACACACACACACACACACACACACACACACACACACACACACACACACACACACACACACACACACACACACACACACACAGTGAGCCTATGTTAGCAGAGCAAAGAGCTTTAACATCACACAAGGTGGAAGTTGATCTCTGTAACTGGAAGTCATGGTTTTAATCAATTATGAACAACATGAAACCTAAAGACTCTCAGTTATTTCCTCTGATCTCGCCACGCGAGTCCACACAGGATTCACAGCTGATCCCTGAACTCGAAGAAGTCTCCTTCCTGGAACCTGAGCAAGAGAAATGCTCAAAGCACTAAAGTTACTCATCTGTTTTCTCTCTTTCCCTCCTGACATTTCCCTCCCCCCCCTCCCCTTTCCTCTATCTGATTTCCTCCTGTTCTCTCTGTGTCCTTTTCCTTCTGCAGTGTTGGCAGACAACCTGAAGTCCAACCCGGGGATAAAGTGGCAGTACTTCAGCTCAGAGGAGGGCATCTTCACCGTCTTCCCTGCCCACAAGTTCCACTGCAAAGGAAACTTCGAGCACCGCAGCAGGTATCCAAAAAAAAAACCCCTCTTCGTTGTCTTGTTCAATCAATCCAAATTTATCTGTATAGCCCATATTCACAAATCACAATTTTGACTCATTGGGCTTAACAAGGTGCGACACCCTCTGACCTGAACCCTCAAGATCTCAGAGTGAGTCACATGTGAGGATCCGTCTCCCAGGAGAAGTCGTGTGCAACAGAGCACGTCGACAAAAATACCAATATTAACAACATTCGTGAGAAAGAAAATTGTATTAATGTAAAAATAAAAGAAGGTTAAGGCCACGACTTGCTTCCCCCCCCTGTCAGTTGCTGTGGGGTGGCCCAGAGGGCATGTCGATGGCATGCTGCCCTTGCACACCCCTGACACACACGGCCCTGGGCAGGAATGTGGCTCTGTACCACTAAAGCCCACCGGAATTTCACACCTCCAGTGTCGGAGGTTTTTTCTTTTTTGTTTTTACGGCCACAGCTTAAAGACGTCTCTCACTCTCGTCTTTTATTTCTCTGTCTTTGTCTTTTTCTGTCGCTCCCTGATGTTTTTTCACATTGGCTTTTTCTCTTTCTAACTGTAATGTGCGTTGCACTTTGTCTCCGTCGCTGTGCGAGTCGGTGAGCTGGCACACGGCCATGACAGAACCTGCGTTGCCTGGCTTGCTTCGAGTGTGAATGAGGCTTTGTGAGCACATCACTCGGCTCCTCCGCCCTGTGTTAGTGTCTCCTTGTCCGACGGGCCACACACACACTGATCCGCTGACCCCCCCACCCTGATCCGCTGACCCCCCCCCCCCACCCACTGCACCCCCCCCCCACCCACTGCACCCCACCACCCACTGCACCCCCCTTGAAACCCACCAAGCTGAAAATACAGGCCCATACAGTGACACTCACCCAACCTTACAATAAAGGTTTAGAGTTTACTACTTGAACACGACTTTACTTTTATCCTTGTGATTAGCTCAGAATAACATAGACTTGTTATTACACCAAAGGGAAGTCCAGATGAATGAGGTGTTTTCATACTTAATCGAAAAGAGTTTTATTTCAATTTAGTTTTCTTTGTAACAAGACCTCAAAAGCTCCTGAAACCTTATTTTACTCTTCAAAACCACATGGGCATAAAACTGAAAAAGTCAAATTCCCTCTGTGACTTTTGAAACTTGAAGATATCCCATATTTACGGAGGTGTGCGCTCAATATTCTGGACAAATGACTCCGCAATGACAACATGAACCACAGAAAGTGTTGGATCACCACCAGAAATAACAGTAGAAGGGAAGCGAATCTCGTGAATGTTGTAGCTGAGCGCTATAGAGAAGGAAAGAGGACTCCCGAGTGAAGGCATCAAGGAAAAGCGAGGGATGGGGTGAAGGTAGAGGAGGGAGACAAAGACGTTCTGTTTACTGCAGATTCACGAGACGGTTACCGGTGTCACTAAACTGTTACTCCAGTTTAGAGAAGATTACACCGCAGGAGGGATTATGATGTTCAAGAGTCTGCGCCTCCCATTCTTCCGAGTGCGGTAATCCAGGAACTAATATTCATTACATCTTCAACCATTCACTTGGACTCAGAGGTCGACTTATTCGAAATTTGGTGGAGAAAGGTCAGAGGTCAACGTCACTGTGACCTCACCAAACACGTTTTTTGGCCCCACGGGGGAGTTTCCTCAAATTGGACTCAAATGTTCAGTTGCGCTCGCAGATGAACTGATTGGGATTCGGTGGTCAAAGGTCAGAGGTCACTTTGGCCCATAAAGGACAATTTGGGATGTAAATTAAAAAATACATATGCTAATAACGACCAAAGATCTCACGTATAGGATAAATCATGAAGGGATATTGTATAAAGAAAAAGGTCAAAGGTCAGATTCACATTATTCTGCTCTTCTGGCCGTTGTTCAACGCCGTGACTCAGGAGCAAAAAGAGATCGTGAGTCTATATCCAGCATCTTGACAGTAGCTCTAGTTTGTTATCTCATTAATATCAGAATTTTATTATCTCTATCTCTATATGCATTTATGTGTGTGTTCTCTGCAGGCCTGTGTACGTGTCTGCGGTGCGTCCCCAGTCTAAGCACATCGTGGTGATGGTCGACCACGGGGCATCGGTCACCGAAACGCAGCTTCAGATCGCGAGGGACTCGGCGCTCGTCATCCTAAACGCCATCGACGAGCACGACAAGGTAAGCGAAACGAAAATGTTCAGGGGCGCTGTATATTCTCCAAAGTTCTAGTGACATCGTCCTTATCGCTCTTCGCCAGATCTCCATTCTCTCAGTGGCAGAGGCGGTTCGTTCCTGTGCTCTGGACCAGTGCTACAAGAGTCTGCTGTCGCCGGCCACCAGCGAGACCAAGAGGAAGATGAGCACCTTCATCTCCAACATCAAGGCTTCCGATGCGGCCACGCACCACGCCGGGGGCTTCCAGAAGGCTTTTCAGCTGCTGAGAAACACCACCAGCATCAGCAGGCAGAGCCCCAGTAAGAACCGTGGGAAGAAGAACACATTTCAAAATGAAGCTCTTGGCTTTTAATAGCATAACCCACTCTCTTGCCATTTTATTTGATATTAACTTATATGTGTGTGCTCGTGTTTCTTCACCAGCGACGGACATGGTGATCATCTACCTGTCGTCCGGTATCACGACCCGAGACTCGTCGGAGCAGGAGAAGCGAGCGACGCTCAGCGTGGTCAGAGAGGAGAACCGGCACCTCAACAACTCTGTCATGATCCTCACCTACGCTCTCATGAACGGTGGGTCGTCTCCTCCAGACACTTTCCTGAAGAGAGTCTTGAGTTTATTTGAACACGTTCAAAAAGTAATAGTGAACACTTTTTGATGGTTGGACGGACGGATGGATTTCTTTTTTTATTTTAGGCAGTGAGGTGTAAATGAAGAGAAATAAGAAATCCCCCTCAACAGTTTGAGTTTCTACCATACAGTATTTTAAAACGCTGTATTAATTGTATGTCTTTATATTAATGAGTTGTATTATGTATCATTCACGTTCAAATACTGAGAAAGTCCAAGATATCCCAGAAGATAAGAGCCAAAGCAGCCCCACCTTTCAGTTTGATAATAGGGAAGAAAACTACTTTCATTCACAGTTTCAGAGCTTCGTCAAATTTGCTTGTTTTGAAAAGTTTTTGCCGGTTTCTGCATCTGCACAGTAAACTAAACTAAAGTCTAGACATAAACTTAGCATCTAGACATATCTCAAATATCACTCGCATATATAAGACATTAAAGACAAACACGGAGCAGTTTTGAGTGACGTTTCCTCCACATTGCACATTTGTCATGTGTGGTTCTGCTGGGAGCCCTCTCTGTTTGTTAGATGTCCTCTCATGGGCACAATGTGCTTAAGAGAAGGCTGAAGGTTAGAGAGGTGCTCAGAAACCTCAAAGGCTTTTTGTTTTCATTGTGTGTGTGTGTGTGTGTGTGTGTGTGTGTGTGTGTGTGTGTGTGTGTGTGTGTGTGTGTGTGTGTGTGTGTGTGTGTGTGTGTGTGTGTGTGTGTGTGTGTGTGTGTGTGTGTGTGTGTGTGTGTGTGTTGTAGGCTACACAACTTGTCTGTGCATCTGCCTCCTCTGATTCCCACCTTGCTCTGCAAACACACACACACACACACACACACACACACACACACACACACACGCATCTCTGCCGTGCATGCATTAGTCCACCATTAATACAAATAATTTCTGCATCGGAGAATGGAAATGAGGAACATCTAAAGAGAGGAGAGAGTGAGACTTCAAAGGGGCGTCCTGCTCGCTGTGTGTGACTGACAGAGGACCTCGGCTGTGTAAAGAGCTCCGTGATGAAAAGGATGCAGAAATCTATCATCCTCTGAGTTTATTAGAATTGCATATCCCAAAAAAACATTTGTTTTGCTGCTGACGCTGCGGCACACAGCTGAAAGGCCCACTGTGGGGGGTGTGTGTGTCTTATTCCCTGCATCCCCTGCCAAATGTGGAGTGCTGATTGTTCAAGGAGATCAGCAGTCCCTTGGCTGTAGCATACACAGGTGTGTGTGTGTGTGGGTACATTAATAATATGCTCTGACCAAACCAGTGTATGCTAGCCCGACTAAAACCCGTCAACTACAATGTGTTTTGTACTAGTTTCTACACAATGATTGCATTTTGTATCAATTGTTTTATGCTTTAAAGTTGCCTGAAGAGAAGTCTGCCTTTTCCCAGACCTTCAAATTATGTCCGAAGCAAACGTATGCAGTTCACGATCATTTACGTCAGGAGAAACCGTAGCTCTTCAGATAGTTATCTGGTTCAATTACTTCTGCAAACTAAATGTTTCAGCACTATTTAGGATTCTGTAGATTCTGGATCAATCTCTCTTTGATGGGATTCATTGAAAGGAAAAGGAAGTGGAACAGCCCAGTTGTGTAGACGTCTTCAAATGCAGCCTCCGAAGGACGCGGACCCTGAATTGAGAGTTTCGGCAAGAACTGTTATTGTGACTGTGTTCGGTTACAAGAAAAACACGAGAGTAAAGTTCTTTTGGTCGGTGAGGTGCATCAAAAGTGGGAAATGCTCCTCAGGAATTTGAAATGAATGAATCCTGTGCTGCCTGCAAACCTCCCCTCTGTGTTTGTTTGACGTCGCTGCCCCGGGCGACATCGGTACCCGTCGGCCGCCCGGCGTGACGATCAGCGGAGCAGAGCCTTGGCATTAAAAGGGGATTCTGCTGTAATCCAGTCCATGATTGGATGCTGGCAGACATGCTATGTTCCTATCCTGCCTAATAGGTTGTGGGATGCCAAATGCTCCAGGTGACAGCTGTAGGGCCCAGCCGCAGTCATCCGTTCTCCTCTGAACGACCTTATGAAGCTTGGAAAGATAACATCTGAAGTGAGCATTAACTTCTGGGATACATGAGGATTTACTCGCGCCACAGTTGGGTCTGGCAGATGCGTGGGATTGTACGAGCAGAGCTGATGGAGATAATGAAACAGGATCACAGATCAGGGTCCGGCATGTATGAAATATCTCCGCTGTTGACGCCAAATCAATTTGGGGGAGTCCGCGCGGCAGCGTCGTGGCATGTGCCTTGATTCAAGCTTCTCGCTGCGGGACCACGTGAACTGCATGACGTCAATTGTTCCCGAAATACAACTTGATGAATTCAGCCCCTGTTTGGCAGCTGGTGTGTGATTTCTCTCTCTCTCTCTCTCTCTCTCTCTCTCTCTCTCTCTCTCTCTCTCTCTCTCTCTCTCTCTCTCTCTCTCTCTCTCTCTCTCTCTCTCTCTCTCTCCAGCTCCTTGAAGGAATTGGTTTTTTTTTTAGAGTCGGAGAGGAAAGAAAAGCGAGGGTCGCAATCTATAAAAGAAATTTGAGTCATGAGCTCTTTACTCTTATTGCCTCCCTGTCAGCGACTCCTTCCTCCTTTTCATTTGCGCAATTACCTCATTCAATAAGCCCTGAGCCGTGCCATCAGTTACAGATTTGTCCTCAATATCCCTGCTTGATTTAATCAAACTAATTCTGTTATCCACCCCCCCTCTTTCCCACCCATCCCCTCCTCCTGCAGAGGGAGTAACGGGCCTGAAGGAGTTGGCCTTCATGAGGGACCTCGCGGAGCAGAATTCGGTGAAGTACGGCGTGGACAGAGCAGGAGACCGGGACCGCGACCGCTCCTCTGCGTCGTCGTCGTCGTCTGGGTCGTCGGGAGCTTCGATGATACCGGTGGTGAAGGGGAGCATGATGGTTCTCAACCAGCTGAGCAACCTGGAGACCACAGTGGGCCGCTTCTACATCAACCTCCCCAATCGTATGATCGACCTGGCCGGCTTCAGCCTGCCCTACTCCGACCCCATGGGAGACGGTGAGTGGTCCGGACTCAACCTCACCTGTTGCTATTTTTCAGATGTTTTTACCACACTGTGCATAAATGGAAAAGACTTAAATCAAATAAACATTTGGTTTGACCACTTTTTACCTTTTTTAAACCGCACCAATCCACTTTCTCACAGAAGTAGGAACATCTAAAGATCCAAATAGTTCTGCACAGTTCTGTATGTCAGTTCTCGTTTGGCTCAGTTTGGTTGTTTTAGCTCAGCGGCAGCCGCCAGTTTCTAAATCTTAAAATTTTAAAATCTGCAAACCAAGAGTTACACAGAAATAAATGAAAATAGCCAAATAAAACCAAACTATTAAAACAAGACAAGTTAAGGTGTATAATCTGCTCTCTTGTATTTATCTCTCCAGGATTTATCATGACTGTGAGCCGGCCGTGCTACTTTGGGAACCTGCTGCTCGGCGTGGTCGGGGTGGATGTGAACCTGGCCTACATCCTGGAGGATGTCACCTACTACCAAGACTCGCTGGCCTCATACACCTTCCTCATCGACAACAAAGGTCAGTGACATGAAAACGGACACCGGTAGTTATCGTTACGCATCAGGGAAGAATCAGCAGGATTATCCTCCGCTGCTCCTTTGTTCAACTTGTGATCATTGAAAGGTGTTTCAGCACATTAAGCTTTAAATTGCTGCAGCGTTATGAAAACAAGCATCAGGTCAAATCTCTCATCTCACAGGTCCCACAGACTCCAGTGTTATCAATCTTCATTAGTCACACTCCAAAGAGTTGGAAGAGAGTGTATTTGGGTTTCCTTGTTTCACTTTGTTTTGTCTGTCTCAACTTCCCTCCGCGGCCGTGACCCCCACATTAGACTCAATTGGCGTCTCCTCTGCAGCGCTGGCACTTCTCTGGCCTTTCAGTCTCCACGGCTGAGCCCGCGGCTGCAGCGCAGGGCGGTAGTGTTCACGTCCGGTGTTGGTTTGTCTTGGCCCCACGCTGCAGGTGGCTCCACTAAACTAAACTGGTGCCATACAACCGTAAAGTTGTGCCCTGCGGGGCCTGTGGATGTGTGTCATTAATAGTTATACTGAATAATATTAGCTGCAAAAACACAGACGGACAGGAAGCCTGCTGCAAAATCACAGGACTTTAACTCACTTACAGGTTTCACTCACCTTTTGCGAGCTGCAGCAGTATTTCTCTTTTCTGGAAGCACGCTGCATCCGTCGCTGTCAACACGTCGCGGAAAACACGGACAGGGGCGTCAGGAGGAATGTCGGGAATGTGGCGAGAAAGGTTTTTCGCTCACGTCGGGGAAATTTTGCTAATCCTAAGCTAAAATATGACTTTTAGAGGGTAAGGCTGTGGAAAGGTGGGATGAAGGAGAGAGTTGAGGTGGAGGAAGGTGATAAAACCTCCAGAATGAAATGACCTACAGCGTCAGAATCTTTCCTCCGCTATAACCACGAGGGAACGTTCGCGGCTGCGTGAGTTCGCCGCTCCGCCGCACCGCTCAATGCGTCTCTTTATCCCTCCTCTGAAATGTTTGTTTTTGCAATGAAAACGCCGTCACATCGTTACACCCTATTACTGCACCGCGCTTATTAACACAGCAACTCGGTAAACACAGACAAATGACTCCCATTAAAGTCATTAGCTGCCATTCAAATCGCCGGCTGCCGATTAGAATGTAGGTGAATATAATTAGGTAAATGAGCCGCTGACAAGGGGCTCCTGGACCCGCAGGTAAAAATAGCAGATGTGTTGGACGTAGTTTTACATGGAGGAAATTTAGTTAAATGTATTTATTGACCCTGTGAGACTTTGTGTGACTCAATTAAGTGTCTACCTGAGTGAGATTTCATAAAGGTCTGTGTATGGCGTGTGCTGTAGTTTGGCATATTAATAAGAACAGAGTGGCCTTGTGTCACACAGCAGACGGATTTCCCTTTTTAAGAGTGTGACACACACACACACACACACACACACACACACACACACACACACACACACACACACACACACACACACACACACACACACACACACACACACACACACACACACACACACACACACACACTCTCTCTTTGTCACTCAATATACACAGCATATTAGAGCTGAGCGACAAACACACGTTATGTTGTTTGTTCGCTGCCTTCAGAACAGACGGGCTCTCAGTCGAGTTTCTTCAGAGCTTTGTTTGTTTCCCAAAAAACGATTCCTGCCTCGGTTCAGCGCCACGACCTCACCAGAGCCGCCGGGCTCCTGCAGAACCGTGTGAAGGCTCAGTGCATCGGCTTTTATTCAGGGGAATTTAAATATTGAGGGGAAAGAGCAGAATTAGAAATGAGCTTTGTCCACTTTGATTTGTGCAGTGACCTTGTAAAAGCAACTGCTTTATATTAATGTTAGACGTTGGATGAAAACACATTTGTATATTATTATTTGTATATTGTGTATTATTTTATTATTAATTTCAGATATTGAGTGATTTTAGTGATCAAGGCCAAGCTGGTTTTTGGGAGAAGTTACAACTTACAGGCAGAATCTTGTGATGTGGGCCGAAGCGTGGCTGCACTTGGAGAAACAAATATCTTTACCTTGGTTTTAAAAGTTTTCTTCGGGTCTTTTGAAAAATGAAAGTGTTTGGACCAGTTTTTGTTTTTGCAGCAATACAGTGATAAACATTCAGTCACAATAATCTGCTCACTGATAACACATCAGCAGAAGTTTTTCTTTTATTTGCTCTTTACATTACTGCTCCTTGATTGTGCTGTGGTCCTGACGGTTTGATTGATTCCCAGGCTACACCCTGATGCACCCGTCACTGACGCGGCCCTACCTCATGACGGAGCCTCCCCTGCACACCGACATCACCCACTACGAGAACATCCCCAGATTCCACGTGGTCCGGCAGAACATCCTCAAGTAAGAGAAAACGAGGAACAAGTTTCACTGAATTCAAAAACACAGACAAACAGAATAACTTTTAACGTTTTACGCATAATGCATTTTGTGATTCGATAAATGTTTTTCTGTTTTTTCGCAGCCTCCCTCTGGGCAGTCAGGTCATCGCCGTTCCGGTCAACTCGTCTCTGTCGTGGCACACCAACCGGCTCCGGGACAACACCAAGGACGCGTACAATGTCAGCTACGCCTGGAAACTGGTGGGTGATGGATTTGCCGACTCGTATCTCCTTTACGCCAAAATAAGTGGGCGTTGGCGGGTATTTTTAAAATGTGGGTAAACCCGCCGCCAGAAGAGGGAACGTGAGTCATGTTAAACAACGTGCTCTCTCTCTCTCTCACCTCGCTGTCTTGCCAGATCAGCTCGTTCGCCCTGGTGTCACGTTTCTATCACTGCTGATCGGAGGCAGAGTCAATGAAAACCCATGTTTGCTGCAGAGTCATTTGACCCGGGAGTCAATGCCCATTGTAACCATTACAATAAGAGACAAAAGCCGGATGTTAGTGGTTTTATTATGACCAGTGGAAAAGGGGCTTGAGACACAAACATTTTAGTTATTTAGTTATGTCCAACATTTTAGGCCTTCAGCCGAGATTGGACCATGAATTACTTGCCTACAGTTATTTTCTTGCAACACAGGACGTAATAACAAAGCATTATATATTGTACTATATTCAAATATTATCTTATTACCTGTAAAATTCAGATGGGTCCAAAAGTGAAAAAGAAACTAGCTGAGAAGAGGAGTCACACAAATGATGAAGTTGGATGGAACAGAGAATAATTATATATTAAAACACGAGAGGATTGAAATTAGAAAATGAGCAGTAGCTTATTTAGTTTCTAATTTAAACGCCAGTTGCCTGAAGTAAAAATGATTTCAGAGCAGAACACGCTCCTGCACACGGAGACAAATGAAGACTCGGGGCCTGTAAGACTTTATCAAGGCGTGAAAATATCTCACTCTTGTACTTTTATCTCCAACGCTTTCATTTCTGTCTGCGACTCTTTATCATTACTGTACCGCTGTCTAGAAGTAATATAGAGATTTATGTTCCCCAGCCTTTGTGTCTCCACCAAACCTCTGCCACCTTCAATTAGTCCCCGTGATAAAAACCAAGTGCTCCCACACCCAGAAACTGTCAAAGCTGCTTCTCCTCCCAGGCCTTGAAGCGTCATGTTTTTTTGGTGGAAAAATAAATGGCGTCAGGACGACATCAGCATCACGCCACGCTGAGTCGTTTTCATTTCTGACATTCAGACTTTTGGCAGGGGCAAAAACACAACACTTACTTTGGGCATTTTACTTTCAGCCCCTTTTAAGGGATTTTGACATTTTGTGTTTTTCTCACCCTGACGAGCTCAAACACCTTCACCTTCAGTTTGGCAGCTGTCTGTGTTATTTTAAAAATTAATTTTTCCGGAGCCAGATAAAATGTGAACATGACTTCAGAAGTGTCTGTTGTTTCCCACACCCTGCTGTCCTTTTGTCTTCAGCCAGATAATGTCAGGGGATTCATTTATGAGTCTTTCATTTTGTTCATCTAGTGACGAAAAAATCGGTCGAAAAAATCTGCAGCAAAGGCTTCACCCATTTAGCTCCTGGTTCTCTCTGACTGTCGTCTACTGTTTGTTTGTCAGTTTGTGGGATTTAAAAAACTAAAGTTTTAGAACTTAGGACCTGACCATTCCTGCAGGGGAATGGTTTAGAGGCAGTCGGGTGAAAACCGGTGATAAATCGGTGACAATAATCTTCCGTGAAAGATGCCTGCTGACTATGAAACACTGGAAAGATCTTCATGCAGTTTCAACCCAATTTTAAAGCGTCAAATAAGTAATCAAAACCACGTGTACTTAGATTTATGACCTGTACTGCAGCCAGCCAACAGATGGCGATCAAGATGATTTGGCTTCACTTTTATGGAGCCGTCATGTCTTTATTTACAGTCTGTGGCTCAGCCTGGTCTCTGAAATGAATCCATCAGAGCTTGTTCTCGGGGTAAAAGTTGTCTTATCAGGAATAAGGAACAATGAAAACTTACAAACTTAAAGTCAGGAATCAAACAAGATAAAAATCTGTTGACATTTATGTACGGATATCCTTCTCTCTTGGTCATCTCCAGATCCTGCAACACTGTTCACAATATGTTTATGTCGATGTAACGCATTAAATCCTCCTCCTCCTCCTCCTCCTCCTCCTCCTCCTCCTCCTCCTCCTCCTCCTCCTCCTCCTCCTCCAGGTCCAGGACACGTCGTTCATCCTGTGCATCGTGTACGTGCAGCCTGAGATCCCGGTGAAGCACCTGAAGAACCTGAACACGGCTCCCAGCTCGAAGCTGCTCTACCACCGCTTGGACCTGCTGGGTCAACCCAGCTCCTGCCTGCACTTCAAGCAGCTCGCCACTGTCGGTGAGAAAAGCAACAGATCCAAGGACTTGAAGAACTGGAACTTAAACACACAACGCAACTCTTTGACTTCAGAATAGCTTTAAAATGAGTTTGACGGTTCACTGACTGGGAATATGGAGAAAGTTTCCTCTTTTATTCCCACTCTTTTCTGTTCTTGCTAACTTGAGTGAGCGGGTACGATCCCCTGTGAGGAACTGACTGATAGTCGCAGATTTATTTGTCAGAATCAGGTCCAGTAAGTTGAAGAGCGATCATGAACTGTAGATTAGTTCATATTCAGCAAGGAAACATTTCAAATATGAAGAATTCTCAACATACTTTGTTAGATTTGTTACATTGGTATTTCTTCTGGTTCAGGAATCCGGGGATCATGGGTAATATCCACTGTTTAGTTGTGTTTCGGTTCAGTGAGCGGGACTAATGGAGTCAACACATAGTTTTATCTCCATGTGAAAACTACTCTGACTGCAGGGGGCGCTGTTGCTCAGAAAAGGTTGCTTCGTGTTGCTTTAATTTGTTTCTGTCGTCATCTCGACAACATTGTTTAAACTGAACATCTCTTAACCGTCTTTCTTTCCCTCTCTGTATTTCCCAGAATCCCCCACAGTGATGTTGGCAGCCGGCAGCTTCTCCTCCCCCTACGAGCACCTCAGTCAGCCAGAAACCAAGCGCATGGTGGAGCACTACACCGCCTACCTGAGCGATAACACCAGGCTCATCGCCAACCCAGGCCTCAAGGTACACAAGCACACAAGCCTGGGAGAGTACAAGCAACTCACACACACACACACACACACATTGTTCCCTGTTGTTTACCTGACAAACACACAGCACATGGCCCAGCCCTGTGGTCAGGTCACAGCCACGTATGCAAATGTCCCTGCATGTTATTATGTGCAAAAAGCATTTAACACAAAATACAACTTAATTTTTTTAAGTAGGAGTTCTTTGAAATACCTTCTTTTTTTTTTTTTCAATTGCGGCGATAGTTCTGCGTCTTGAAAACATCCGATGTGCACGTCTACGATTCAAAAACTTTAAAATGGAGTTCTGCATCTTTAAGAAAGGGGATAAACCCCCATGTGGTTTTGGAAGTCTGTGTGCTCTGCTGCCCTGGAGGGGGGGGGGGGGAGCGGGGGGTTAGAGTTTGAACTCCCAGCTCTGATTCCCAGGCTGGTCTTAAAGGCTCCCTCCAGTGACCTCATCACCTCTTTCAAACTCAGAAGCTGCTCGGAAAATACCACAGAGATGTGATTTTTTTTTTTTCTGGGTGTTTTTTTTCTTTCTGGGCTTTTTAGGCTTATTAAATCCGATTAAAGCGTAAAAACTGGATTTGTAAGATTTGCTATTTCTTCTCTCTTAATCAAAATGATCTTATTATAGATACTGGAACAATAATTCCAGCTTTAAGTTAGTTGTACCATTTTAAAGGCCTCGTTAACTTTTTCCTTTATTGTTTGTGGTTTGTCTTCAATCAAATTTGCAAAGACTTATTTTCCAACTCTCCTTTTTTCGCCAAACCCAAGATTAAAACCTTTTCTCCTCTCTCCATCTTCCTCCGTCCCTCTCTCCGCAGTCCTCCGTCAGGAACGAGGTTATGGCGACCAGTCACGTCACGGATGAGTGGATGACACTAATGGAAATGAGTAGCCTCAACTGCTACATTGTGCGCCGTTACATAGCAACCCCCAGTGGGGTGCTCCGGATTTACCCGGGATCACTGATGGACAAAGCCTTCGACCCGACCCGCAGACAATGGTGAGGCTTAGTGAGGAAGGGGGGAGTAAAAGTGTGTGTGTCTGTGTGTGTGTGTGTGGGGTGTGTGTGTGTGGGGTGTGGGGTGTGTGGGGTAGGTACACATTAAAGGGAAGGAGTATGTGTGAAAACTCAGGTGAACGTTTGTGTTTGCCTTTACTGAGTTAAATTTCGGTAAGGTACAAATCAGTACTCATCATTTTTAGAGAAATTAAACTTGTTTTTAAAAAGCTTTTAGTCGTGTTATCTTACTCCAGCAAGTTTAGCGTTTTTTCTGTTATTTCTTTCTTTTTTGTGAGGTTCATTGAAAGATTCACACTTTTACAAGTTAAAGGGGGAAGGACGGTGTTTTTCAAATCAACGATGACTAGTGGACTCTTCATGGACCGTTGCAGTTGCCCCATAAGATTGCATTGTAGTCACTGCTGCTGTGCCATGGCTCATTTCACAAATTGATTTAAAATAAGTACTTTTCAATAACACCACTATAAGAATACTGAGGCTAATATGTTCATCAGTAATAGTTCCATCCATCCAGCACGGATCACATGTTCCTGCAAGTTAAGTGTCGGAAAAAAGAAAAAAACGTGAGGAGCATCTTAAAAAGATCATTAACTTTGTCAGTCAGGAGAAAGTTAGGAGACGATGTGAACTCAGTGAGCTAACCCTCTGCCCCTGTGATGCGTCGTGCAGGTACCAGCATGCCGTGGCCAACCCTGGACTCATCACCTTCACGGGGCCGTACCTGGACGTGGGCGGGGCCGGATACGTCGTCACGATCAGCCACACCCTCCACGCGTCTAGGTAAGACAATCGCAATAAACCGATTTTGCATGTGAATATATGGAATCTATGGGGGAGAGACATGATTTTGGGGCCGGAAAATCCTGTACTGGGGCACTTTGGAACCCCCCCCACACAAAGTATCACTGTTTGTGTTTTGTGTGGAGAAAAGTGATAAAAGAATAGTATGAATGTATACAATGTTCAGCAAGGGGAAGTTCTGGATCTCACCTGTCTGCACCAGAAGCCCCAAAATAGTGGTCATTGCCCCGAGCGGCTAATTCGCTGGGATCCGGGATTGTTATATTTCTACAATCTCGTGCTGAAGAAGGAAAATCCAGAAGACTATTTGACTTCCGAGTTATAAAAACATATTCACATTTGCACAATGTTTCAGAGGTGCAGGATTCGAAAAGCCTGTGATGTGAGACCAACACGCAGTTCACTGAGCTTCAAACTCTCCGCTGTGGTCAACATCAGTTTGCATCAGCTGGATAAGATCTGTTTAACCATGGTCCATGCAAATGTTCCGTCCACACACAAACATTCAGTATCAGCGTGTGATAAACCAGGATCAGGGTGTTGTTGTGTACCGACTCAGTGAGCGTATAATCACGCAGTCTGTAAACACGTCCATACACAGTGTGCAGAGCTGTGTGCGGTTTATTGGTGCGGTATTTATGGCTCAGGACCAACAATGCAACTGACAATTGTGTTCCACTTTTCTCAGAGTGCGGCTGACGACACAATCGCACACACGGAAATCGTTTTTTTTCTTGCAGAATTTCTTCTAATCCATGTTTTCTTTTTCCTGCGGCGTCGCCTCTGTCCTCTCTGCAGCACTCAGACGGCCCCTGGTTACGCAATAGCCGTGATGGGCATAGACTTCACCCTGCGCTACTTCTACAAAGTGCTGCTCGACCTGCTGCCCATCTGCAACCAGGACAAGGGCAACAAGATCAGGTGGGTGGGAGGGATCGATTGGGATGATTGACTTTTTGCGAATCATTGCTTCTTTCTCCCTTCTTCCCTTTCCCCCCCGTTTCACTGAGCAACTTGCAGAGAGATCAAGAAGAAAGAAGGAGGGAAAAGAGTTAAGCTGATTATCACAGCATTCCTGCCGCAGATGTGGCGTCGCGGCCGCCTCAGTCCTACATACTTCCTCCAGCTTTAATGTCCTTTTTTCTTCTTCATCCTTTCTTTTCCAACCCCCTCTTCTTCCCCCTGTTTTTCTCCCCCTCTCCCCATCGCTCCACTTCCTTCATGCTCTCCCTGTCGGTGTGCAGGGGCCATATAAAACAGGATTAGCTCAAAGGGGGCGGGGGCCAGAGAGGAGACATATTTGGCAGAATGTTTAAGGAACAAAGCAGAAGCAGAATGCAGCCGTGTTATTCAGATGAATGAAGCTGAAGTTAGCATCGGGAAGAAGAAGAAGGATCCAAATATATATTCTTTAAATTCACTTTTCTGTTATAGCTCAAGAATTAAAGAGTCACTGTCTGCGCTCTAACATTTCTGTGTGCACATCGTAGGTGCTTCATAATGGAGGACAGAGGGTACCTGGTTGCACACCCCACTCTCATTGACCCCAAAGGTCACGCCCCTGCAGAGCAGCAGCACATCACGCACAAGGTAACGCACCCGGAGACACACATCAACTACATAAACAAGAGGGACACATGCATCCACCAACGTACTGTTTGTTCCTTCACATTGTCCCAGCTACACGTTGGGGGTAGTTACAGCTTTGTAGCCCAGTTTAAATCCTACCCCCACATGAAACCATTTTGAATCTGCTGCAACAGATCACACACACAGTTCTTTCACCAAGGTCTGTGAATGGAAACCAGTGAAAATACCAAAACAAAGCTACATGTCACAATGTTAAAAAAAAGTCATAAAAACATCTCTGGATACTTCCCTGTGTCTAGATCCATGTTAAAGTTGAATGGGTTCATTCTTGGTCCAGGTCCCATCCTTCCTCCAAGTTTCATGGAAATCTGTTCTGTAGTTTTTTTTGCGTAATCCTTCAAACCGAACTCCAGCAGTAACATTAAAAACTCCACGTCCTTTAAAACGTGTGGTTGTGAGAATAAATCGGATGATCTTTAATCCGGGGGAAGTGCACAAAGATTTAATTGTAGTTTACTATGCAAAGACAATAAAAAAACACAACTCATTCTCATCCACAAACAAACCATTCATATGATTTGGAATCTGATTCTCGCCTGTTTTTTTAATCTTTCATTCCTCAGTTTGTTATCGTGTTGTTTTTTTTAATTGCAGGAGCCGCTGGTTGCGAACGACATCCTCAACCATCCCAATTTTGTCAAGAAGAATCTGTGCAACAGCTTCAGCGACCGCACGGTGCAGCGCTTCTACAAGTTCAACACCAGCATCGTGGTAAGTCCCAGATGTTTGAGGGTCAGACTCAGACGGATGTACTCGTCGGTATTGGACTCGGAGCTACAGTCTGAGGAGTGCACCGTATTTATATTTGATAGAGCAACACTGCTGCCTAGTGGTGGTCCTTCTAGTTGCACCCATTAATTGCTCCTGTGTACTATCTATCTATTAAAACTGCCAAGTGCATTCTGAGAGTCTCCTCATTAAAACTGCAGCTTTAAAGATGATTTATAATTACCTTCAAGTACTTTAATCTCTTCCACTTCCCCTTCGAGATGTTATCTAATCCTCTATTTCTCCGTCAGGGGGACCTCACCAACCTGGTCCATGGAAGCCATTGCTCAAAGTACCGCCTGACCCGGATCCCAGGCACCAACGCCTTCGCCGGTATCGTCAACGAGACGTGTGACTCTCTGGCGTTCTGCGCCTGCAGCACTGTGGACCGACTCTGCCTCAACTGCCACAGGTCTTTGCTCCGCCCACACACTCTCCGAGACGTTTATTGGGATTAACTGGAAACAGTGGTGGTCGAGTTTCTGACTGACCGTGACATTGTGTGGTTTCAGAATGGAGCAGAATGAGTGCGAGTGTCCCTGTGAGTGCCCCCTAGAGGTCAACGAGTGCACAGGCAACCTCACCAATGCTGAGAACAGGTTAGTGGAAGTTTTGCCTCAAAGACGCTTCACATATCTCCACATATATATATCACTCAGGAATTATACTTAATGATATAAGGTTGAGAAAATATGAGACATACATTTGCGAAAAATTATTTTATTATAACTTCATGTACGTAATGAACGAGGATACTTTTCAGATGATGCTCGATTTCCTTTTAACCATTTTTACAAGTGAGGATGGTTAGAGCAGTAATGTAGCTTTGATAATAATAGTAATAATAACCATAATAATAATAATGGCCTTGGGATTGACTGGCGACAAGTATCCATATTCATTAGAAATTCACAGAGTTGTAAATGTCACACAAAGCCACTTATTGTCCAAATTCAATTACTCAATTACTCGTGTCGTGAACAAACAGCTGATAATTAATATTTAGTTCATCTGATATATTACTTATGTGTTATTTGCAGTATTTATCACTAATGTGAAAAACGTTTGCTGTGGTGTGTGAAATTTGTCCCTCTCACTTCCTGTCGTTGTGAATTTAATTGTTGACACTTTTGTGCTTTGTGAAAGTTTCTGGGTGTTTCCTCACTTTGACTTGTCTTTCACTGTCCCTCCTTTCTGTTTTGCGTGTCTGTCTCTTCCTCCTCTTCGTCTCGCTCTGTCCATCATTCTCTTCCTCTCACACCTCCCTCCCTCCCTCCCTCTCTCTCTCTCCGTCTCTCCCTCTTGTTTTATCCACCTCCTCTCGTCAACCATCGGTCCGCCTTTGTCTCACCACTCTTCGTCAACCTCGCCCTTGACATTCATCATCAATGCCAATTCCTGTTTTATTTCAGGGAGACGTGCAATTATCGTCTCTCACTGTCAGATTTCTCTCTGTTGTCGTGTCATTGATGTTTGTCCTTTCCGGAGCTCATTTGCATACATTGACGTGCTTTGTGTGTTCAAGCTTTGATCTCTTTTTCCTTTTTTTTCCCGTGTCAGTTTTTACTGTGTTTGCTTTTGTTGAACCTAATCGTGTTTCCCGCTCGGAGTCTGATGGATTCTGTCGGCTGGATGTGTTGACCGAGGATATGCGTCGCCTCTTCTGCGTTTCTGTGTTTTCACCCCGTGCGTTTTTTTACGTCTGTGTTTTGCAAAAGGAACCCGAGCTGCGAGGTGCACCAGGAGCCGGTCAGCCTGAATGTGATTGATCCCAGTCTGCATGACTCCCTGCCCCAGTGCATCAACACCCGCTGTAGCCAGAGATACACCAGCAGGTACACACACACACACACACACACACACACACACACACACACACACACACACACACACACACACACACACACACACACACACACACACTGCACTACACACAGACACACTATGCATCAAGTATATACAAACACATCTATACAGAGACACATAAATCTGCCTTGAGGTACAGTACAGGGTGACAACAGCGAGAATATCACTGCTGTAGGGATAGTGCCGCCTAGTGGAAATAAATGGGATGTGTAGATTTGTGGTGTTTTTTTTTTTTTTCACCTTTGTTGTTCTGCATGAAACACACCAGTGTGTTGGTAAGAGAAACAAAGAAAACACTTTTGATGATATTAAAGATGTGTGTGTGTGTGTTATATGTTAATAATACTGAGCCGAGTTTTCTGTATAAATCCATCAAAATGAATTCATAAACTAGAGTGGAGCTCAGAGAGCACATTCTTCTGCCAAGGTCCAATAGTGCCCTTATGAAACCAATTTTTAATTCACCAGATCTGGGTTTTTATTTGAAATTGTTCACACTCATAGATATCAGTCCCCTGAAGATTCATGAATTATTCTCTGAGAAATCAATAAGATCTTCTCGTGTCTGCCCCCTGATCAGGATCCTCACTTTAATGAGCTCTGAACTGAGCCTTTCCTCGTCCTCCCACCCAGTTCTGTGGTGAAGCTTCCAGTAGTTAAACCGACAGACAAACACACGCAGATGAAAACGTAGCTTCCTTGGCGGAGGTAAAAAGCTGGAGAAAGTGTTCTTACCTCGACAAATCCAGAACTTCTCTAGCACCATAATACTTTACCACTCTGCCAAACTTTTAAAAAACAACTGTTTATTTAGTTTTACTGCTTCCTGTTTCAGCGACTGTTTTGGCGTGTTGGACTGTGAGTGGTGCATGGTGGACAGTGATGGGAAGACCCACCTGGACAAGCCGTACTGCGCCCTGCAGAAGGAGTGTTTCGGGGGCATCGTCGGCGCCAAGAGTCCCTACGCGGACGGCCTGGGAGTCCTGGGTGAGTTTCAACACACGGCGTTTCTTATTGTGCAAAGTGACAGAGTCTCTCAGGATGAAATTGTGCTTTGACTAGATTTCACTGTTATGAAATGTACTGGTATGTACCATGTCAGCCTGTGGACTAAGGAAACAAGCAACAACAGTACACAAAGTCAAATTAATTCCATTGTCATCCTGGTCACAGCTGAATTGTGACTTGTGTAGATTCAGGCTGAAACGTCTCTGTTGCCTGGTTGTTTGTCTCTGGTTCTGTTATCAGTTTTTTTTAAATTTTTTTTAATTGGCTGTTAGCTTTAATAATTATTCTGCGGCGTGACACACTGATGGGAGAGTGAAATAGAAATGTACTGGCAGCGCAGCACGAGTCGGGAGCTGAGCCCGAGCTGTTTGATTCTGGCTCGTCGTGCTGTCACTTCTTCGTCCTTCTCTCTTCATCTCTCTCTCTCTCTCTCTCTCGCTTTCATCTGCAGATGAAGAGGTGGCGTCTCTGAACATGATCAAGAGCGCCCCCGTGGGTCCGGTCGCTGGGGGCATTATGGGATGCATCATGGTGTTGGTGCTGGCTGTGTATGCGTACAGGCACCAGATCCACAGGCGCTCTCACCAGCACATGTCACCACTGGCTGCACAGGGTAAGTGTGACTCACGGACGTGCACTGAACTCCGGATAATCTCCTGAGGTTATCCGGAGCACATGTGGGAATAGAGCAGGAGATTCTCCAGAGGATTCACACCGAGAGAGTGGGCGCAAGACTGAAGAAACCAAAAGAATACAAATACGTCAGGATGAAAAAGAGCCATACGCATATGAAAGACACAAATGAAAATATAAACTTATAGAGTTTATTAACGTGGTTCGATGGAAATCCTCGTTTACTTCAGGAAACATAGTCGGAGACTGAATGTCTCGTCCTATTGTGCAGAGATTCTCCAGAGTTCACGTCTGAAAACGACTACAGATGGATTCTGTCTCACATTTATACAGACAAGCCAAGACAAGTCAAACTGTAAACAATAAATAGATCTGTGAGATTGAAAGGGAAGTCAAATTTTCCACATTATTCATTTTTAATATCACATTTTGGCAGCATGGAGGAACGAGGAAACGTTGTTCATTTTTCCGCTTGGCCTTGTGCCCCAATGGAAAGAAGTTTGTAAGTTGCTTCACATTTTCACAGAAAAATGAAATTTGAACGCAGCATCATTAACAAGCTGTCTGGCAGCGACTGACACTGGTACCACGCAGCAGCAGCTGCTGTACTAACATTCACCTCTTCTCTTCCCTCTGGCTCAGTCTTTGTACACAGGTTATTATCTGGGTTAAAGCAGCTAGATGTTATCTCATGATGGCCTTTTGTTTTTTGTGCTTTTGTTTGGATATAAAAAGCAAAGTCCACCCCCCCCCCCCCCCCCCCCCCTACTTGTCATTCCTGCGGCAATTTAAATATTTTCGAACGGTAGCATCCATCTCATCTCAGCCTTCTGCTTCTCTCCTCCCGCTCTCTTCACCTCCACGCTGCTCCAGAAATGTCAGTGAGAATGTCGAACCTGGATAATGAACGAGATGAGAGGGACGAAGACAGCCACGAGGACAGAGGCATCAGTAAGTTCTGCCCGATGTCTGATGAGGTGTGAAAGCTGTGGTTGAAGTGTTTATTTAAGCCCTCGATAGGTCGTCACTTTCCCCTCAGTAAACACACGCGAGTACCACTTACTCGCGGCCTCTGTGTTGATCCGTGTGTGATCTCCCTTCACTTTCAGTCAGCAACACGAGATTCATAGCTGCGGTGATCGAGAGACACACGCACACTCCCGAGCGGAGGCGGCGGTACTGGGGACGGTCCGGGACAGAGAGCGACCACGGTAAGACATTTTAATCCTGTGCTACACACATATACATCAAGTAACAGAGACCAGGACGGTTTTAATAAAATGCACAAATGTGATAACGCTCATAACTCCTGGTTAAACGTGGCGTTTCCAGAGTTACTCTCTACTTGGTTGCTTCACCATATCATTCATGGGGAAGTGTAAGTAATTCTGGGAGACTGATATTGTCAAACTTGACAAAGGTCTTGAATTAAATTTATTACGGCCTTACAAAGTCTTAATTGACCTTGTTTAAACCTGCTGGACCAAATACACTAAGCCTGTATGCTCGTCAACCTCAAGTCACTGTGGTCGATGGGGCTAATTTCACAGGAGACATATTCTGCGCATATTCAGGTTGATAATTTTCATTTGTTTTATTACTAGAAAATGTTCACATGCTCCAATGTTCAGAAAACACGTCACTTTCCTCAAACTGTCCATTGCTGCAGCTCCTCTTTTCAGCCTCTGTCTGAAACACTCGGTTTTAGCTCCTGTCCCTTTAAAGGCCCCCCATCCTGAAAAAAAAGCCCAGTCTGCTCTGATTGGCCAGATTGCCCGACCCTGTTGTGATTGGTCAACTGTTTACAGCTCGTAGATGTGTAAATGCTGATGTGACATCGCAATCCCCCACATTTGCATAACTACTGACGAGGTATTTCAGGAGCCTCAGTGGTTTCTGTGGGGGAGTGGAGTTTTTTAACTTTGCAGAACTTTAACATACACAAAACCCTACATAACACACTCGATGAACGATAAAGTGAAAAGGCATCACGTGTCTCTAATCTATCTTTACACCATCTTGAGGTCAAACGTATTCATGATGATCTCTCGACCGATAGTTTGGACTAAAATAATCCGGTTTTTGGATTCGCTGCTCTGTAACTGCGGAGTAGTGTCGACAGTTTCTCTTCACACAGCAACCGAACTCCAGGATTAGAATGTGGACTCTACGGAGTTCGCCCGAGGAGTGAAGTGGGAGTGAAGTGAAGTCTGGACTCTGTGATTTTAGAGCGTGACGAGCTCAGATTATCTGGGGGATCTCGGAGTCGAGCGGCTGCTCTTTAGTGTGGAAAGGAGTCGGTGTAAGTTTCAGTTTATAATGAGGAAAAGCTTCATGAACATGACGTGTAGGAGAGATCTCCAGACCCACAACATGGTGGAGTGTGTGTGACCCCGTCCCACCTGGCCTGGGGAAAACCCCTGGATCCCCAACAAAGAGCTGAGATAGAGGATGTGTGGGTTTCCTTTATTCACCCTAAGCCACAGGGATGCAAGCTCCGAGAAGTGGCAGAAAATGAGGATGTTTTTATAACTTATAATGATTCTGGTGAACGACTCATATCCTTAGTTTTCGCAGATCCCTGGTTAGGCGATTTTTCTTTATCCAGGTTTCTGAATATTGTTTGTCGGCACAGAGCGTAGTGTCTGAGATGGTGAGTAATCAAGACCCAGATGTGCATGGATGATCAGAAACCTGGATATTATTCCATGTAAACGCCATATGCCAAATATGATCCAAACCAGAATATAGGTCAAAACAAGTCTATTTAAAATCCTGTAAACATGCTCATAATAGAGCATTAAAACCGGAATAAAATGAAATTCATCTCAATCCCATTTTTCAGGCTTAGGTTTCAGTTTTATAAAATGAACACTATTCCTTCCCGAATGTTACGGCCCAGTGTTAAACCCACAGTTCCCACTCGGCTCACTGGCAGTGGTTCAGCTCTTGGCTCGCTCCTTCCATGACATCACAGCTCACTACTTTTCTTTTCTCTTCTCTCCGGATCTCTGCGAGACCGAGGCTCGTGTTCGCTGTAACCATTTGTAGAACTTGTGTAAGTCTGACACTCGATGAGTGCGGATGGACGGTTTCGCCCGCATGAGCTCTCCACCACCTACATATGGCACCGCTCCACTTCCTGGCACGAGTGTCTCTGTTACTTGTTGCATAACCGAGGACGAGCGAGAGGGTGAACGTGAAGAGAGGAGAGTGGGCTAAAGTGGCTTCAACCAGCGAGGAGAGGAAATGGAGATAGAGCTGTAGAGGAACGGAGAAAACTAGTTTTAACCTACTAGTAAGAATCATTCTCACTTACTGTTCTTCATTGGGATTATTACGTCTCCTAAATGACACTTTTTTTACAATTAAGTGCAATTTGAGATAATCTGAACATCAAATATTGTTTCTCTACACAAAGTCTGTCTTTGAGTGAAGGTTTTGTGGAAAGAAAATCAGCAGAATTAAAGTAAAGTCTCTTTCTCATGTCATAATGTAGTTCAAGATAAGGCAAAGACAATAAACGGACAGGACAGACTAGTACATCATAATTTATTAGTGGGGAGAGGACAGTGCGAGAGTAAACATGTAAAAATGATGAAAGAGGGGATATTGGAGTGAGTCTGAAGGGCAAGAGGACGGAGACAGAGAGGAGGAAGAGGAGTTTGCAATAATGGAAAGAGGGGGTGTTGTTCATAAGTCCACGCAGCTACGTTGCTGCTCAGTCAAAGTTGCCCTTCTACTACCATCCACACAGGTTATATATATATATATATATATATAACACCAATCTGAAAGGTCTAATCATAATGAGACATTTTTTTAGTCTCCAATAGTTTTCTCTGTCCACATCTCTTGACTTCAGGAGGGATTTAGTTTCCTGCTGCAGCTTGTCCCCAGGACACCGTTAGCTGTGAACCTACCTGAAGCTCGGCTCTGGCTTCGGGGAAGAGACGGATAAACTGTGCTGAAGTCTGGAACGTCTTTGAAGTCTTCATCCCTCTCTTTCCCTTTAATCCCCGACTCTCCCTCGATCCCTTCCTCAGTGTCCCCTCAATCTCTTTCTCTCCCTCTCCCCCCCCCCTTTTTTTTGTCCATCCTTTCCGATTGTCTTTTTTTAACGAGGCTAACCTTTTGAAAAATCGGGGACGAACACCTCAGTGAGACGTAAAGGACATTTCCCTATTTTACATATGTTGCCTTCTATTATACACACAACATTAAAATAGGGATCTCCACCACTTTGATCAATTAAGCTCGATCAAGATGAAGTTTGGCCTGGTATGAATTTAGATGCTACATTCAGTCGAGTGCAGTATCATAAAATATTGATCTCCTTTCTGTTCAATCTGTTAATAACACTTTGACCCAGTAACTCCCTGTGACGGCAGTACTGCTCCAGTTTACCCATGTAGGCTATCCTGACAGCCATGTTGGCTCCCGACGCCGCTCCTCAGGCTGCACGTATGTGGAGGAAAGCGATCATAAATATGTATCATTTCTTTTCATTTTTTTTCTCCACATTTTGGTGTGAAAGCTGAGAACATATGGGGAAGATAATCCCCAGCAGGGATGTGTAGTTGTCACCGCACCATAAAAGAGCCTGTGCTGCTTTCAGAGGCGTTCTGTGTTAGCGTGTATTCACAAGCGTTGTTCCTGTGTTGGATGCCTGTGACCCGAGGGCGTCATTTGCCGAGTAGATTCTTTTATGGTGTCCTTTCATTTCCTCGTTGTGAAGGCTGTGCCGCGCTGGTGCACGTGGAGCTGTTTAGATCTTTGATTCTCCGTGCAGTGACTGAATGAGGCTCTTTGGTTCTGTATCTTTTACTATTATTATTTCAAGTCTCTCTGCCTTAGCGATAACAAACAAAAGCTTTTAACACATTTCCTACGGCCCCATCTGCCCGTGTGTGTTCACGAGGGACTCTGGTTTACAACAGGACTACGACCCGAGGGTTTTATTGAGGATGATGAGTTGTATTCACTCCACTAACGCCGACCTCTGCATGTTTTCTGTGTCCAGGTTACAGCACCATGAGTCCGCAGGAGGACAGCGAGAATCCGCCCGGAAACAACGACCCGCTCTCGGCCGGCGTGGACGTGGGTAACCATGATGACGACATGGACCTGGACACGCCGCCCCAAACGGCAGCGCTGCTCAGCCACAAGTTCCACCCCTACCGGCACACGCACACGCACCACCACCCGCTGCACACGCACCACCTGCAGGCCGCGGTCACCGTGCACAGTGTGGACGCAGAGTGCTGATCCTCAGCGTGGCGTTGCCCCTCCTGCCAGGGACCTTATATTTCTTATTAATGACTATTTAAAAAAAGAAAACATTTGTGCTCGATTTAGACAGTTGGGTACGGTCAGGATGGACGGAGGGAGAGAGACGCCACAGCTGGACTCGAACCCATCGTGCCACTGAGCTGCGGACACGTCCTCCTCAGCTCCTTATGGGTATTAGCCTCATGGTGTCATTGTGCCAACATCTCATCCCTTTTTCCACTGATCCCAGTCTAACATCTGGGAAGTGCACACGGTTTCACAGACACCGACCAGACCTGGGCCAGTACAAATAACTAAATGGGGAGTTTTTCTTTGTTTTCTAAAGAAAGTTGGCGTTCAGGACTCTGTACGTGTGCAGCTTCGGGAGCCAGCGCTGCCCGAGCTCATTCACCGACCTTCAACGAGGAGAGGACACAAGTTGAACCCGAAACCCTCAAGAAAGGACAAACTTCTTCGTTTTCCCTCCAGAAGGCTGCAGCAAACACTATTGGATCAATGGATAATCAAATTAAACCTGATGTTGCCCCAGGGCTCCATCCCATAATTACGGATTATACCACAGCTTTACCCTCCGTGGTTCTGAAGATATAGACACTTCCAAGTATTTGCCTTTTTTTTTTCAAAAGGAGAAGCTGCTGGTTCCTTTTATAAAGCGGTTTGAAAAGCTATCTGAACTTCTTCATGAATGTCTGTGAACAAGTAGCCAAAACATTCAGTGGTTCACGCAAATACAGAAGAGAAATCACTTCAAAAGAGGAAAATCTTATTTTTCTACTATTTATTAAAAGAGGTAGATTTTCAGGACAGATGAGCTCGAAGCTGCCGCTAACACACAAACGCGTCACTAATCAGGAAGAGTGACATGTTCTTCTTATAACCAGTGCATCGTTTAGAGCTCATTATTTTTTAAATATTTCTCATACAACAGACCATGTGACAACTGGATTATTTTTTACATTTTTGTTTTATTTTTCACATCATTGAGTGATTTTGGTTCATAAGCAGCAGCTTTTTCTACATTTTCCTTCCTCTTTCTTTTCCTCCTTCGCTACCCAGAAGTATCCTCTCCCACTAAATGATCCTGTTTGCTATAAAGTCCGGGGAAAAGCTTCCTCTTTAAGCGAGAGACACATTTCTGGACGAGCGAGGACCTGAGATCTGAGTCAGAATCAGACGTGAGACGTGGAACATTTCTCTCTCCGCGGTCACGGTTTGGAGTCAGAGAGGTGTTTCTGTGTTCTCCTGAGGTGAAATCCTCATTCCGGACACATCGTCAGGAGGCAGAACTTTCTGTGCTCGCTGGACTTCTCAAGCCTCCTGGAGGTGTGGGGGGGGGGGGGGGGGAGTTAACAACGGCAAAACATTCCTGGCTTTAGTCACTGCCGGGGATTTAGTGTGTGAGGATAATTGGGGACGATCGCAGGGGGTCCTGAGATCGAGAAATGTCCCCTCTGATCGCCTGGGTAGAAAAAAACCAGCACAGTATGCTGTCTCTTTTTTGTTCCACCTTATTTGTGTGCTGGATTTTTGTGTAAATCAAGTTTAATTTCGAATGATGCGTGAGATGGAGTCTCCTTCCTGTCAGAGAGAAGAACGAGGGAGAGATGCTGCTGCTGTTGTTCAGAGGTTCCACCCATCTGTCGACTCCTCTGTGGTTAACCACTCAAAATGTCTTTTCTACACCTCTCTGGTTTTACTGGCGTGTATGTATGTGTGTGTATGTATGTGTGTGTCTGTCTGTGTGTGTGTGTGCGTGTGTGGAAAGAATGGCTACCCGTCTGGGACATTTTCTTGGATTATTGTATTTTTCTCAAGATAATAATAGAGAATTATAGGTGAAATTATTATAATTGAGAAAATCCACCCTCTTCTATTCCGATGAAGAGTCACCCGACCCGATCTGTGCTTCATGGCCGGCGTGGCATCTGTTTACTTGTGGGCGCCAACATGTCTGTTGTTTCTTCAGAGATTCATTATGAAGTGTAAATACAGAATCACAAATAGCTATTAATGTCCTGTACACTCCTTTTTTTTTTTTTATGTTGGTAAGACATAATGTAAGCTTCAAATGATGCTCAGATATTCGGGTTGATATTTTTTTTTATTTGTCTGTTCACGGTGTCTCACTATATTTCTGATGCCTTGGATGTTTTTATTTTATTTTTAGATTAATTTTTTCTTTAGGTCCATATTGGATGGAAGTCAGTACTTGGAAAAATTAATACACACTTTTATGTTTGAGAGACGTCTAGTTTAAAAAAAAAAAGTTTTATTGTGTGTCTTGAAAATGTTAAAGAAAGCTAATTTAGAGTCATGAAATAACGGTACATCTTTTCGCTGATTCAGGGTCTGTGTTTCTGTGAGCTACCGAAAAACTGGTCAGAATATTTACTCTCAGCGTGGGTTCCCTAAACGTGCAGCTAAAAAAAAAAAACTGCTTTATAATTTGACACCACTAACAGAGCAGAGATTTAAAACACACTTTATGGTATTGCCTTCAAAATCTATAACGTACCCCTACTATATGTAGTGGGTCCAATATTCCACTAGTAATCGCATAAAAGGTTTCGTCAAAGTTGCAGTCAAATACTTCCTGCGGTATTTGGTTCGGTTTGACGTCGGCCTCTCGTAGCGTCTCACGTCGAACCATAGATCGGATGCGGTCTTGCGAGTTTCCTCTGATGTGTGTGAATGTCGGGGGCAATTTCTTTTCCTCCAAAATGGTTTGATGTCACAGGCATTATTTTTTTTCCTCTGGAGAGCTTTTGAACAGTATTTACCAGCCATTGTAAATGAGTGTGTGTGTGTTTCTATACAAGAACACTCTGAATTGCATTAATTAATGTACTGAAGGAACATATGTACATCAACCCCCCCCACCCCACCCCCCTCCCTCATGTATCATATAAAGTTATCAAATTGAGATTTATTGCAATGTGAATGTGATAAAGTCCATTTTACACTTAAATTGTGTTTTTGTTATTGCTGCCTCTTGCTACGCACATTTTCTTTTATCGAAACACATTTTATTCTTCGAGTGCTGTGGAAGTTCCTGAGATATCGTGTTGACCTTGTGAACCCAGCAGCTCCGGAACGTCTCCGGGGAATTCCTTCAAATTTGGTCCAAACATTCACTTGAATTCCCAAGATGAACTGATTGGATTTTGGTGGTTAAAGGTCAAGGTCACCTCATGTTCTTGTGAACACCCACCTCTGGCCCAAACATTCACTTTGACCCGACGGATGACCTGATTACAATTCGGAGGTCAAAGGTCAAGGTCACGTGTTACGGAGGAAATGCTCAAACACAGAAGAGCAATCCAAGTCCACACAGAAAGCTGCCGACCGGATAACCAAGAAAGTTTGTGCCAGTTTATCTCGTTTTGTGTCTTTCTGTTGTCGTCATGAAACAGGTCACACAACCCGGCCTGCGCACAGTAAACCAGGGAGATTGTGTGTGTGTGTGTGTGTGTGTGTGTGTGTGTGTGTGTGTGTGTGTGTGTGTGTGTGTGTGTGTGTGTGTGTGTGTGTGTGTGTGTGTGTGTGTGTGTGTGTGTGTGTGTGTGTGTGTGTGTGTGTGTGTGTGTGTGTGTGTGTGCGTGCGTGCGCGCGCGTGCGTGCGCGCGCGCGTGCGCCCGTCCCCCCCCCCCCCCCCCCCGATGCCTCTGCAGCCTGTTCTACTCCATCTGGTTCACATGGGGGACATTTCTGACACTTACTCTGCAAAGTGATGCACTTTGTTTGGTCGGGGGGATTTTTAATGAGGTGCCGAGGTAAGAATACAAAATGTGTGTATTGTGTTTTATGTTGAAAGGATTATCTGGGCTTGGAAACCTTGAGAAATCCCCAAACCCCTCAAGTCCGTTTTAACTCTTGACCCTTACTTCAAGAAAAGGGCCTTTTCAGAATAAAATGGTGTTTCAGCTTCAATCTGCACGTGGCTCCATAGGGATATTGTATTATTTTATTTTTTTCCAGGCTGTTGGTCAAAGGTCACGCAGTTTGTGGCTGAAGGAAAAATAGTGGTAGAATATATTCTGCCTTGAAGGCCTCTCACTTATTTATGAGGCTGTTCTGTCCCATGCAGTGTTTCCTGCCGGGGGATCTGGGAACAGCCACAGGACGGAGAAGCAACATGGATCTGACTCAATACAGCAAGAGGCCACTTTGGTTTAGTGGGAAAGATCAGTGTGTTGTTTGAGTGTTTGTTCCCTTTGTTGCATGTTGGCCCACCACCATTTTCTAACCATATAATGAGGTTTTTAACAAATAATTGTGTTAAATGTGCATTACTATATAGTAAACATATAATACAAGCTACATCAATAAATGTAAAAGTACATTATAATGTGCTTTAAATAATAGGTTGTATGATTAATATCAGTGACAAATTACCTACCGACCTTGTTAAGGAGTTGTTAAAGGATACATCTGTTGGTGTTGCTGATGATTTTCATTATGGACTAATCTGTTGAATATTTAAGCAATTTCTTGTTGTGTCTATTAAGTGCAAGGAGAAATATCATTTGCCTATAGTATGTGTTTGGCTATATAGCTTAAACAGTCCATAACCCATAATATATGCAATTAATTATCATTAAAAAAAATATTATTTTGGTAAAAAAAAACAAATCATTGCTCAGGAACTATTTTGATAATTATTTTGTCGATTGACTCAATCATTTAATTGACTTATCTCTGCTGCTCTAGTTTTGTCTGCAGTAATCTTCCTAATTTGTTGCAATACTGAGTTCATAGTTTTGCAAATGTTTCCAGAAAAATAAAAAATTCAAAAGCCGAATTCTGTCTGCAGCCTTTGTTGGAAGTGGGTTCTGCTCGTTGATCTTCTTTGTGAAAGCACGTTTCCTCAGGGCAGAGGAAGACGTCTGCTTTAATAATTAAAAACACCAGTTTATATATTCTTGACTCGGTTTTAAAGACATCATCAAAGGGGGAAAGAACAAGGTTGAGAGAGGGAGCCACAGGCGTAATGCCAGAGTAGAGAGAGATGGATGGGTTCTCATCACTGGTCACATTCTGACCAACAGTAACACGGATAAACATATTGTTCAATGCATCATAGGTGAAATATGAATAACTTCATGTCAGTGAGGAAGTTATTATAACCCTGACACATCTTGGACTGTGTAAGACAGTGTATAAAACTGTGCATCTGTGAATTTGCACTGCTTTCAGAACATCTTTGATACTTTCCCATCATCAATCTCACATTTGGATTTAAGATGCTCACTCATGAACGGGTGCTTTCTGAAAAAAGTGCCGTCCGCCCGCTGTAAGGTCACAGAGTGCAGCCCAGTAATTTCTCCTTGAGCAGCAGCGGGAAAAGCGAGGGGCACGCTGGGCTCTCAGTTTACTGAAGATCAGCGGGAAAGCATTTCAGCACTCTGGAGAGTAGAAGGAGCCCCCCCCCCCCCCCCCCACGTCTGTCTGTCCCACCTGTCCTCCAAACCTCATCAGTTTGTCAGCGTTCACTCACACCTCCCCTGCACGACCCTGTCTGTGTCTGTTTCCATGCACGGCCGCCGTATCTCCTTTTTCTCTCAAGCTGTCTGCTGCTCTCTCTCTCTCTCTCTCTCTCTCTCTCTCTCTCTCTCTCTCTCTCTCTGAAATTGAGCAGAGTGCCCGGCGCGGCCCCTGGGTCATTTCAGTCGGCCTCTGCTCGGCCAACCAGTACGGCAGGACGTGAACCAGCAGCACATTTCCGTGCAGTCCAGGGAGTCCCAGTTTCCCAAACACATCTTAGTCATCTGAAGTCGTGCGTGCAAGCAATTTCACAGAGCCTTGAAGTCCCTTTGACGGACATCGCTTTCTATCTGTGATCGTGTAAATTTAGCTAAAAACAATGTGTGGGGGGGGGGATTTGTGACCAACTGACAACAGGACTTGAATTGTACAGGAAAATACGCCAGGGAGGGATTTGACATTATTAGTAGTTCAGCATGAAATGAAGAAAGTCTCAACTGGGGCCTTGGGAGGGATGAAGACATGAAAACATGCACATGTATGTTTGACATGTAGAGATGTAACCCTTCTCATTACTGCTGGAGTCCCCGATGCACCGGTGGAGATGTAATGCTTATGACCACTGTAATTAGGACATGAATTGGGCAGGGAAATATACTTGTGCACTTTGTCCTCCATGGTTTCAGGTCAGCTGTTTTTTAGTAGGTTACACGTCCCTCCGTGTCCTTGAGAGAAAAGAAGTGACGGCAAGCACCAGGCTCATAAATGGAGGGCTTATATATACAGGGCATTCGTACACCTCCTGCTGCAGGTGACATGTGCATGTGCGCTCATCACTCCAATGCACAATGAACCTCATTACCACTTAGGGTCCACCCCATCCCCCTTTCCCTCCCTCTTTCCCTCCCGTCCTCCCACCCACTGAGATCATCCCAGGTGCCCGCTTTGCCTGTTCAGCCACTCTGCCCACCTACGCCCTCACACTTTCAGTCCCGAGCGAGCAGCGGCGAACACATCCCTGCTTTCTTCTTCTCCTTTTCTACTCCCACCCACTCCAAAAAGGCTGTGAATCACTGGCTGACACGCTGAAGCACCAGCAGGGCTCCGGCGTTTTAAATGGAGAGGGACTATGCAGCGTCTCTTTTTCTCCCTTGCTCTGTGGAGCATAGCCCATTATTGTTGGGTTTGATTTGCACGCAGGTACAACAAAAAGTGTGTGAGCGTGCAGGGTAGATACTGACATGAGTTAATAAATGTGTGTGTGTGTGTGTGTGTGTTGCCTGGAGTGTATTACAGTGCTGGCATGCGTGTGTGCCAGGGGGACTGCGAGAACAAATTAATTGTTCTCTCATGGAAACGTTGTTTAGCACTTAGTGGAGGGATTCACGCGTCTTCAGAATCAGCCCCGCGCCAGTGACAGGCGAGTCCTGGCTGTCTTTCCAGAGCAGCACTGCTCAATGATTCATGCTCCTCAATCTGTCCCCGGGCTCTGCCTATTGTACGAGCTGCAGATAGATCAAACCCTGACTTCTGCTTGTGATGAATGTCTCTGTTGCAGCTGACTTGATGGACATGGCTGCACATAAGATCGGTGATGGCCGATGGGCGCCTCTCGCCTTTTGTGGTTTCCTGGAGGACACAAGTCTGTGGACAAGACTTTAAACCAACCCGTTCATCAGGAGTCGAACATTAAAACCTATAAATACCGCGACATGTTCATTAGGGCTGCAGCTAACTTTTATCCTGGATTAACCGAGTAATAGGTTTTGTTCTATAAAAGGAAATTGTTCCCATTTGAATTTCCCAGAGCATGAAATGACATTTTCTGATGTGGTGTTTTGTCCAACTAGTATAAAAAAGAACACAGATGAATCGGTGTGCAGGGCGGTCGGGGCTCTGGAGTTACGATACGATAAATGTCTTGAATGACTGAAATAATTGGCCAATTATTGAAGCGGTTTACTTCTCTGTTTCCTGACTTTTCTCTGGTCCACTTTAACGAGTAGGTTCATCCATTATCGTTGCCTCATGCAATCTTTTACCTCGTAGAACTGGTTACATGCTTGTGGAGGAGCATTGGCATTGACAACATATGTTTCACCTCATGAACTTTACAGAAAAACCAAACTACTGTTCATCCTCTATTCCCTCCGTTTGAAAGGACACAAACTGATCTTCTCTCTTTGGCCTTTGGCCCCCTTGAATTGGACTGAGCTTGAGCTCGATGTATTTATTCACAGGGACGATCCGCGTACACTCGGCTGTGTGTCGGCTACGCTGCTTCAGCCACTTCACTTGGCAACGTGAGATCCTTTTCACCCACTGACAACTGTGATTGTCTGGACTCCAATCTGCCAAGAAAGGCTTCACGCAGATGGCGAGAGAGAGAGAGAGAGAGAGAGAGAGAGAGAGAGAGAGAGAGAGAGAGAGAGAGAGAGAGAGAGGAGAGAGAGAGAGAGAGAGAGAGAGAGAGAGAGAGAGAGAGAGAGAGAGGAGAGATGCTGGTTGATTTCACCGTCTCTTACAGGCCTTGGCATGATCTAAATATTTTCTATAAGTGGGTTGGTGCCTTCATGAGTGTGACATGCATCGCCTGAGTGTGAGGTGTCCATGTGTGTGTGTGTGTGTGTGTGTGTCTGCGGAAGCTACATAGTCTTTGTAAGGACTCGGCAGGGAGCTCTGTTCCCCCCCGTGTTTTCCAGGAGCAGCTTTCCACCCACGGTGGGCAGGCAGGCAGGCAGGCAGGCGGGCGGTCGGCGGGCAGGCGGGCTCGGCTGGCTGCTCGGTTGGCATTCACTGGATGACTTGGGTAGAGAGAGGAGGGACGGCACACAGTCACATTATGCACACGTGTGAATGATGAATGCCTTCATCACAGCCTACAGTTACTCAAAGCAATTCACATAAGGTCGAGGCTTTACCCAATTATATAGAAACACAACAGTTTGTCCAGCAAACATTGGAGACTGTGGAGAGGAATAAACCATAATGTTCAATACAAGAAACCTCGGACAGAAACAAGCACCTGCCTCGACCGGTTGGGGGGAGTGGAGACAAATGGGGGGGACGTGAGGTGGGCGGGTGGGTGATGGTGAATGTTCTGTGTTATTACAGCACTTTTCTACTCGCGACCACTCAAGATGCTTTCAAGCACAGTTTCGCCCATTCAACCATTCACACACATTCATACAGTGCGTCCATGTGCGGCACCAGGAACGTGGTGATGTAAGGCTGTTATTAATGTTAACTGCACCAGTTAATAAGAATTGTTAAACAGTGTCAGATATAGATAGATAGATAGATAGATAGATAGACAGATAGATAGATAGATAGATAGATAGATAGATAGATAGACAGATAGATAGATAGATAGATAGACAGATAGATAGATAGATAGATAGATAGATAGATAGATAGATAGATAGATAGATAGATAGATAGATAGATAGATAGATAGATAGATAGATAGATAGATAGATAGACAGATAGATAGATAGATAGATAGATAGATAGATAGATAGATACTTTATTGATCCCAAGGGAAAATACCTGCAGAATTAGAGAGAGGGAGATATTTTCGTTCTTATTTTTTCCCGTAAATGTGACATTTTGTTTAAATTAGTTTGAAAAAAGTAAATAACAAATTGATAATGATACAATAAATAATAAACAATAGAGAGGCCAACAAACAGAGGGTTTAAAACATGAGTTTGATACCTTAATGGCTTTGAGTGTATTAATGGCTCCTGATTGGCTCCTATACATCCAGCAGACAGTTGGGGTCGCCAGGAGTCTGAGGTGCAGCCTGACGGGAACCATCTGATCTCCAACCTGCGCTTACAGAGAAGGACTTTCATGTAACTCTTTAAAATATTAAAATATAAACTGTACCAAACAAAACCACTGAGAGATTCCTGCAAAAAAGCTGTTATTTCATTATAGGCTAAATGAAAAAGCATGTGATGAGTTAGTAAAAAGGAAACATAGGAAAAAAAGGAAAAATATTCCAAGAATATTAATGGATAAATTTAGGGACGAAATTGGTTTAATTTACTCTTTAGTGTTTCTCTCTCTCTCTCTCTCGTTCTCTCTCGTTCTTTCTTTCTCTCCTTTTCCTGGCACACCTCCCACCTGCTCTCTCTCTCTCTCTCTCTCTCTCTCTCTCTCTCTCTCTCTCCCTCTCTCCCTCTCTCTCTCTCTCTCCACCTCTCACACACTTTTCCCTCAGCTACCCAAGATGGCGGCAGCCTCATCCATCCAGCCGCCGAGCGTTCACTCTTCTCTAGCCCGGGAGAGCGCACTTTCCCCGGAGATGGACAGCCCCGACACCCGGCAGCCGGAGGTTGATGAGGCGGTGGCGGTGGTGGCAGCGGCGGCGGCCGGAGCGGCCGGAGCGGCGGGAGCGGCGGGAGCGCAGCCCTCCGAGCCCGGGATCAGCCTGCGCGACCTGCCGGACCTGGATCCGGAGGAGATCGAGAAGCGTCTGGCCAAAACGCGCATGGAGCTGAGCAACAGGAGGAAGATCCTGATGAAGAACCTCCCGCCGGACACCACCAACCAGGTACCCGCTCCCCGTCCAGACACCGCAGGGAGAGAAAGTCGCGTGGTTTAGTTTGGTTTTCAAGTTTTGCGCACAACGAGGGCTTGTTGCGCGTCGGAGGCGTTTTTTTTTTTTTACAGATGACTTTGCACTGACTCGTACTTTTCAGGAGGATCTGTTCGATGCTGCTACTGTTCATGGGTTGAAGTAAAGTCAAAATAATCTATATTTCATCTTATTTTCCAAACCTCACCTCGTCGTGGGGAATTTGATTGATTTGGGCCACTTTTGGATCATGTTTACGCACCAGCCCTCTGCTGTGGGTACATGTGAAAACTGACCAGTGACATCCTGGAGTTAAAGACCACACATGACTCTTCACATAATGAACGGTTGAAGGTGAATGATTGATTTAACAGACCATAAACACCATCAAAAGCAGTGTATTTATAAATCCTATTATGCAAAGCACTTGGACAATGTAGATGCTTGTTTTTCTACCAGTCATTTGCAAATGCCTCCTGCCTGTCAATCATCACATGAAGTGTTCCGATAGGCAGATGAGTTTATCCACCATTTTAAGACGAAGTTAAGTTATCGAGTATTCAAATGTCCAACCTTTTCTTTTTCCCTGTCCAAAAATAACATTGTCAGCGAAATACTTGCACCAAACAGTGCATCGGCATATTTTTCTCGCCACCGTCGAGTATCATCTTCATCGTTTCTCGTGACAACTTCTGCCTCCGACTCAGATTGTTGTGTTCTCAAGACACGACGAGTTCTCTGACTTTGACACGTCAACGGATCGGTCTCTCTATCTCTGCTGTCTGTTGCAGGAGACTGCACCGAGTCACTCCACCGTTTTTTTAACTTGATGACCTTTTCTCGATCTGTCCCAGCAACACTTGTGTCAGTGGGCAAGCCTTCGCCGGGGCAGCGGATCAAAGGCGCCGGTGGTGAACTCGTCTTCAGGCCTGTGACACTGAACATTCTTAAACAGAGACTCACTGCTGAGGAGAAGCAGCGCTCTGCTCGGCCTCTGGTGTTTAGTTTATAGTGTGTGAGGAGGAGAGAGAGAAGTGTGTTGTGTGTGTGTGTGTGTGTGTGTGTGTGTTTGTGAAATGAGAAACAGAGGGGGGAATGGAGAAGTCACTCGGAGCAGGTGAAGACACACAAGTGGAATTTCTCCCTCAGCATTTTCCACATTATTCATGTGTCAGAGCGAGCGAGAGAGCGAGCGCGGCGTGTTTAGTGAGCCTGAGCAGAGCTGCATGGAGTCTGCTCGATATGCCACATAAATCTGTCCATTTAAAGGAGAAGTGCCTGCTCTTTGACATCTCCACTGGCGCTGACACCACTGAACTGACATTATCTCAGGCCGGGGATGTTTCCGATTTCTCAGCACCTTGGCAGACGGAGACGGGCAGTGAACAAGCTTTTAAAACCCCATTCGGGCTCTGTCACAAATGATGGAACCATCACTAACAGAAAAACACATTATCAGACACTTTCTTTTGAGTTCTGTGTTCATCCCTTTAATGCTGTTGTTATTATTGTTCACCTTATGTCTGTGTAGTGAATGAGTGATTATGGAATTTAGAGAGATAAGAGATTTTCTGCTTTCTGTTTTTTTCCAATAGCTGTTTGGAGGAAAAACCAAACTTACATTTCATTGACTCAATGATTAATGGGCTAATTAAAGGAAGATTATAATCAGTCATCCCATCTCAGTATCTAATCATCGGTAATCATTTCCGCGTCATTGTTCTGGTTGCTTGCTGTCGGAGATCGTAAATCGATGTCATTTATTCCATGTGATTCTGGATTTTATGGGGGAACAAAGTTGTTGTTTCTTGCATCTGATCTCTTGAGCTCAGCCAGAGTGACCATCAGTTTCTCGGTCAACCCTTCTGGTTTCCTGACTTCTCTTCCATGTAAGGCTTGGGGACCTGGCTGTGCTCAACATCGTTTGTGTGGCCAAATCCCAACACACATTATCTCAGGGCGCTTGAGAGCGCTTGAGACAGGAGGCCTCCCCCCCGATCTCAACACAATCCTGTCTACCTCATGGTTTTTGATGGGATGTGTATCGCCACACTTGCGAGACGGTCCAACAGAATGAATTTACCACAGGTGGACTTCGGACAGGGACTAGAAACATCTCAAAGATGATTGCTGTAGAGTGAAGATCAGAATACTTGCTCAACTGACTCCATTTAACCTGGGTGGGCTCCACAATGTCCAGCTGACTCCATCTTCCCATCCCCTCCATCCTGCTTTCCCGCTGCCCCATTAGTGAACACTATATCACAGATTGTGTGTGTGTGTGTGTGTGTGTGGGAGTCCATGGTGCACTTAGTCAGATATATGGCTCTGCTGACAGTCCTCATCTCGGGGAGAAGTGGGGGGGAGGGAGGAGTGCAGTGAAAAATAGAAGTGAGGCTGGCTGAGAGGAGAGGAAATGAAGGACTGATAAAAAGAAGAATGTAAAGGAAAGAATAGAAAGAGGGGGTGAAAGGTGGTTCGAGGGACAAGCAGGAGAGGAGGAGTGGAAAGAGTGACGGGGCTGTGAGACAGCATTCGATGTTTTATACCTTTTCATCGAATCAGACAGATTTACAAAAATGCAGTTTTATTCAATGTCCTTTATTGACTCCGAATCCTTTTTGAATTACTGACACGTGATTAGATTCAGGGTTGCAACATTTTCAAGTATAAATACTGTGAGTCAGTGCAATTTATGTTAAAAACCTGGAGCTGCAACCGGGAAATAAGCAGGAGAGAAACCAAAATGTTCATCAGAAGAATAACAGATGTGTCATATGTTAAATTTAGACCTTATGTTTTATGTTTGACTTGCTCCGAAATACTGAAGGCACTGATTCAGAACTATGGAGTTTTAGAAACTTGTTTGAGACAGAGCTCACGGTTTCCAGGTATCAGATTCCGACCCTCGATGGGATCCCTCAGCGATTTCCCCGCGGGGCAAACAACAAAGTTGGAAGTATTTCTTCTAGAAGTTTTCAGAAGGAATTTTGCAACCAGACTCCAATTGGAATTTCAAAAAGAACAAAAATCATGTTTCACTAAATCCAAACACGTACGAGAAAACATATTTCCAGATGCACAAGAGTTAAAATAAATGTGTGTGTGTGTGTGGTGTTGGGGATGCATGAGGAGGAGATTATCTACCAAGGACTTATTCAGTTTCTTAGAATCAACCCAAAAAATTACTCATGCAGGCTGTGATTCTATGTGCTTGTGCGTTTTTCTTCGTGCACACCAGGCTGCGTGTGAGTCTGCAGTTGTGTTTTCATACTGTATGTGCAGGTGAACACAAACGCAGTGTGTGCCGGAGCTGTTCCACCCACCTCCTCCTTCTGCTTCACATGCTGTGATGTGTGCGTGCGTCAGGACCAGATGTTCATCAAATCTGCCCCCTCCTGACAGTGGGCAGCCTTCATCACCTTCATCACTTGTTTGCCCGCGTGCACACACACACAGACACACACAGACACACACAGACACACACACACTGTTGTGATTTAGCTGTTTCCTGTGGCATCAGTCAGATGTTCAGGTCACAGGTATCTCGCAGGTATTCAAGAGGCACCTGTTCGGCTGAGTGTTGGAACAACCAGGTTCAAATCAACAATTCCGTCAATCCGCGTTACTGAACCAAACCCAGTGGACATTGGGTGAGAGGCGAGGTACACAAGGCCGTCATGCAAACAACCATTCACTCTCACATTCACAATTTTAAGTCTCCAGTCATCTCAGCCCCAACCTGCGTGTCTTTGCACTGTGGGAGGAAGCCGAGCACCCAGAGAAATCCCACGTAGACACGGGGGGGGGGGGGGGGGGGGGGGGCACCTCATTAACATGATGGAATGTTCTCAACCGAGTGCCATTGTAGTTTTAGGTTGTATTCTCTCTGTTATTTAATGAAGGCAATGAGTAACCACCACTGTAGACTGCTACACTTTGTCCCTGTGTAACCCCTCCATTGATTTTAATATTATTTAACACATTGGATACTGCAAGCCACCTCATACCAAAAATAAGAAATACTCTTAAATGAAGTTTTTGACGTAAAGTCTGCAGGACACTGCTGATGTGTGAGGAGGAGTGACTGTTGACTCCGTGGGGGGTGTAACCTCCAATCTGAGCCCAGTCGCTTCAGGGCCTGAGCCAAGCTGAGCCGGGTGGGTGTGGAGGGGAGAGCGAGGTGGGTTTATACCGGCTGACAGCAGAATCGCTCCTGTCTCAAGGCGAGCCACCTGCTTCCCTCAGCCCACTGCTCGCTTCTCTGCTGAGATCAGATCATCCATCTTCTCTATTTAAGGCATGTTAATGGATTGAGTATAAGAAATAGAAAAATATACAAAAGCAACAGTCTGGGTTCGACCAAGTAGAAGCCACGGTTGCTAAATGCTAAAGTTGCTGCCTTCTAAGATGCAGTCCAATGTCTCTTACTGTGTGGATTTGATGGGGAAGAACCACCCAAATGCCAAATGGAGTTCAAAGCCAGTTCCTTTGTCATGACAAAAGTACCAGATGTGAAAGGTGCCTCAGATCACAGTCCGGAACAACAGACAGAAATTTAAACTGACCAACAGAGGTGCGGAAGGTGTAAAAACGGACCAATTGCAAGGAGACGCATCAAACAACAGAAGAAGAATAAGAAGCTTGCACGCCGTCTTCGCCTCGATGATATAATGATATTTTACTAGTAATAATACCTTAATGATATCACAGTGGCAACGAAATTACCAAAGTTTTCTCCATTCAAACGGAAATACTAATACTCACTTTATCAAATAACAGGTTGGCATCCAGCCGTCTACTGACCAATCACTGCCAAGCAAAGGTAGAGCAGCCCATGTGGGGGATGATGATGATGAGTCTTTAGTGTAGTAGTTTAGTCCGTGAATTCCAATGTGAAACAAAAACTTACCAGAGCAAATGTAACAGACATCAACCTTGGTCGGACCATTGTCCAGACTTTTATTTTTGTGAAACCAACACTGTGTCGTCTAAGAAGATGCATCTTTATGCTGCTTTTGTTTGTTTACACGAAACCAAACAAGCCGCCCCAGTTTGTGATTGTTAGATTGAGTCCGAGACGACGTGCAACACAACAGCCTGGACGTCAATCCGGCTCTGTGACTATTTCCACTGCGGTCGTGAAGATGAAATAACAATTCTCCCTCTGTTTCATATTAGTACCTTTTATTTTCAAAAAAGAACGGCGAGTCGGAGTAAAGGGGCAACATTCCCGTCTTGAACAGGCAGAAGGAAAACAGAGAGAGAAATAAGAAAGTGTTCTGCTTACAATATGTGATGTGAATGTTTTCTAAGAAGCTCTCCTGGCAGGCATTCGATGGGCCACTGTGTACGGTGTGAGCCACCTGTCTCTCTCTCTCTCTCTCTCTCCTCCCTCTCCCTCTCTCTCTCTCTCTCTCTCTCTCTCTCTCTCTCTCTCTCTCCTCTCTCTCTCTCTCTCTCTCTCTCTCTCTCTAACCCTCCCTCACTCGTTCACGCTCTACCTTTCTCTGTCTGTGTCACTAGCTGCAGCTGTTAAAAGATATTAGTTTGAAAGCAGAGTAAACAGCCCCCCCAAAAAAATATTTATACTGATTGAAGCCGTTCATGTTTTTAATATTGTATAATATTTGAGCTGTTTTCCATCAAAGTGTTCGATTCCAGAATTGAAAGCAGAGATTGCTGTAATTTCTCTACACGTGAGGAGAAAGAATTTTGTTTCATCATCATCATCATCATCATCATCATCATCGAATCCAGGGTTTGCCCTATAGAGCAGGGGTCCCCAACCCCCGGGCCGCGGACCGGTACCGGGCCGTGGGTCATTTGGTACTGGGCCGCACAGAAAGAATAAACAACTTACATTATTTCTGTTTTATTTATTATCTGATTCTGAACGGTGTTTTATTTTGAAAAATGACCGGATCCTCTCCGTTAAGACTCATGCTTTACGCATGTCAAGACGCTTGTCTCGGTCACGTGACTTTTTCGCTAAACACAAACCCACACGGTAGCAAAAATGAGCAAAAAACAAACGTCTCTGGGTATTAACAATTCGTTAATTTCGTTAAATAAATAAAAAAATCTACCGATGTCACCAGAGGCCGTACCAGAGGGCCTCCGTAGTGAGGCTCCGTAGCCACACCTTAAAGGCCGGTCCGTGAAAATATTATCTGACATCCAACCGGCTTAAAAAAGGTTGGGGACCGCTGCTATAGAGTATATATACATGTATATATATATATGGAACTAAAATCCCTCGTATGTACGCAGTGCCAGGAGATTGGAAACCACACGGTTGGTGTTGAGTGTGGGTGGAGCGCTGTGCTCGCCGGCAGACGTGGGCTTCTACCTCGGTTCTCTCTCTGCAGCATACATCACTCCATCCAGTAGGTCAAGGACACAGTTAGTGCCAGTAAAGAGGCCATGCAGAGTGTTTGTCCCCCAGTTCTACCCTGCTCCTTCCATCACTCACACACACACACACACACACACACACACACACACACACACACACACACACACACACACACACACAAAGGTGTTGAAATGATAGACCACTGTTTTTCACTTTCCCCAGTGGCTGTGTTTGTGTTGGTAAGCCACCTCATTTATGACTGCGGAACAAAAGGCGTGTGTGTGTGTGTGTGTGTGTGTGTGTGTGTGTGTGTGTGTGTGTGTGTGTGTGTGTGTGTGTGTGTGTGTGTGTGTGTGTGTGTGTGTGTGTGTGTGTGTGTGTGCGCGCGCGCGCACGTACTTGTTAGAGTAAACACATATTTCTCTCTTCATTCTTTTTCTGTCTGTTGAAGAGAAAGATGATTCTTGCTCGTCTTTCTCATTGTAAAATCGATGCTATTATACTGTGCTTTTATTAAGCTATGATTCGATTGCAAATTGGGGTCAAGACAACGTCCAGACCAAAGGAAAATTGCAGGTTGTCGTCTGTTTGCTTTATATTTGCAAGAAACTGAAAGCAGGCAGTAAAAAAACCAGCAGGAGAACACATGTTGACGAATGGGGATGAGACTTGTCATGGAATTGAAATGACGTTAATAATCTTCACACTTGTGGCGCAGTGGGGGAATTCCCTGATTGCGGCTCCTGGGATATGTGAAGTATTTAGATTCCGACAAAGGATTCAGTTTGTTGTTTAAAGACACCAAAGCAACGTGGAAGCCTAATGAAGGTCATCATCTGTGTGTGTGTGTGTGTGTGTGTGTGTGTGTGTGTGTGTGTGTGTGTGTGTGTGTGTGTGTGTGTGTGTGTGTGTGTGTGTGTGTGTGTGTGTGAGCGTGCTGTGCTGTCATCTAATGCACAAAGCAGATCCAACACAGTCATACAATGGCTGGTTTTCACGAGCACTACGACTGCGGCTTGTCTTTGACACAGTCATTTGTTGTAGCTTCGCAGTGATGGTGTGTGTTTAGTTTCCAAGATGAACAACAACTTAAAAACAGAACACACATCTCCCTCCCCGTGTAAACTAATGTGTGCACAGATGTCGTTCCCGAGATGTTTGTTGGCCGTTTCTTTTCTCTTCCCCGTTTGAAACCCTCCCTCTAGAGGCCTCTGCACATCAGCAGCGACGCAACTCAACGGCCCAAATAGCGAATACTTTGGAGGTAATTTCGACGCGTCTGGCTATTCACATTAACAGTGAGGCGATTCAGCAAAAATGGATAAAGAAACTCACACCTTGGGAAAAGACAGATGGAGTAAACGATGATGACCATTTCCTTAATGAAAAGAAAAGGGGGTCGCCTGCTGCTTTATCCTAGATTCAAGTCAGCTACAGCACATCCTTGAAATATATCTGTTAGCAATGGCTAAAGACAAATTTATAAAAGAAATGGACAAGTTAATATCAAACTGGATATGGGAGGAAGTTCTTCTTCTTCTACTACTTCAGAATGTGACAGTGTTAACAGCATGTATTCTGATTGGTTAGATTTATCTAGGTCGGAAGCGAAACCTTGGGTCTCCTAAAAAATAAAAGCCTTTTTACTTTGCTATGCGAAATTCTGTTGATGATGTGAATGCTTGCATTGACTGATTACAGGGTTGAAAAATATGAATAACACATGTGTGTAAAGGCCTTCACAGAAGGTGTGTGTGTATGTCTTGCAGCCTCCACGACCAATAGTGTATATTCACCAAGTATTCAGACCCCGGCTGCAGCCTTGTGCTAAGATTGAAAAATAATATTCATCCATTCAAACATTGCCATTTGAGAAACTGTATTTAAAAGGAAACATTGAAATATGACTCACACAGAAGTATTCACACTCTATCCTGTGGCCCCGGCCAAACTGAGCAATCAGGGGAGAGAGGTCCTTGGTAACAGATGTGACCGAGCACCCGGCGGTCGCTCTGGCTGAGGTCCAGAGATCCTGTGGAGACATTTTTACAAAAGGACAAGTTCTGACAAACCTGACATGTTCAGGATTGAGGCAAAACAGTTCAGTCTTGGCTTCGTCAGCCCAGAGAATCTCGTCCCTCACAGTCACAGAGTCTATTTTTGTGCTTTCGTGTGTGTTTCACTGAGGAGAAGCTTCTGTTTGGCCAAACTGCCTTAAACCCCCCCCCCCCCCCCCCAGATCTGTGTCGGGGTATGGCAGCGATGGCTTTCCTTCTGGAGGTTTCTCCCATCTCTGGGACTCAACAATCCGCCATGGGGTTCTTGGCCACCTCTGTTATCAAGGCCGTTCCCTCCACCTTGCTTCGTCCTTGTTTTAAAGAAACGTGTCAGTTTGTGTGTAGCCTTGGATAAATCACATGAACTTGTGTGAAGCTGACGATCACTTGATTTGGGTCGCTCGTGAATTCATGTTCCTTTATGAACCTACCCTAGTGTGCATATGTGCAGTGAGTGTGCACCCACACATGCATGCACTGACACTGGCCCTGGGGACAGGGCAGCTGCTGGGGGACCTGCTATAAATGTCAGCCCCTTTTCAAGCAGCCAGACTCTCCCACAGTGAACATTACAGCACAGCAGGGATCCAAATGACCTGCTCAGTTATTGTAAAGAACAGCAGGACACAGAGGAACATATTGTAGAACAGCGTCGAATAGGAAACGCATCAGGTGATTGGCCCGACCACATACAGTTCAGGTTCTCTACCTAATCACAGCTGGGTTTAAAGACCTGCAATCGGGCCAAGCAGATGTGTTTGCTCTCTATGACATGAAAGCTGAAGGCTGCGTTTGTCTCGCTGTGTCTTTACGGAGCCCAGTGGCTGTTTTGAGAACACGCGCGAAAGCTGTTGAAATAGTGCAGTGGGAATCTCAATGAAACAAAGTAAAACACGGTGGAACAGCGTGATGGGATGAAGTGGAAGTAAGACTTCATGAAAACATGGAAGGTAAAAGGAAATTGGGTGAGACAAACAGGAATATCATAAAGAGCGGCATGCTGTGCTCATCTGGTAAACTGTTTGGCTGTTCCGACGAGGAGCAGGGCCGTTTGGACGCCTACAAATATGCTTTAAATGTCTCGTTAATGTGCCAGTGCTGTGAGACACTGACTTTTAGCTCAAGCACAGAACAGCACAGCAATAAAAATCAGCAGCCGAATGGGACAGACGATAGATTTAACCTCGTCTGAATGTCACCGAGTACTTTTCAATGTCAGCGTCTGCACAGTCTAGTACCAACTACAGCAACTGTCATGTAGTCCAGCAAGGCAGCAGCAGACAGCCAATGGCAGGAGGCGGTATGTCTCAGGGTTGTCTGTCAGTCCGTCTGTCCAGATAACCGAAACCGATTTGAATTTGGTGGTCAAGTGTCACCGTGACCGTACGAAACACGTTTTTTGGAACATGTTCAGGAAATGTCTTCAAATTGGTTGGTAGAGGCATGCAACAACAGGGCGGTAACTCAAGATCCCTTCAATTTCCTTTACTTAGGGATACATGTTCCTTCAGTCTACGCTTTCATGTCAATTCAAACACATTAAGAGAAAATAAACCAAGCTAACCATGAAACAGAGGTTTAAGCAGATCTAAATGAAGAGGCTTTGGTTGACGATTACAACTTTGATTAAACCCTCACAAGCTTTCATCCAAATAGTTTAATCCTGTTTTATTCTTATTGTAGTTCCTTCCTTCCTCTACTGCCCTGTATTGTGTGTTTGTAAAACACCTTAAAACCTTGTTTCCTCAATGCTTCTGCAGTTGATTAGATGTAATTTTTATTAAATCCTTTCAAATTCCCCGACACATAAACTGTTTTATGAGTCTCCACAAACAATAATGTAAATCACAACGTGACTGGTTGGTGGAGGCGTTAAACCACGAGGAGGTAATTCTACTTTTCAACTGGTTTTATATACTGTATAATGGTCAATATTAGATTAGTGCTGAGTAAGTTTGAAGTCATGACATATTTTGGCCATGACGTGACAAACTGATCTCTCTCATTGTAGTTGTTGGTTACAATATAAACAAAACAAACAAACAAACAAATCCAAGGGGTTTTGTGTCGTTAATACTGCAACAATTATTGATTCATTCAGAAGAAAAATTTGTTTGCACATTCAACTGTTTTTCAGATGATATTATGTCGGCTCAAAGAAGAGGTGGCAGGTGTCTGTAGCTGTCAGCGACTAAGTGTTCAGATGGTTCTTCTTCATCCCTTCAGACTAACGCTGCTACTCATCCTCCTGTAGCAGGATGGATGGATCATGAAATAGATGAATATGGAGCACGGATCTAATGTATCCTCTCTCTCTCTCTCTCTCTCTCTCTCTCTCTCTCTCTCTCTCTCTCTCTCTCTCTCTCTCTCTCTCTCTCTCTTCTCTCTCTTCTCTCTCCCTCTACGACTCGTCTCTCCCCCTTTCCGCCGCATTCGATCGCCTCGATATATAAGGGCGAGCGAGTTGACCTTCTGCGTGGGCTGCTCTCGCACGCCTTCACTGATAGGGAACATGCCTGCTCGCTGTGCTCGTGTGTGGGCGGGGGGGTGGAACAAGAAGAAAATGTACATATTAGAACACCTCAAACATGGAGGTGTTTTTTTTTTTTTTTATGGAAATCATTACATAAATGTGTGTTTTCAGTAAATGACCACATGACCTCCTGAAAATATCAAAGATGCTTTCACGAGTTGATGCATTGCAATCGTGCACAGTTCTTTTGTCTTCATCCCTGAATGGAACACACAGGAACACACAGGAACACACAGGGACACATTAGCCAGCAGTGAATAAAAGCGCAGAATATGGGCAACGTTAGCTGACAACACAGAGCAGACTCATAATTATGATGATATGCTAATTATTTCACATTCACTTTGTTTATCCACTCCAGCCCAGAATTTTATTCACTGCATTTTACAAACTTTAACCTTCTGAAGATCTCAGAGATTGTTGTTTTCATAATCCTCTTCCATCATGGATTTAAACTGAAAAAACAATAGTTGGAGCGTTCATTCTTCTTGCTGCAGAAATGAAAAATCTCAAATCTAAAAAATTTACATAGTTTTCTGTATTTAGTTTTTTATGGTTATTTCGCAAATAATTTAACATTTCAGTTCCAGCAAAACGCTTCATCACATTTTTCTGTTTTTACAACACGTATGGTTTGTAATTTCTTTTGGACAACATAAAATAAAACCTAAATAAAATACAACATTTTATTCAAGTTCAAAATGTTAATGGTAATAATAGGATAAAGACACAATATTTAGCCAAATTTGATGAAAAAGCAAGTCAGATTTTGGGATTTCTGGGATTTTTTGCACAATTTCTGTACTTTTTATTGTATTTGTACTATTTTTATTACGCATCAATGAGTAACATTTGGCTTAGCTTGTAAATATTTGAGAGAAATGAGGCATGTGAAGATCCTCCGAGGAATGACGCCACACTAAGCACAAATACAAATGTAGAGCATCATCATGACAGGCAGGGTGGGAGGAGATGGAATAGACTAAGAAATCAGAAACAATATCATATTCTTAATCTAATAATCTTCTCTGTGTTGCCCCTGTGAGTTCTCCACAGTCATAAATCACCAGTTTGAGCCTGATGAATAATGTGGAGGCGCGTGTTTGTGAGATTTGATCACTCGTGTAAATTGTGTCCCTGCCACTGCCACATGAATCTGCAGTCCCAGGTTTCATTCACAAAAAAACAATAATTTCACAGTCGCTGCCGTCAAAAATCTGCAAAAATCTAAAAACATTTCTTTGGCGAGTCAATGAAACGATTGGAAAACATGAACAGTCAACAATGCGTAATGAGAACAGCACTGTGTTGTGACGGTAACATAGATTTACTGGTTTGAGATGAGGCGAGACACTAGATAAATGTCTTTCTGAAGAGAGGCGGTCCGTGACTAATATGGGAGGTGGTCTGCAGGGTGTGACCGTCTCTCAGAGAGAGGAGAGAGGAGATAATGTTATAGCCCTGAAGGAGGCGGTTGTGCTGTCAGCTGCAACAGAGGATGACACTGCACAGTTAACTGCACAAATACCCCGAGGCAGCTGAAGTGAGAAGTTTCCCAACAACCACTCTAATGCATAAGTTGCTTTGCCAAAAATATGGCGATACAAATCTCCAGGGGGTCTGGAGAGCGTCTATCTCCCACCAAGGCTGACGCTCAATATTGCAATGTTAAAGAAAGTTGAAAACAATTCCTGGATCCGGCCCTTGATTGAATCCAATCATAAAGTTAATGGGTTGTTCCATGTCCCATAATTTGGCCTAATCCTGCTAGAAAAATGGCAGTGAAACTCCTTGGTGAAGGTAAAAAGTTCTTAAGAGTTCTTCAGATATCCGAGCAACAGACAGACAGACAGAGATTTCTGGAATCAGTAGATAAGATAAATTCATTTTGATTAACTCTGTGTAGTATTCACACGCGTCCAAATTAATTCAGATTAAAGGAATTTGATATCAGGTCAAATTAAAGTGTTTTTTTTGTTTCCTTGTGAAAAATGATGAGACTTGTCCTTCTGGTCTTTTGTTTCTACCCAAGCGAAAAGTCGCAATACAAGAAAACTTGATTTAACTTAACAACTCACACGAGCCACATAAGATCCGATCTGTTTGCTCGTGTGTTTCCAGCGTGTAGAGTCAGGAGGAAATCGCTGTGGATAGAGCAGTTTTGTCGGATGTGCGTCATGTACCGGCCATTACGACGTGTCTCTGGTGGCACTTAGCAGTAAAAGCGTGATGCATGGCGTTTAGCCGGAGCCTCACGGGTTGTTTTCTTGCTGTGGGTGTTGATTCCCTCCACCTCCTCTGTGTTCCCGTTCGATCAGGAGCTGTTGTGTCACGGAGACTCTGTGTCTGTGTAACAGTGGGATCCAGCAGGAAGGCACCGAGGCTAACGGAGAGGGAGCAGCGAGCGGTGGAGTTCATAACGCACCGTGACAGAGTGTGAGCATCTCTTGCTCTGCGATTGCATCTCTGTGTTTGCTCCCTCTCCTGTCTCCGTGCATCAGGAGCCGTCGCCGAAGAGACAAACACAGCAGAGTGGACTCCACTCTGCCTATAAATACAATGAGATTTATAACTCTGACATGCAGCAGTGTGTGTGTGTCTGTGTGTGTCTGTGTGTGTGTGGATCGGAGTTCTCTGTCCGTCTTTATAAACTTGACAGGAGACGTCTTTTCATCTTTTAAATGGAAAAACACTTGAGAGACAAATGACCATGATCGGGGAAGTTTCCTGTCAAAATGCTCGTAAGGCTTCATCAGTGTGACGTGGGGGGGGACATGCTGCTATCCCCCTACAATGTTATAAGGAACCCTTCAGTACATTTACAATACTTGCATCGGGTGTGCGTGTTTTTTGCACTGTACAGTTAATTTGTTGGTCTTCACGTTGTTTAGTTAGATTCTCTTATTTATGTAAAACTGTTGGTAGAGGAGCAACGGCCTTTCTTTTTCTTTTTTGATTTATTGAATCTTTTTTTATGAACATTTATCTATGTTCAGGTTGTCATGGTGATACATGAATACTTTAATAGTGTGATACTGAAAACAGTTATCAACTCTCCTGACTAATAATGTGAAAGGTTAATTTGACTCAGCTGTTGACAGTTACTTAAGAGTTGTATCAATCGATCAAATTTGATTACTCATTAATTTATGGTAAACAGTTGCATTTTAAGTAGTGTGAGGATTTGGGTAATGGATTACTTGTTTTTCCACAAGATAACTGAAAACAAGTGGCAGCATGTATAGGTTAAAAAGTGTAGGGCCTCAAATTGAACCTTGAGGAATGCCACAATTCAGTTTATAGCTCTCAGGCACGAGGGTTTTCGGGACAGATAGTATATTTCAGAGTAAAACATTTCTGAAGTAATTATGAAATCACCTTGCTAACTTTCGAGGGCTTTTTGTCAAGTATTCTTCGATATTTAGAGATGATAATTAAATTATCCATTTAATCAAGTCCTCAGTTGAATTTTTGTTAAATTAATAAATGAAAATTGTTGGTTGCATTTTTACATGCACGTGTTTGGACTCTCAGTTATTCTCTTTTCACTGATGTTTTGTCTTTCTCTCTCATTCTGCTTCTCTACAGGAGGTCCATGAAATTCTGAAAGAGTATGAACTGAAGTACTGCTTCGTGGACCGGAACAAGGGCACAGGTACCACCCACACTAAACCAGACATATATACGTGTAGTCCTATCCTTGTGAGGACCCTTATTCATTGACGTGATACATTCCCAAGACCTTAAACTCAATGAGTTGTCTCACCCAAACCTTTATCCCAACCCAAACCTAATTCCACCCTCAACTGCAGAACCAGGTCTTGACTCTTAAACAGCACTTTGAAGAAGTGAAGATCTGACACAATGCCCCGTGGCCTCGGTCCTCACAAAGATGGATGTACAAGAGCACACACACACATACACACCAATCCAGGTTTCCTCAAATTAACCTGAAAACGAAATTGTTAATTTAGCTCCATATTGTGACTGTCGTCACATATTTGTATTTTATGTTGAATTAGTGCAGTAGCGATATCTACACTGTGGGTAGCAGGAAGTTTGACTGGAACACTAATAGATGCACAAACTGGGTTCATTATGTAGAGTTCAGGCTGGGGGGGGGGGTCACTCAATATAATTGTAATAATCACCACTATGTACCTAAAACTTTTAGCTATGTCTGGGCACATTTTGATAAAAGTAATTGCAATATAACTTTAATTTTAACAAGCGCACGCACCACACACACACACACACACACACACACACACACACACACACACACCACACACACACACACACACACACACACACACACACACACACACACACACACACACACACCCTTGGCCCCAGAGTGTGTCCCTTTCCAGGGAAATCTCACATCGTGCCTATATTTAGTCCGTGCAGTCAGCCAAGCACCTGAAACGTAACACTTTCAGAAAGTGGTCGGGAGCAGTAAACAGCTGAGAAATCAAAGCAGCAGCCTGTCCAAAAGGTTAATGCTGTTTTAAGAGCAAGCGGGAGCCTGATGAAACGCGGGGCCCTCATCGGACCGCCGCCGCCGCACTCCACTAATTAGGCCGCCGTGGTAGCGTGGGTGTGGAGCTCGGTTGTACAGAGGTGAGCGGCGTGGGATGAGGATCCTGGGTCATGAACATCAGAGACAAACTTTAATATTTCCATTGCAAATTCATAGGGGTGAATTTGCAAAAGCACCACTCTACTTTCTCTGTCTTGCCGTTTCTCTCTCTCTCTCTCTCTCTAAATATATATATATATATTCAGAGGACGTGCACAAATAATGATGAAATAAACGCAGAGTCAGCGGACAGAAGGCTCTGTGTGTTTCCGTATACGTTGCTACGCTGAGCATGAGTGAGCCTTAACTTAACTTTTGGAGAGAAGTAGAAACATAGTGTTTTTGTGTCGTGTCTTATTTTACCTCAGCTCTGAATCGCAGAAAATATATCGAATGACCTCGGACACTAACGACGGTAATCTGAGAACCATTAAACCATATTCACACCTGGCTTTGCTCACTTTTATTGGCTCTGATGAAGCTGGCTGCTCTTTGAGTATTGCATGTGCGGTGGGAGATTCCTGACCGCTCCAGTTAGCGGTTCAAGCTTCTGTAGCTTTGCACATGGGTCGGTAGTGTGTGTGTGTGTGTGCATGCTAAATGATTGAATATTTTCCTGTATCCGGTAACCCCCCCGGCTTGTCACCTTCATTTACCCTCCTGTGGTTTTATATTTAGTGTGTTTGTGCTGAGGATACATACATGCGTCCCAACAGATGTACAGCTGCGTCCTCTGTGTGTTTTCACAGGGAAAGTAGTGTTGGGTGTTTGCGTGCGGTAAGTGTGTGTGTGACCTGACAGTCAGCTGGAACTCTCCTGCTATTGGATCGGTTTACATAGCAGCTGGATCATCTCACCCCGACCAAGTGTTTACAGTCTGAGTCACACTGGCCGTCCTCTCTCTCCCTCTCTCCTTGCACCCCCTGGAAGATTTCCTGTGTCTGTGACCATGCAACAGTTTCAAAAGTTTGAAATGCAGCACTTCAGTAATAATAATTGTAACTTGAAGTTATACAAGCGCCTTTCAAGAGACCCAAGGCCTTTTAAAGTGTCACAAGTGGAGCTGTTTTTAAATGGAAGCTCGGAATTTGTTTGAAAAGCTCAGATTAGACTGTGGCTCAGACTTTCAACTGGTGTGACCTTTGCTTTTACTCAAACGGAGAAGATGCCAACATTGTATGGAGATCAACTGAATGTGTGTGTTTGTGTGTCTGTAATTTGATTATACAGATTCAATGCATTGGATTTGGACAATTTCCAGTCTTCAGAAATGATTTAATATCAAGTTTCAGATCTCAGAAATCCATTCAAATCTTGTTAAACAGTAAAAAAAAAGGATTGGGGCCGAAACTGAAGTGAAGTTATAAGATCATATTGTCCGCTCTATAATTTGTACAGGTGCTAAATTAATAGAACCATTCACAGGCGCAAATCTCACATCGTTATTCACTTCCATGTGTCAAAGTCCTCCCTGCTTCTTCAAACCTTTTCTCCATGAGGTGCTCGCTGCTGAGGTGTTTCAGAGCTGCACTTCTGAATCACTCATTAAATCAGTATGTGCTTTACCGAGGCACCGTTTCCCTGCATTTAGAGTTTGTTGTCGGCTCGCTGCTCTTGACTCGCTGTCGTAGACACACTTATCTTAATCACACGTCTTTCATCAGCTTTTATTTTTCACTTCAACAAAGTCCCTGCTGTTAACACTGTTTATCACTGTTATCTCCCACAACTGACACTAGAGGCTGAGAAGTGTGAGCTTTAGTGTGAAGTTGGTGATAAAGAGATGCTTAACAGCACTGGAAAATGTTTCATCCATAGACTTTACATAAAGCTCCCCGAAAGGAAAGCCAAACCATCTTGATCGCCCCCCTTGTGGCTGGCTGGAGATGGTTCCTAAACACCCCCTCCTCCATGTTAGAAGATAAGACACATGAGGGAAAGATGTAGCATGAGATGGACGGGTGGGTCAATGTGGCGTTAGCAGTCAAAGGCAAAGCTTTTGATTTACCAGTGGATCTACGTTCTGACCCTTGCTTTTGGTCATGAGCTCTCGGTAGTGACAGAAAGAACGAGACTGCGATAACGAGCGGCCAAGGGATCCGTCCGACCTCAGTCCATAGGGTGAGGGGTTCGGACATCCGGGGACCACCCTGAGTAGAGACACAGCTCGCTCACGTCGAAAGGGACAGTGGACGTGGTTCGGGCATCTAATCAGGATGCTTCCTAGGTGCTTCCTGTTGAAGGTTTACTGGACACGCCCAACCTGGAGGAGACCCAGGGGTTTACCCTGAACTTGCTGGAGGGTATATATTTAGATCACATCTGGTTTGCGAACGCTTTGGTCTCCCGCAGGAAGAGCTGGGAAGCGTGTCAGGGATAGGGACGTCTGGGATACCCTACTTGGCTGGTTACCTTCAAGCCCCAAGCCCGGATAAGTGGAAACAATGGATGGATTGTTTCTGTCATTATGTAGTTCGTAACACACTGAACAGTATGTTCAAGTGTTCACGTTTGTTCAGTTTTAATTAGTTATCTGACGCTATAAAAACACGATTGACAGCAGGACCTGACTCATGATTGGTCAATGGTGCATTGGCGGGACCTCAACGCCAACCCACGATCACTACCGCACAGACGAGCACAAACGGCAGCACCCGTATCCGGGATATCTTAGAGGGTTAGGGTTAGACGTTGTCCATCTTTGTACACAGTCTTTAAGAGTGTTTTCTTTTCACATGAACCACTACTTTATAAGTCTATATGTTCACAAATATAACAAGATGCAGGACTAGACCAGACACTAACCTGGAGGTGCAGGCGAGTCACTGGATCAGCAGGTGGTGGCAGGAGAGATGGTGAAGGACTGAATTGAGCTTCATCAATCTCCCTTCACTCAGCTGGAATCAGCTTTAGCCTGAAGAGAGATCTGTTCATTCAGCTGGATTTTATGTTTAACAAAAAGAGGCGACATTCAGGTCAGCGAGTTCACCCACATTTCCCCCGCAAGGTTGAATCGGGGGAAAAAATAATGTTTTACATTTTTTATGATGTGGAAATATTTGGTCACAAATCATTCTGCAGGGCTGATCATCTTTCATCTGATTCAGTCTGGGCGCACTTGATGAATTTACTCCCCCCCCCCCCCCCCCCCACATCAGGATTTAACAGATTATTTTGTTGATGGAGAAAGTATTGAGGCTTGTTGCACATTTTGTCATTGTGATGCATAACACAGCCGTTTTCAGTCAAATTAGCTTAAAATGTGAAATTGGTTTTATACATCTCCCGGCTGTTGCTATCAGCCCCTGGGCTTTGTAATAAACGCACTATGAGAAATTAATCATATGAAGGAAATGGAAGTTCCCTTTGTGAACTCTGCTTTAATGATTTTCTCACGAATGTGGTCCAGTAATTTATGTAAAATCCAGTTTTAAAATCATAGTCTACTCTTTATAGAAATAGTCAATGCGTGATTAATCGAGAAAACATTTTTGCTCAAAGAGTACATGAGCAGAAACTGTGGCTTATATAAAATATGAGCTCAGCTGGGAAATTAAAGGCAGAGACGATGTGTCCCCACATGTACATGTCGGCTTTGAGCTGCACTCAGACCTCCAACACACAGACGCCGTTGTATAGACATTTGTGTTCACCCGGTCATCCACAGCCCACAGTCATTTTTCATTGTTATCTCCGAACATCACCTCTGGTATTTAAGTAAACCCACACGGGTCAGGCGCCGCTGACGAGGAGGTTTAGATCCCAAATGACATCACTCCTCCAGGGAAACGAGAATGGCTGCAAGGTTTTGTGTTTTGCACAGAGATTTCTTTTTTATTTTTATAATTGGTGTGAAATGCAGACACATTCCCTGAGTTGAGTGCATCACATATGCAGACACTCGAACACAGTCAAGCATGGCATGCACAGTTTTTATCCAGTGCTCAGTTTGTCACTTGGGAGAGCGAGGGACTTTGATTCGTTCTTACACGTGTTAGTTAATGTCCTTTCAGCGAAGAGAACCCGTTATAACATGGAGAGGACGGACGTGTTTCATTTTCACACGTGTTTCATTTTCACACGTGTTTCATTTTCACTTCATGTATGTGTTTAAGTGACCCTGCTGCATTTCGTCTGGTGACCCCCCCCCCCATATTAAAGATGAATCTGGCTTTAATTACCTTCGCCGAGGAGCTTATGCCGTCATCCGCGTGTTTGTTATTTAGCAGGATTACACAAAAACTACTGGACGGATTTAACTTGGTCAAAGGATACGATATGTGTCAGGATATGACCCTTTTCATTTTGGTGCAGATCTGGGGGCGAATCCAGGAAATGTTCCTTTACCAAGACAAAAAATCAGGCACATTTTATATATATATATGGGTCGGATATTTATAAATTTCTGTTATTTGGTTCAGCTTGATTGAATTTAAGAGGAATGTTGGGCCTTGGTGGTGGTTGGCATTTGTTTGTTGGTTTGTTTATTAGCAGGATTATTGCAAAAAACAGAAAGCCGATTTCCATAAAACTTAGTGGAGGGGAAGGGGGGGGGACTGACGGAAGAATGCATTAACATTTTTAGTGAATCCAAATAAAAAGGCAGATTCAGGTTTTTTGTTTTTCACTTTCTTTAACATGGCAGGACAGGGCGTTCGGCTTGGCAGATGTTAGCGGTCTCCGAGTGCAATACTAGTTCTATAATTGTGATGACAAAGGAAGTGCGACGGCGATAAGATGAACGCTGTCGAGATATTCTACGTCTACATGCAAACAGATGACAGAGATTTCTGGAATTATTACATAAATATGCTGTAACTGCAGTTAATCAAACGATGATGAGGTGGAGTTTTGTTTACTCGTCTCTCGAAACGTTCACGTGTAGCAGCTCAAGTGCAATTAAATGACTTCAGCGCTAGTCCGTTAACTTGAGGTGTATGTCACTGGCTTTATAGGAAACAAGTGTTAATTACATTAGGAGAATTCTTTCTGGAAGAACAGTCTGACCCCTCTGTTTCTTTATAGAGCACAGTTTTCCCTGCATTTGCTCTAATTGAATTAACTGTGTGTAGCAGAAGAGATTACAATGATAAACTGTTGTCCTCTGGCTGTCTTATCGCTCTCTGAGGTGTGTTCCTCTGGTTAGTGGAACCTCCTCTGGCTTGTCCTCTGCCCTAATTGAAATGTACTGCTCGGCACGGCTCTGGCATACGTCTGCGCCTCATGACCATATCGGTTCGCAGAGCCCAGCCTCCGCCGATGGACTTATTAGGTCATGCAGATGGGAGTGTTTATGTGTCTGTCTGTCAGTATGTCCTGCAGTGCACGTATCGGTTCTAATGTGTGTGTTGAAGCGCGTCCCGCTGTGTGTGTGTGTGTGTGTGTGTGTGTGTGTGTGTGTGTGTGTGTGTGTGTGTGTGTGTGTGTGTGTGTGTGTGTGTGTGTGTGTGACTGTCTCCATTTGAGGCTTTGCTTCGGGCTGTTGCTTCAGCTCCTCTGCTAATGATATTTTTCCTTAAACACCAACCCTCACTACACAAGTAAAAAAAAACTCACGAGGATCCTCTGCCTCCCTGGTCCTACCTGCCCTCCTTTTTTTCTTAAACCCAAAAGGTTTGTTTTGCCAAGTTATTCCCCCAAAAGGTATTTAATCCTCTCAACCTTCTCTGATCTCGTCTTACTGCCTCTCACTCCGTCCTTCTCTCACTTCTTTCCTTCCTTGCGTCCTTTCCTCAGCATTAGCGAATGCCGGCACCTTACAGCAGCTTGTTAGCTGTCCCATGACTTGCATTCAAAAAGTAAAATCTTCCATCATTATCAGTCTCCGCGCTCACATTAGTATCTGGCGAAGCTGCCAGCTCTGGATAAAATCTCATTATGAGAGCAGATTAGCAGTTGCCTGCATTTTTTTTTCAGATTCAAATTTCAGCTCTTTTTTTGAGGGCTTCACATCCAGAATGTTTCAGTTTGTGATTGTCAAACTTTTTTGGTTTTCTTTCCTACAGTGGGTTGTGTAGTTTTTTGTCTTTTTTGTTAAAAAGACCAAAGTCACAAAAAGCACTGCTCCTGAAGCTCCTGAAGCTCCAGAAGCTCCTGAAGCTCCTGAAGCTCCTGAAGCTCCATGAAGCTCCAGAAGCTCCTGAAGCTCCTGAAGCTCCTGAAGCTCCTGAAGCTCCTGAAGCTCCTGAAGCTCCTGAAACGCTGAGTCAGTCGTCCGTCCGATTCTGTCGCATCATTGCACATCACAATGCCCCTCATTTGCATAATGCAGGCTTAGCATTTAGTCCGACACGCCCCCTAACAAAGCCAGGTCAGGTAAGAGTGGAGGCTGACGTTTCCGACAAGCTCCTGACCAATCGCAACAGAGTGGTCCAGCTGACCAATCAGAGCAGACTGGGCTTCATTGGGAGGGGCGCCTTAAAGAGACAGACAGTACGAGAAAGTCGGTGTTTTTGGAACGATTAGAGCATGTTGAACTTTCAAGTAATAACCCAAATTAAAATGATTAACCTGAAAATGAGCCGAACGTGTCTCCTTCGATGCATTCGATTTTAAATCCGAAGAAGCCCAACAAAATTCCTTTGCAAGTTCACATTCCGCTGTTTTACTTATTTATTTGTTATTTTGAGATTCTATTATCATCCATCTCCTCTGTCAGTCATGTAAAGAACCTTCTGAGTGGGTTTTTTTAGGGACTGTCATGACGTCATCATTCTTTTATATCCACAACTCATGTGAGATCACAGACCAGGAGAATAGAAGTGTAGCTTCCCAGTATCATGGCTGCTGGAAAGAAAGTTGACTTTTGGGGAGAGTTAACTATTTTTAAATCATGAATATATAAAGAAAAGTTTGGTGTCGGGTCTCTGCTGCTGGGACAGTTCTGATTTGAAACCTCTGCCAGGCACTCACAGTGGCAGACAGGCCGCCTGACAGATGCACACATTTACATATGCACCCGCAGACAGGCATGTGAGGCTGTCTGCCAGCCCGTTAGGAATCTGCAGGCCTCAGTCCGTCCATCCACTAACCATTCAGTCGACCAAACAACCAACCAAAGCATGCTCGCCGCTTCCACATGACGTACCACCACTCCAGGGGTATGTGTACTAATTCGGCAGCGCTGCGGAACCAGGGATCTGGGAATACAATGGCGAGGGTTATCCTGGGAATCCCTGCTTTTCAATGGAGGCCTTTGTGCACCGTCCTGTAATGAAGACAACGTATGCTGGCGAAAAGTTCATTGACCCGTCCCTCTGTGTGTGACGGCTCGGACGAGGTCGAAAAAATACACAAACTGAGGGACATTTATAGTTTCAGTGACTTGACCTGTAGTCACATCACATAAACAATGGAAACACTCACTACGCCGTTCTTTCTTCCTTTTTTACTCCAATTTTCTTTCTTCTGTTGGTGTTTACATCAATAAGCTGTTAATTGTTTCCAGCAAGATTCATATAAGTCTTTGGGTTGTTGTTGGTTTGTGTTTTTCTACTTTGCTCTGATAATTATGCAGCTGAATGGAAAATGATAAGCAGGGCTAGTTAATCTGTGATGACTGGAAGGCTGCATTTGGTTTAAACGTAGAAGAAGATGGAGGACGACAGTCAGAGAAATGTCTGTGGTTCACTGCCTGAGGTTTCTGCAAACGTCTGAAAAACAATTAAACCAATTAAATGAAGCCCACAGTTGTTTAGGTACTGATTAATTCCTTAGAACCATGTTTATATTCAAGTATGTTTGGTCGAGGGTGTGCTTCTCTTGACACTGATGTGTATGCATTCAATAGAGCACATGCATGCTCTTCAAAAAGAAGAATAGCAATATAACAAATTGTAGGATGTGCACAAAAATGATTTCCAAGTATGTATACTTTCTATATATATGCTGAAACTTTGCTGCAGCACACATGTCTGCTATTGTTTGTAGTTCCTGAGTAAAATTCAACCTGCATGGAGGATAAGGGATGGGCAGTATTATGCTTGTTTATCAAGTCGTGCATAAATGTGCTAAGAGACAGGGTTTTTATCTTGCATGCCGTTTATGTTTATTGTTTCTTAATACTATGACAGGAATGTGGCTGCAGGATTTGAATCAGATTCAGGCTGAATCAGAGTCTCAGTCATTGAAAAGATAAAAACCTCACTTCAAACATCGTCCTGCATGATTATCTCTTGTGTCCATAATTTTTGCTTTGTAATGACAAAGCTGAAGAAGCTGCGACATGACCTGAGTGAAGTGGACGGACTCCATTCATATGACTGTGCTTCTGCTTAACTGCACTTTAAGAGCAATTACTCAAATAATGTCATTAGTAAGTGGAGTTGAGAGTTTAGCTCTTTAGTAAAAGCTTTGTGTGTTCTTGTGTGTGTGTTTGTGTGTGGTGTTCTCACAACACAACACAACACAACACAACAATACAGTCATTAGGATACTCAACACTTCTTTTTTCTTTATCTCACTTTTTTTTGTCTCCATCCTCCTCCCTCTTGAGTGACAGAAGCCGAGTCCATCTAATTGCTTCCCTGGACAGAACCTTGTCATTGCGCTCTCTCTTCTTTCTTTCTTTCTTTCTTTCTTTCTTTCTTCTATCACTTCCTCCCCTCACTTCCTCCCCTCTTCCTCTTCCTCTTCTCTCTGTCATCATCTGTCCACCTGTTTCCTTGTGAATCACCAAATGCAAATCAGCACAGGCCACGCAAATATGATGTTATCTTTGATCGCACGCACGCACACACACACACACACACACACACACACACACACACACACACACACACACACACACACACACACACACACACACACACACACAACGCACACACAACGCACGCACACACACACACACTAACGCACGCACACACATACACAAACAGGCCCTGTTACTGTACCTTTTAACTCTCGCTGTCAAGTTGACTTAATATGTGAATATGTCACATCGTGTTTCATATTTGTGACTGTTTCAATTTCCTCTATTTTCAATTCTTCAGGTTTTTATTGGGCCAAGTGCACTATGGGTAGCTAATGAAGCGATAGGTACCCCTCCATGCACATGCCTCAGCTTGTTAAAAAAAGGAAAGATGATGATGATGATTGTCACGGATCTCGTTTCCCTGCTGGTTCTCGCCAACATTATTGTTCCTCGCTGCCTTTGCTCATTACAAGGCGCCTGTCGATAATGGGCCCCAGAAAGTCCAGAGGCTGCCTCATCGTTTCCTGCTGAGAGCAGTGACTGTTGTAAACCTGCCTGTTTGGAATGGGCTGTGCTCTTGTCCTGTGTTGATGCTCCGAAGCTGCTTCTGGAATTATTCCTTGTCATTAGTGAGTCCTCCTCAAACAGCCCTCAAACTTCTATTGTTTGTGTGGTGGGCGGTTTTATAAACAGTCTATGGGGCAAAGTGAAGTTAGAAAACTTTGTGTGTTCATCCTACCTGGTTTATCTGCAGTGACGGTCTGAATAAAATAAAAGCTCTGTAATTCAGCTCCATATAAAGCACTGTGGCAACTAAACTAAATTTGTGCTTTTAACTTGAAGATGATTTGCTAAAGAGGAAGTGATTCTATGAATGGTGTTGCCATGACAGAGATCAGCACCCCCGACTCCTTTGAATGTCTGTGTGAAATAAAAATGAAAACTGACTTTGGTGAAATTGCTTTTGGGCAACGGGGCCGACTGAGGATGTAGAAAACGACATGTTGAACGTGATCCACACACTGAAGGCACACTGTCTTATCTGTGGCTCACACCAGTGCACAGGAAAAGTGCACAATTTGTAGACACAGACACACACAAACACACACACACACACACACGCAGCTGGTTGAAGGTTTGCGTTCATCAAAAGAGGAAGTACATCTTGTGTGCCTCCCTGAGGTACTGTCAGGATATGTTTTGAATATTCATATCACTGTTTGTTACATTTTCTTTTTGGTGTGTAGGTACATAAGCCGCTGGTTTCACTGCTGTTCATCGTGTTCCAGGTGTAAATGTCGAGAGAGACATCTTCACATTGATTCATCATGTTTATAAATCAGGAAAAGATAGAAGGAGGGTCCAAACTGATCCATTCAGAGTCCTTGTGTAATCCGACCTGTGTCAAATTGTGCCAAATATATTCTTTACTACCTTTTGGTAATATGAATAATAATTCGTTTTTGAATCCTCTCATTCAAGCAGCAACAAGAGGATGTTCAGCTTGCTGCGATTTAACTTTTCTGCTCAAAAAGTAAACGGTTAATCGACTAAACGGATTCTCTTCATCAGCTTGTGGTGACACGTTTTTAAATACGTGTTAATTGATTGATAATCAGAACAAAATCGTAGTTGTATGGATGTTGCCTTCGGCTGTTAAAGAGAGAGAAGTGACAGCAGAATAAGAACAGGGAGAAAGAGAAGGACGGAGGAGAGGAGGGAGACCGTGAGGAAACATTTCAAGGAGAAGGAGGTGTGAATGAGTTGATGGACAGTTAGAAATTCCTCAAAAATTACAGCTTGTAGGTTTGAAGGGAGACAGAAAGAAAGAAAGAAAGAAACAGGAGAGGGATGGAGTGAATTTCTGGATGAGTCACTATAGATGATGAATTAATGATACACTGGCTGATATACTGTCCAAAAATATCTGCAGCTTTTCATTCAATTCTAATCTGTTGGATCAGCTTCATTGGATTTAGATTTAGATTTTTTTATTTATTTAAATGTAAATCAGAGAGACCATCACCAGAAATGCAAGTTGTCCACGTGTAAACAACTACAACTATGCAAGCGCACAATTACAGTTGGGGTCGTGTTAATCGATGCATGAGTTTTTTTTTTTTATCGCGAAATGTTTGGAAGAGGGACGGAGTGGCTGTTTGAACAATGTAGCCGTGGGCGGGTTTGAGTGGGCGGCCTGTTGAAGAGATGCCGAGTGTTAGATCCACTCAACGCTGCCTCTCATCCATCTCATCCATCTCATCCATCTCTCCATTCCTCCATCTCTCTGTCCATCTGTCCGTCACACACCCACCGAACAACCTCATCTTCCTCTCCATAACCACTTGAATATACAAAAAATAAGGATTCTGTGTCCGTGCGTGGTCTTCTACTCCTAAATATTAATACATTTCACCTGTGAAACTGCTCATTTTTAACATAATCTTATGGACTTTGTACTTTTTACTTCAGACATGAAGACAGGAGCGATTGCAGCATCGCCACATGTGTCAAACTACATGTCGTGCTTTTTATTTTAATTGCAAAACTAGAGGAGACAAGAGAACTCTAATTCTAATTAACCCCAGGAGAGGATCAAGCAAGTTTTAAACTATGTTTTGTAACTTGAATATAAAGATTACCATTTAGTACTAATGGCGTAAATGTCATTGATAAATTAAATAAATAAAATAAAACCTAAGATATAGAACTTGTATTAAGAAAATAAACAAACTTTGAAATAGACATAAACAGTGAATATCTTTCTGTACATTTGTGCAAAACAAAACACATTTCAACTCATCTCAGAAACAGACGATATGAAAAATAAGCACAACCTGCTCTTGGAAAAGACAGATGAGCAGATGTGATGTAAAAGTTTTTAGCATTTTATGGTGAATCTGTAAAAAGCAGCCACCAATGTTTGCAAGAAAAAACAAATGAAACCGAGACTCCGTGCCTCCATTAAGGCTCACACTTTATTTCTCCATGTTAAAGACGCTGAAGTAAAAATTCCTGGACCCAAAGGTAATGGGTTCTCTCTTGGGTCCATGCTCCCCCGCTCCTCGTGGAAATCAGATCAGTAGTTTCTTTAGTAAAACAATGGAAATAAAATGGCAATTGGACTTAAGAGCAATTCTGACTATCAAAAACGCAAGACTGAAATAAATTGACACAATAGAAATCGCAGAATTCGACATCTATTTCACCATTTGCCACAATAAATGCGTCAGTTAGGCAATTAAAGAAAACAACACCGATATGTATTTTACAATCATTATAATCTATGACAGGACACTGAAGTCCTTTTGAGGGCTCTTGAGGATGTGAAACCTGGAGGACTGTGGGGGGGGGCTGATGGATGGAAACGGTGGGAGCCGAGAGACGAGGAGCGGAATCAAGAGGAGGTGATGATGGAGAGGAGAGCGTGGGAGGGCCGGTGTGCGAGGAGACAAAGGGCTCCGAGGATGAGAGGAGCGCTGGGGAGAGAGTGGAGGACGAGGGAGGAGGAAGCAGCTCCTCTGAAGTGTTTACTCGTGTGGCTGCTGGAGCAGAGAGGAATAAATCCACACATGCAAAGGAGAGCGATGGTTTATTGGTGCGACCGAACCGAGAGGCACAATCAAGGATTTGTCACACCTGATTTAGTGTGTGTGTGTGTGTATGTGTGTGTGTGTGTTATATATTGCTGATTGTGGTCTTACCACAGGTCCTTGAAGAATTCGGTAGCTTGTCAAATGAGACCGTGAACATTTCTCCATTCTGTACCTGGCGTCGGTTTCCCTCTCGGACGATGCAAATGTTTGGACGATCTTTCAGGTCGAGGCCGGGATCGGATCTGAGGATTTACACTCGGGGCAGTTTGCATCAAGAGCATCCGGAGGGGCTGCGCTGCTATGATGATTCAGAGGAGTGATCTCATTGGTGTGTGTGTGTGTGTGAGAGTGTGTGTGTGTGTGAGAGAGTGTGTGTGTGTGTGAGAGAGTGTGTGTGAGTGTGTGTGTGAGAGAGGTTGATAAATACAGAAAGAGCAACAGATCAGAGAGAGCTCATCCCTCCCGGCCTGTCACTGCTGCCTCACACACACACACACACACACACACACACACACACACACACACACACACACACACACACACACACACACACACACACACACACACACACACACACACACACACACAGATAATACAACCTCAGTTCAGGTTGAAAATCGCAATGATGATGTAATTTCTAAACATCGTCCTCGGCTCCACTTTTCCGTCTCATCGGCCTTTCATCTCTGAAGCAAATAGAAAAATCTTTGACATCATTACTCAAACAACTTCTCACCTTTAGCAGAGATGAGGATCCTTGAAACGTATAAATTATAACACGATGGCCCGTAAAGTGTGAAGGTCTCGCAGAAAGAAAAAGAAAAGAGGACTTCCAGACTTGCTCCGCGGGTGAAAACTCTCATTTAAATGCTGCCTTCGGATCAAATGGATCATAGGTTAAGGATGTATATTGATTTTTGAAAAAAAAGGTTAAGGTATCTATTTGTTTATTTGACTTTTACTGTTCAAAAAGATTTACGCTCTGTGACAAGTTGATGTATAAGAGGCCCAGGGTCCATTTAAGAACCAGAAACTTCACGACGGGCCAGCAGCACTGTTCTGTGAGACTGTACCTGGCAAGTTAAAAATGCTAACTTGATCTTAAAGACAACGCTGACTTGATAATATTTAGCACGTATTGAATATATCATGTTCACCTTCCTAGCGTCTAACCGAGCTGCTGCCACTGAGCAGAACGAACACAACAGTTCCCTTTTGAAACCACGTTTAAATTCACTGCTACAGAGTTTTGTTTCGATCTGCACAAAATTTAACAAACTCGAGATGAAATATTTATTTTTAATATAAAAAGATTTTTGTTTGGACACAAGGAGTTGATGTGAATGTAAGACAGAATTCACCTGGCTAACCTCAGAGTTCTTGCTTATGGCTAAATGACAGTGGTTTGGACCAATCAGGCTCCTGTGGGAAAAGTGTTAAGTTTGACGACAGTGAGAAGTGACTGTTCCCTAACAACAGTGGTGGCTCCTGAAGAGGTCAGTGTACATGTGTTGTTATAGTATCAGAACTGGAAAGTATTTCCTCATTGAAAGAAGGGTGAAGAATTGACACCGAAGGGAATTTTCTCGATGGAAAAGATGCTTCCGCTCGTCTTCCAACTGCCTTCGGCGCCCGTGACAGACAGATGGTTCATCCAATCACCGGCCAAGTGTTTTTTAAAAAAGCTCCAGCCCTTTTCCAAGTTTCCGAATGTAGCTTTCCCAGATGGTTCTGTGTGACGGACCATCTGCCGCGTTAGATTAACGCGAACGTGTCATTAACCTATTAGCATGCCATGTCTTTGGTTCCGCGCTAGACGAAAAGTCACAGAGAGTTTAGCAAATCCTCTTGTGGACAACATGCTTTTGTGAAACCAAATTTCATAACAATCTGTCAAATTGTTGTTGAGATGTTTTAACTTAGACTCTATAAAATATATATAAAATATAAATGGACTAAACGTCTCTACCGCTGTCTCCTCCCAGTGACGTCATTTGTAACCGCAGAACCTAATAGGAACATCTTTTGAGTAAAAAATATTAAACTCGTGCTTTGGGTGATTTGCTCCATATCCCATCCACTAACACGGAGGATGCATTGTTTATGACCTATACTGCAGCCAGCCACTAGGGGGTGATCAAGACACTTTTGGCCATTGCCATCTTTTGGCCTAAACAGTTAGGGCACTGTCGGTTTCATGTGTTGTAATCCTTAAATTATTATAATGGTAAACAGTCTTGAATGTTAAACATATTTTTACAATTTTATTTAAAAATACATAAAATGCACATCGTATTGCTGCATGTTTTTTTATCTTAAGACTCTGTATAGCTAAAGGTATTAGAATACGTATATAAACAGATAGCTATCATTTCACAAAAGCTGTTAGAAGAGGACAACCAATGTGGACTGAACTTACATTCTCCCCCTGCGACCCTCCACCTGACACTTTCATCTCGGCCTCGGGGGCTGAGATGAAACGACGGGGCCACCTTGCGCTCAGCACGACGACCGCCCCCCCTCGAGTTTCCACGGGTCTGCTGCGTCGTTTGGAACTCCCCTGTTTTTAATTAACTCCTTCAGCAGGGACCGTGGCAGCAGAATTGCAGCCTTCGAGGTGATTTAAATAGGAGATTTTCTTTCTTTTCCTGCGCCCCTGCACTCGGCTCAAAGGAAACATGGGGAATAATCGACATGTTCAGAAAGCGAAGGGCCATAATTAAAACGTCAGGACTTTTGTGTACCCCCACCCCCTCCCACCCTCTATGTTTTCTCCTTTTCTTTTCTTTTTTTTGACATAGTTCACTCGGTGTAGCCCACGCACCAGGCTGTGAATTATGAGATTATGTTTTAAGCTATTGAAGAGTCTTCGAGTTCTCCCTTTCACTGCCGGAGAAGTACTGAGCAGGATTTGACGTCAGCCCCCGCTTGTCGGTCTGCATGGTATCATTAGAGGTAATAGAAAGAGAGAGAGAGAGAGAGAGAGAGAGAGAGAGAGAGAGAGAGAGAGAGAGAGAGAGAGAGAGAGAGAGAGAGAGAGAGAGAGAGAGAGAGAGAGAGAGAGAGAGAGAGAGAGAGAGAGAGAGAGAGAGAGAGAGAGAGAGAGAGAGAGAGAGAGAAACTTTAGCATAAAACCCAAACCATATTCCGTCCATTCCCTCCTAATGTCTATGTTAGGTAGCATACTTAGCGGGTTAAAACTGGATTAGGCTCTCAGCTTAGTGTAAAATATCAATTACAGAGTGTGGTGTGTGTGTGTGTGTGTGTGTAATAATTTGGGTGGAGGCGGCATTCGAATGGAAATGTAGAAACTGGGAGAGAAGTAGTCAGAGCGGAGTAAGGTGGGAAGAGGAGGCACAAAGAGACAATCGAGAGAGAGAGAGAGAGAGAGAGAGAGAGAGAGAGATCAATAGAGATGCAGAAGCACCGGAGGCTGATAGATGAAGATACAGAGGTGGGGATGGTTTCTCTGTGTTTGAGCTCGATCCTGACCTTGCATTAGATCTGCCTACAGTCATGTTCTCACTGCAGAGGGAAAAGGCTGCCGTGGAGCAGATGTCCCAGTTGTTGCACTTTTCAACCCCACTGATATGTTCCAACCTGAGCTGCACATACACTCTGTCTTGTGTGACTGTACAAACAGAGAAACAGTTCATACTGTGGTTTGTGTTGTTTTTTTTTAAACAAAAGACTGTGGATGTTGTGTCTGTCTTTAATTTTGAGGGGTTTGCATGTCAGGTATGTTAATATGTTCTGTGGCTTTGATGTGGGACAAAAGATCGGTCACTGTGAGTGGCCAGCAGTTTTTAGGTCACCTCTAAATCTCCTCTCTGCTCTACATCTTGCGCAGTTGAAAACTTTTTTTGCACCTGAATATTAAAGGAACATGTACATGTGGTTCCACGTTGTGAGCAGATTGTCCACAGTTGCTTTCAATGCTGACAGATTTGGGTAAAAATGAGCAACAACGATCTTGATTAATCATTGAGAGCATTGAAAATTAAGAAATCTTTGTGTTTTGGAACAACAAAATTAAGCTCAAATACCCCTGATACAGATGGCTCATCTCGTACTTTTGATGTCATTTGGAGCCAGATGATTTGTGCTGCAGAGTCGAGGTCCTGCCGATACATGAGCTTGACACGAATCAGTCTCAACAGTCGATCGTGAGGTTTTATCCCATTTTAATTGGCTCAAATCGCTAATAAAAACCAAACGTACCTGACAAAAGTGTGATAAGAACTACCAGAAGGACGGAAAACATCTTTAAGCAAACATTTATACATCGTGTACTCCCAACAGCTAACATGGAGGAGATGGGGGGTTCATGACCTATACTGCAGACGGCCACCAGGGGGCTGATCAAAGCGATTTGGCTTCACTTTTGGGCAGTGAAGTGAAAACTCATCACTCAGTTTGCATTGGTTTGGCTGCAAACACCATATTTTTGTAAGATCGCTCCTCATGATGATTTCTGGCTTGGTTGCTCCGAGTGGCAGAGACACCAGCTGCCACAGATTCCATCTGAATCATTTCAACAATCGCTCAGTTATTTGAAGATCTGGTACCAAGAAACTTTAGCTTTCTGATTCCGACGAACGCTCTGTGTCAAAGGGTAACCTGGCGTCACATGGCGTTCCTTTAGGTTATGATGTTTATGGTGATTTATGAGCAGAATCCGGTATGAATCATATCCCCCATCATTTTTTTTCTGTCTTGCTGTTTCCGGAGGTCGTTCTCCACATCTGACCACAGAATATGTTCACGTCGACACACAGCAATACGCACTTATTCATACAGATTATGCAGATTGCGGCGCGTGGGCTGTAAAATGACCTGTTGTTTAGAGCTTGGTCTGAAATAGCTTTTAAAAAAATGCTGGATGCCGCCCACTTTGTGTAAAGAAGGAAGCACATTTGCATACCTGTCTGATTTTTCACACTCACGAAGGCGTGTAATGGTTCCAGATACCCAGGGGGTCTGAAGCGCCCCAATGGGGGTCAATCCCCAAACAGCACAGCTATTGATGATTCTTTTTTGGTTCACAAAAACATAATAAATGCAATCATGTCTTTTTGAAGCAGGTTCGATTTTTTATTTTCCTTTTCAGCACGAATAAATATATCTATATTATTTTATATTTGAGTATGATATAGCAACATTTATCTCCCTGTATATTCTGTGTATCATTTGATCCAGGTTGTTAATCACTATCTTTGACTTTTTAATATCAACATAACTCTTTAAATTTGATATTTAAATACATACTGTTTTTTAAAAAAGAGTTTTCTCAGTGGTTGAGGGCTAAACTTTGGATTTCTGCACACTGCTACAGTGGCTGCTGGATTTGGCTTCTCTACCTTTCCTCACCGCCCGTAATGGAAAACAAGAGCTACGATTGATACTCGACTTCTCCTCCACACGCCAGTTTGCAGGCTTTCACTGTCACTTCAACATGTAGCACCAATTTCTAGACACAAAAATGGGATACTTAATCACGGTATTAGAGAGTTTAAACTCTCGAAGGCTGCCTCTGCCTCCTCGTTACTGACCATGTCTATAAATATCCTCTGAAAACACTGCAGCTCGTGTGTGTTATCATACCGATGTAGGTGGAAAGAGGTTATTAAATCAGAAACACTGCTACATTTAATTCTGACTGGATGAGCAGCTTTTATGTTGAGTGATTACAGCGAATGCCACCCTCCACTTTGCACCATGGGTTCAGTAGATTCCTCAGTAGCAGCCTATTCATACATTACTGGAGTGGACATGTACCATGTATAACTTGTGCATGAAACATTTACATAGACTCCTGGTATGAAAAGTGAAGCCAATGGGGAAGTGCCTGAGACCTGTATTCTCTCAAATGACCAGTAGAGGGTCAGTTTCTAAAGAAGTCTATGGGAAAATGACGCTACTTCTCACTTGATGTATAACGTCACCAAACATAGTTCCAAGTCTTCGTCAATGCGTCATGATGTCTATTCTGTAAATTAATCTTAACATTGGGGGCGTGGATACCGTGTGATTGTCAGCTGGTACCGTCCAATGGTTGCAGGTCGCAGGCATAGGTGGGCGTGTGCTGTCCCCATGCTTACAGTCAGGCTCCACCCCCCGCTTCTCCAAATATGGTTACTGTTGGTGTCAAAAAACCAAGATGGCGCCGCCCCAAAATGCCAAACTCAAGCCTGCAGCTCCCAAACCAATGGGTGACCTCATGGTGGGTTGGCTTGACAACTATTTCCAACATTGTTTCCAAACATATCTTTGGCATTTCTGCACTGATACTAATATCTGCAATCGGCTAATATCGGCAAACATATCAGCTTGGCTTACTCATTCGTCAGCTTCTACTTTCATGTACAATATGAGCAGGTCAGGACCACAGGGGTGACTGCGTGGACAAAGCAGCCGTCTACTGACGCACAGTGAAATGTTCCAAATCAAAAAGCACAGTGTGAAAGACACAATGATATTTTCACTCTTTAAACTCAATTATATCAGCCTAAGTGTTTATATAATAGTGTTAGCAAACTGGGTGAATCATTTGACTGTAGTAATTCACTTTCTAAGTTTCTCGTCTCAACACATTTTGACTGCATCTCCGTGGACCTCAGTAGTTTTTTTTCTCGGTAATCGAACATCATTTTTATTTGCAGGTTTGTTTGCTTTATTCTTGATCACAGACTGTGGCTCTTTCTGCAGCAGCGTTGTCAGATGTTTAGAATTCAAATGAGGCCTTTTCGTCTTTTAACGGTAAAGGTGCCCGAAGTTGCTGTTGTTATTTAATTTTTTTCATCGAATCCCAAGTCTTAGCGATGTCTAGCAAATAGCATAACATATCAAAACCTCCTCAGTACACTTACATGACACATAGTCGGCTTATCTAAAAACAAAACCTGAGCAGGACTGACAGCTTCTTCACAGCTGCTAACCTCTGGTGCTTCATGAGAGAGGAAGAAAGGGTTGAACACAGCTGGGTTTTCAGTTTCAGGGAATGTGACACCAAACACACAAATATTATCAAAAACAATGCCAACAATAAGCCTACAAAAATGTGATTTTATTATTTAAAAATGTTACCTTTCAGGGGTGGAGCCAGGGGAGGAGCCAGGGTGGCATTAGCCCCAGCTGAAATCTGATTGGCCTCTGATGTGCCCCTGTATGTCAGTGGTCTTTGAAAAAATCGACTTAGTCACTTACAAACAATACTAACAATACAAATGACAAGGAACGACTCAAACATGCACATAACTGAATCAGGAGTTCTGCATGGATGTTGGACATCTATTGTCCCCTCTTAGTAAATTGGAAAAATCCTAGATCCGGCACTGCTACCTGCAGTGTGGTGTTGTTTTCTTGACATATTTCAGTCAGGTAGTTGTTTTACATGAGATAAGGTGTGTATTTGTGTGTGTGTCACAGTGGATTCCCCCTACATAGTGGCTCCCTATTGGCTCTCTAGCTAATGTGTTGTATTTCTCTCTGTGTATGTGTCTGTCTCTGTCTTTATGACTGTCTGTCTGTCTGTGACTTTGCTTGTCGTCTTCTCTTACGCCTCATTTCTTGTTGTCACTTCACCACACGCGGCTTGTCGTTTATTTTCTTTGCTTTTCACGTCACTTGTGTCGTGCACGTTCTTTGACTGTGTGTCTCTTTCATTCGGCATTTTCCCCACCCACCGCCTCCTGCCCCTTTTTGAATGTCTGCTTTGAATGTATGTTTGTTTGAGTCGTCCCCACGTCCATTTATGTCCGTGCATCTCTTGTCTCCGTCTGTGTTTTCCCCCCCCTCGTCGCTGTCTCCATAATGTCCCCTCCTCCAGCCTTTGTGACTTTGCTGAACGGGGACCAGGCTCAGGATGCCATCCGCTCCCTCCATCACAGCACTGTCCGAGGACGCCTGATCAACGTCACCCTGCAGCCCACCGACTCCCTGCTCTGCCTCACCAACCTGCCGCACACCTTCACCGCCCAGCAGCTGGAGGAGCTGGTGCGCGCCTACGGAAACATCGAGCGCTCCTTCCTGGTGTACAGCGAGCTGACGGGCCACTCCAAGGGATATGGGTTTGTGGAATACATGAAGAAGGACTCGGCTTCACGGGCCCGATCTGAGCTGCTGGGCCGACCGATGGTACGTTAACAGCAGCCGTTAAAATGATCTCTTCACGTTTAAGTATCTCGAGGAGAACCTTTGTTTCCTTTCTGATTATTATGAAGGACATTTTAGTTTGCAGAGCCTCCAGGACCCAATGAAGGGTCCTCCCCTCCTCCAGCTTGTATCTATAAGCCCCAACATGTTCTTGGTTGGTCTCAATGAGCCTTTCATAGACTTATCAATATCTGCGTTCATGTTTGCCAATTTGCTCAGATACTTATTATCCAAAATGATCAGTGCAGAAACTAGGATGGCACTCAGTCGAGTAAACCCCTCCACCATGACAGTCCCCCCCCGAGGAAACCACATTTAAATTCACAAAATCAGGATTTTTATTTTGGATTTGCACCAAATTGCACAAACCCTTAAACATCAGTCCCCTAAATATGATCAAGATCCATAAGTTATAGTGAATTATAAAATGGCATTTGATAACAAGTTCTTAGGAATCATTACCAATTTTAATTTTGATATATATGTTTATAGATGTTTAGGCCTATATATGGGAAAAATAATTCTCCCAAATATCGATATTTAAACTAAACTGCCGCTCTGTCACATTAAGTTTTTTACTTCTTTAAAACTCTGTTGAAACGTGTGATCAGCATCATGGCTGATGAAACTGACAATTCATGGGACAAGAGATCATTAGTAGAATTAAGAAGACGAATATAAAATCTCATGTGAAGCCATACTTTACAAATATTCTATCCAAATGGAGAATTTAGAGTGAACTGGTATCTGATTATTTACATATATCCCACGACTCTGTGCAGGGCGACCGCTCCCTGATGGTGCAGTGGATGGACGTCAACCAGCTGAGCCAGGAGGAGAACCTGCACTCCAGGTGTCTGTGTGTGGACCGACTGCCGCTGGACCTCTGCGACTCCGAGGAAATGACCCAGCTCTTCTCTGAAACCTACAAACCCGTCTTCTGCCAGGTCAGTTTCTACTTCTCTCTCTCTCTCTTTAGAATAATAACCGCCTAACACAATTGTGACAAGGCCTTTAGTTTTCACACGTCTTACAAGCGGGACCCCATCTGCTAAATGTATGTTTCCACAAGGTCGCGGCTCATCGAACACGTCTGCGCTGCGAGACCGCACTTTGAGATAAATGTTCCCAAAAACTCTTCTTTTCTTTTTCATGTTCTCAGTTCTTCATTTGCTGCTTTCTGTCTGGCCTTTTTTTTTTCAACTTTCCCACATGGGCTGTATGTGAGAACGTCTGAGTCAGTTGCTTGAGGACATTTTCAGAAGCTTCTCCTGCCAAAGTCCGAGTGAGCCCATGTGAGAATACAGCAGGAACACGTGTACTATTTGGTTTATTTTCCCGAAATTCAACTTCACAGCGAGCGAGTGGACATGTTGGGACGTGTGTAAAAGGAATAAAAGAAATATCTCAAGAAAAAGAAGTGTCCAACACTTGCAGAAGACGCAGAGAAAGATGTCCACCTGGAGAGACGATGAGATTCAAGAGCTTGTTGTGATGCGGACTGATGTCGGTGTTGATGTAAACAAAAGCCCTTTTTCCACTGGTGAAACAAAAGCTCCTAACATCCACTAACATCTGGCTTTTGTGTGCAATGGGAATGGACAGAATCCGCCTTCACTCCGGGGACAAATGACTCTGCTGTAGACACAGGTTTTTATATGTGGTTTTTAATAAACCACATATATCCTCTGAATTTGTTCAGGTGTGAATTTAATAGAAGCTTTAAAGCAAATATTATACTCCTTGATACTGTCACACAAACTCCTTTAAATGATCTGTGCTGCATCGGTTCAGACTCTCACCTCCTCGCCCTGTCAACTGAACGCCACCGGGTGAGAGGTGCTGATATTAAAATTCAGGGGTCACTGTCCCTATTGGCCAACCTGGCACCATCACTTGGCAACTGTTTCCATGGTGAGGTGTGGCTGCTGTGACACCCGCCCCACCCTTCATCTCCCTCCCTCCGTCCCGCTCGGCCTTTTTCCTCCGCTCGCTCGCTCAGCCGTGTTTGTAACCACCCTGCTCCGTAAAACATCGTCTCCACCCTCACATGCCCATTTAGACATTACTCAGTGCGGGTGCGTCATCTCTCCCATTTCCACTTTTAGCTCCACCTCTCTGCCCCACTCCCTCGTAGAAATCAATACGCCCACATCATCCCGGTCCCATGATGCTTTGTGGGTGTTTAGCTCATGTTGCTTCGCTGTTGCAGAGCCAGCAGGCTTTGACCTATGGGTTGGTGTTTTTTCTCTTCTGTACAGTACAGCGAGTGCCTCAGAACGTGTATTTCTATCACTGCACCTCAAGTGTTTCCTGAAGCCCAAAGCTTATGAAACCTTGAACACCAGTAAAAAAAAAGATAGCTGGACGGGTATATGGAAAAATAAAAGAGTCACTGTATTATTTACTAACTGTGTGGGACAGTGCACCAGAGCCATTCCAACCAGGACCGCTGCCTCAGGCTGTGGGAGCTTGAATAATAGTCAGGGGATCCTCTTGGTCTCTAGACTCATAACATGACAGGTACTAAATCTCATGGTGATCCATCCGCAGCGGTAAGAGATTCAGACCAAAGGTATCTGAATTTATCAAGTTTATAAATCTCCAATTATTTATATCGTATAGAATAAGAAGAGCTACATCTATAAATTGATATTTGCTCATCTCAGAAAAATTGAAATTGGTGTGTGTGTGTGTGTGTGTGTTGGCCGATTGTTTAAGGAATGAAATATAAATAAAATGAAATCATTTTGAAAGTAAAAACATTCATTCAATTCAAATGGTGTTCCAGAGAGCACTGACTGAAAAGTTGTTCCAAACCTGCCTGTTTGTTTGGCCTGTGCTGATTCCGGCTGCTTTCTGAAACTGTAGGAGTGACCTGCAGTGATTTAGCCACGGCACGTGAAGACCAGCTGCAGGACTCGGTCCACAGAAACCTGAAGCTGCACCGCCGCTGCTCAGTTTATTCAAAGTTCGGTGAAAGTCAAATCACAGCGCAGAAACTTGTCACGCCAACGCCGTCTCTTACGTTGCTTGCAAAGTGTGAAGTCGATTAGAGGAATTGTTCTGCAGATACGTGAGCCACAGACAGAGATTTCTGGAAAGATGTTCTCCCATATCATCATCATCATTTTCTTTTAAAATTTAATCAGAAAAATATCAGGTTATGGAGTCATATTTTGACATTGGTGCTCTCAGCTATGGTGTATATTCTCTTTATGGGCTCAGGAGTTAGGCGGATCGTCCACTAATCAGAAAGTCAGTGTATCTATATTTAATACATGTCTACACGCAGTCACACTTGCAGAGGATTAGTATAATAATAAAACCTAAATATAATTGGGCGTCCGTGTCATTGGTTCAGGAACATTCAAATCTTTTCTTACATCATCTCCATCGCTTGTCTCCTTTCATTTTCTTTCACCTTTTCAATTCCAGGAGCCAATCGGAGGCCAGTGTCAGATACGGATACGCTAGACGTGTACTGCTCATGGATACAAAGAGAGAAGGTTGCGTCCGCGATTGTTTCCAGATAACTTGTCTCTGATCGTCTGACAGTCGTCCGCCTCTGTCTCTCTTACATAAAAGCGTGGTGCACGAAGGTAAACCTCAGCCCTCTTGTCACTTTTCCTCTGTTCGGAGTGCACTTAACCTGTGGCCTTGGCCCTGAGCGCTGTAATTCCCCTGCCCCCTCCATGCAGCACTTTAGCCTGAGTCACTCCGCAGAGATGGAGGGAGGAGAGGGTGAAGAATGTCAACCATATTAGAGTGGAGAACAGCAGGATGGAGACAGTGCGGAGGGATGGTGAGACAGGGAGGAAGGGGCTGAGAATGCCAGACCTATTAGAGAGAGACGATGGAGGGAGGAAGGCTGTCAGCGACGGGGAGAGATGGAGAGCTGAGGGGAAAGGGTGACGATTGTCAATCACAGTGAGAAGATCGCTAATGTGATAATGACGACTGAGAACAAGTTAAAAAACGCACATTTACACTCAAATTAAGGGAGGAAAGGTTTATGTCTGTAATAATGGCGAATATAATGTAGATGGAATAAAAGAGGTTGGGGAGAGACGGAAGGAGGGATCGATGTTAAAGAAATGGAGAGCGGATGGAGAGAGGCTAATGAAAAGAAAACCTTCCATACGTTGCAGGCCACACAGGGAATTGGCAGACTGAGACGTTCCTCTCTAAGGTTATGTCCTATGTCAGCACTTTGATGCACAGCGCACATACAGTGGACGACTCCCTTCACACTTTGTCTTTATTGTGCTGGTCAATAAACTAAATATGTGATAATGTTATATAATGAGGTACAGTGCACACATTTGGAATTATTAACTTAAACTAAGCTCTTTCTGAAGCTTTCACTTAAAGGTTCAAGTGTGTAGAATTTAGTGACATCTAGTGGTGAAGTTGCATGTTGCAGCTGAATACCCCCCCACCTCACCCTCCCCTTCCAAACATGAAAGAGAACCAGCCTTCAGTTGTCATAAAAACTCAAAAGGTTTAGTTTGTCCAGTTTAGGCTACTGTAAAAAAAAACATGGCGGCCTCCGTAAAGAGGACCCGCTCCTGATGTAAATATAAAGTATTTAAATATAAAGGCCCATTCTAGGGCAAAGAAAACAACAATTTGTACAATCAAGATGAAACACACTGGGATTATTTTATATTCATTCTGCCAGCAGATCCCTTTCACCTGAATCTTACACACTGGACCTTTAATATACTGTACGTGTTGTTTAGGGTTAGGAGCTGCTAGGACTCTTCAGGGTCAAGTAACCTTGGTGATCACGACAACAGCAACGACAACGGATTCTTCAGTTCAGGTTCTGCGTACTGAGTCGAGCTTCGCTGATCTGTGATAAACAGGTGAACAGCTCTTTGTGTAGCAGCGGCGGTGCAGCTTCGGAGTTCTGTGGACTTTTACAGTTTCCTGAAAGAAAGCACCTGCAACCAGCTTCACCACAGGCCAAACAATCCAAACAAGCAGGCGGAGACGAGACGCTGCTGCAGATTCATCACGTCGTTTCTAAGATTCCTCAAAGAACCTCTCAACCAGCTCATTAAAGACTCTCAAGTACAATCTTCAGATGTTTGGCAAAGATGAAACGCACACGTTTGGTTCAAAGAAAGAAGTAGAAGACCGTTATTATGTTTAATAAATCTTTTTTCCTTCCAACAAAGCGATGAAAAAACCCTCAAAAACATTTGTTGTTTGTTGAATTTGATTAAGTTTCATCCTTGGAAGGTCCATTTTTAAGATGAATGATTTCTTAATGATTTTATCCCTCCTCTTTTATGTCTTTTTAATTATAGACCCTTTCCCTTCCTCGGTCTCCCTTCTTTTCATGCAGACGCGCACACACCACACACACCACACACACACACACACACACACACACACACACACACACACACACACACACACACACACACACACACACACACACTTACAGTTTTCTTCATGAGGTCACTGTGCCGCTCGTGTACATTTCTTCACAGACAGCTGTGACAGTGCTGTCGTGACCTCATCACTCGGTTCAGACAACAGATGTGGTCATTTATACGGTGTCTCTCTTACACACACACACACACACACACACACACACACAATAACTGACAGGGGTGCTCCTACGAGTGACTCAGTCAGCATCTCTTGGCTGAACACCAGGACTTGACACAACACATGATAGCTAGCCTAGCTTTCTGCACTGTAAACACACACACACACACACACACACACACACACACACACACACACACACACACACAAGATGGATTAAATCATCAACGGTGTTTTATTTTTGATCCCACCAATAATCAAAAATCCCAAATATGTAATAATAAGCAGAGACGGAGAATGTTCCCACATCAGTGGAGTGAGATCAAAACAGTTCAACACTTGTTTCAGGTCAGATTAACATGGTGACAGTTTTTGTAAATCTGTGAAATACAATAGAAGAACCTAAGTGCTCGCAATGACAGAGTTTCACTGTAAAGAAGCATTAAAAAGGGCCTTTATAGGTTTCTAAGACATTTTTACCCAGCCTTTACCATTTCAAACATAATGTTGGATAAAGATCCTTCAGCTTTTTTATTGGGAGCAGGTTTAGTTTGTTTAGTTTTTCACATATCCTCTGTCCAGCACAGTGGAGGACTCACCTCTCCCCCCTCAGACCTCACCTGTAACAATGAGGTCACCTTATCTTCACTCTTAACATCCTGGAAACCCAGCGGTTCGGTCGACAGCCTCTGACGCACACTGAGGCTACACGTGTGAACACCGAGAGCGAGAGCAGCAAACAGCTGCTGCATGCGTGGGTCATGCACAGTGCACAACGGCCTACTGCGAATTTGCATAATTGTTTGTGCAAATCTAAATAATGATGGAATATTGTATATGGCGTGAGAGCAGTGGGAGTAGAAATATGAGTACTCTGCAATCATTACTCAGGCGTGTACACAGACACGGAGTTGATGATGGCGTCAACGCCGTTTGCTCGCAATGCAATTTAATATAATGTATAATATATGTTTCGCAGTTTAGCCTCTTCCACAGCGGCACATAGAAATAATGATTAGCAACTTTTTATTTGTCTGTTCTGCCTCATGTTCTCCGTCAGCCTCCATCCCTCCATCCCTCCATCCCTCTACTTTTCCACATGTCGGTTACGTAATCGCTCCTCTGTTTTTCTCTCCATCCCTTTGTAACTCCCACACTCATCCATCCATCCATCCATCCATCCATCCATCCATCCATCCATCCATCCATCCATCCATCCATCCATCCATCCATCCATCCATCCTTCAAACCACTTGTCACTTAATCAATCACTGATGTTTTTCTTCTTCACTTCTCCCTTCTCTCTTTTTCTCTCTTTCCTTTACTCACTCCCACACTCTCCTCCTCTATCACTCCATCCATCCATCCATCCATCCATCCATCCATCCATCAATCTATCCATCCATCATTGGTGGAGTGGTTCAGGTCATTTCCATACCGGTTGTTTAATGTATGCTGATGATAATAGCCTATCGACCTCCCCCTCATACATCCACTTTTCTCCCTTGTTCCATTCCTTCCTCCATCCATCCCCCTGTTCCGACCGGAGGGAACAGCAGACGAATGGGAGGAGGGGAGGAGGAGGTGGAGGGCCACTTGATGGAACACTGATGGTAACAGGCGTCAGCGCTCAGGCTGAGGAAGTGCAAATGCGTTTGTTTCCTACTGATTTGTAATCGGCTCACTTTCACAGAAAAAAGCCTCTGATATGATTGTAATCGCACATATGAGTGATTATATGGTAATTTCATTTTGAAAGTTTAATTGCAATCACCAATCCTCTGGAACTGAGCGTTTTTCGGGCGGTGTTGTAAATGCTGTAAAGGTTTATTTACATGGTGCCCTGATAGAAAACTGTAGAGTGGAACCTGATGAGTGACCATTAGCAACAAATCAGATCATTCTGATTCAGTCAATTATTAAAAATAAAAAAATACCAAAATTTTAGCGGTTCTGTCACAATAAAATGTTTTTATTCTTTATAAAGTGCAAAAAAAATATATTTTTCAGTCGGTAAAAGTTCTGCTAAGTTGAAGTTCCGGTAAAAACTTCTCCTGAAACACATCTTCAGTCATCTGGCTCATAGTTTCAAACCATTGTGATGTCATGTGACATTACGATACCCCACACTTGCACAGCGCTTACCTAGCAGCTGATCTGGCGCCTAACAAAGCCACGTAAAGCGAAGACGGACATTTGCTACGCGCACTGGAAGCGGGTGACCAATCACAACAGAGTGGGCCAGCTAGCCAATCAGAGCAGACTGGGCTACAGTAGCTAAAACCGCTGTCAGTAATGGACACTAAGAGGAAAGTTATGAGTTTTCTGAACATTAGAGCACGAAAACCTTTTTCAAGTACTAAACCAAGTTCAAATTGTGAACCTGAGCTAAATGTCCCCTTTGATTTGGAATATTTGATGGTTACCGCTCTAAATACTTTGCTGTTTTTAAAGTTATTTTTGTTGTGTAGAGGAACTTCACATAAAGATGAAGATCGAGCTAGCCAGGAGTCGAACCTACGATCTTTTGATCCGTAGTCAGATGAGTCGTTCATTGTGCCACTGGCCCTGCGTTCATTTAATAGAGATAGTGACAGACCCCAAACAGGCTGTAGCCTGAATGCCAGCTGGGAGTTGAACAGGCAACCTGCTGCTTAAGGCCTATGAACCCATGTAGACAACACCCAAATCTTCTGCTAATAGATTAGCCCTTAAATGGCTGTTTTTGTCTAACCAGCGGTTCCCAATGCCGTAAAACTCACATTTAAGAAGTAGATACCAGAACATGTTTGGCAGATAAGTGTCTAAAATTAGTCTTAAATTACCATCATATTGATGGTGAATAGTTTTGCAACCATTAAGGAGCATGACATTATTTCATGCAGAGCAGCCTCAGCAGTAAACATGCTACCGTCACACCACCTGCTACATGTTACCTGTTGCTGGTTCATTTCTCGCTCCAGCACTCTGGCCTCCTCCTGTTCTGTTTCCCTATTAACTCTGAAAGCCCTGACATCTTGTGCCCTGTGTATTATGTGTGTTCACGTCTCTCTGTGATACTGTGACATTCTGCTGCTCCTTTGGGGGGGGGGGGGGTTATTTCTCTCATGTGGGAATCTTTTCTTTTGCCGTTTGGTTTCAATTACTCGCAAATTTCGGAGATTTTTTCGAGTTCTATCCCTGCAAATGTGTGAGTTAGATTCTTGGACTGAGTGAAGCTGTGGTAATTCTCCACCTGTTAACACCGCGATGCTCTGGTAGAACATTGCGGCTGTGAATAAGAATCAGACTCGATGTTGATCTGTTTTGCTGCCTGCTGGTAAAGTGCTGTTCGCCGTGGAGAGTCTGGAGCTTGAGTGTTCAGACCCTGAAATCTCAGCGCTTTTGTCTGCAGACATTTTGATTTCAGCCTTTTCTCGAATCTTGTTTCCTTTTTCTTTTATGTCTTTAAAAGCCGAACACATTTTAGTTCAGGAACTTGATTGTGAAAACCACACGCTGTATACAGAGATGGACAACGTGTCTTTATTTCCTCCCACTATCCACAAATGAAGCCGAAATATCTCCAACATGTATGCTGATTAGGGGACGAGTCCGTCTCAGCTGTCAATCATGACGTTTCACACCGTTTTTGTAGCTCATCAAAACAAAACTTAAATGACAAAGACCATCCACCATCCAAAAAAAACCTATACCGCAGCCATCCACCGGGTGGCGATCAAGATGTTTTGGCTGCACTTTTGGGGACCAGTCATGTCGTCCATCTTTATTTACAGTCTGGTTAAAACAGTTGAATCACATGTATCACTATCAGTGATCAGGGCTCAGTTAAGCAGTTATTACAAAAGAAAATGTAATATATGATCAACCCGTCCTTCTAATTCAGTAAATAGTTAAATCCCAGTGTTTGTGCCCTCGGGGTTTCAGGTTCAGTTGTGTAAGTAGATCACTGAACCATGATTGGCTTCAAAACTGGCTGTGATGGCACAGAATCACTTTTTAACTCAAAGTGAGAAGCTTTGTGAAAACAGCCTTCAGATGGTGAATGGACTGTATTTATATGGAGCTTTTTTTCCAGTGTCAAAGAGTTTTACAGTCCTTCAACTTCACATTCATCCAGTTTTTCTTTATGCACATTTTGGGTGGAAGTTTTTATTTTGACACTTCAGAACGCAGACTGGATGAGTCGGGGATCGAACCACTGACCCTCTGGACGATCCTCTTTACCTCCTGAATCACAGCAGCAGCCCAATGTCAAACTGCCCGCACGTGATTCTGCTCAAACATCCAAGTGAAGCAGCAATTAGCTGAACACATTTTTGTGTGATGAGGCACTTTGGACCGTCTCAGACAGGGACACGTCCTTTCAAGGGTGAGATAAATCAAGAACTCTTTTATTGTCTAGTATCGAAACTTAAATGATCCACTGCTAATAATAGGTCATGTGGTGCGTTTTAACCCTAAGCTTTTAGCTTTTATCCATTATGATCGCTCTGCATCATCCATTAGCTCCGATGTATTAGTCCGCCTGCATTATTTAGCTGGTCCTCACACATTCCACTCAAATATGAACCTTCTTGACAGAGCGGTACATCTAAAGTAATGTTAAAGATCAGCAGCACTCCGACCTTGAGGGATCCATTGATTGACCTACAGCCATAAAGAAAATGTGATGTTCCATCAACTCACTAAGTTGGAAAAAGGACAGATGTTGGATGCTTTTACACAGATATTGTGTGTGTGTGTGTGTGTGTGTGTGTGTGTGTGTGTGTGCGTGTGTTGTTACTCCCTCCAGCAATACAGCAAGAGCAAGAGGATGTATTTCTTACATCATACAATTTTTTTTGTATCTGTCCTTCTTGTCAGAAGGCGCTGAGATAAGCTCTTTCACCTCCACCACAAAATAGTTGTGTCAGTTATACACACACAATCAAACACACGCACACACCTACACCACACACTCACATCTGTGCATGGAGGTTCTTCTCGGGCCTGGACGATATGGATTTTTTTTGTGAGTCAATGCAGATACCTATATTTGGCAGTAAAAGAATTTCCAGTACTTGGTCGGATTCTGCACTTTACTAACTTTGCGTGTAAGGATAGCTGCTCTGAGGGGAGGGGGGGGGGGGGGATTGTTTTTGGATCATTGAATCCAAACACACAATCAGCTCCGTGGATAAACACTGTTCCAAGACGGTGCAATAAACTAAACGCAGAAATAGAAACCTGGCCGTTACTAGGAACACGCTTTGATCGCACTGCTGGTTTATTAAAAGAGAACAAATGAAAGTGTTTCCAGGCTTTTCACTTTAGAAGGGAGACGTCTATTAAGCAGCGTGCAGCTTATATCGATAATTAGAATTATCAGCGAGTAGCTACGTTTGCTCGTTGCACATTAAAGGAAGAATCCAGTCTTAAACACATTCACTCCATTAAAACAGCTGTTTGCGTCAATGCATCTGGTGTGTGTGTGTGTTTTTTGGAATTCCTGCAGAAAATTGGAGATCAGACGTCAGGTTTTAGTTTCAGTTAATCAGAAATAAGGGCTCGGTAAAGAAAATCCATCAGAGGCCATCCACATGGGGCCGATATATCCTTTCCTCTTTTGTTCCTGCAGCTCCATGTGATCTTGTTGTCTTTTGTGTCGGGGCATTGTTCCTCACTGCTGGCAGCAACAGATAGCACCGTGAGCACTGGTGTGTCCTCCGATAGTTACAGGTTTCATTTGGCCCACGCGCGCCGGAATGAACAGCACCAGCGAGGCGCCGCTGATCATCCGTCCATCCTCTGTGCCAGATCGTCAGCTTTGCGCCGCAGGATGCTGTTTATCCTATATCCAGCTCCCCGGGTGAAGGATGACGTGCGACCTGGACAGGTTGAGGCAACATGTGCTTGGATTGGAAAAGGATGGACGGAAACCAAAACCCACACAGACGTGAGGAAAACCTGAATACGCCGCACAGAAGCTCACCAGCTGGACTCCAGATTCAAACGCAGGAGGCAGAGCTGAAAAACTGAATTATTAAGTGGACAACGCAGGAAAATGGACTGAGACTTGGAGAAAAGTGAGAGTTGGGAGAGAAGGATATGAAAAACAACATAAGATGAAAGTAAAAATGTCAATCAGCCATATTTCAGCTTTGTTGTGTTTGTGATTTTTCTTATTTCATCCTTTTTTTTATCTTGACTTTTCATCATCAAACTTACAACAAAGCTTCCAACCACTTCAATATGTAATCTACCCTGTGAAGGAAGCCCGCACACCTACAGGGAGCAGGCTTCAACTCCAGGAAGAGGAAGACGAGTCCAGCCCCGACAGCGGCGATTGAAAATTGTTCCATATTTAAGAAAAGCCTGTTTTGGGAGATTTCCCAAACAGTAAACAGATGAAACCGTAAACCTACAGATCTCATCGAGGTCGAGAAAATACAGTGAAACAGTCGAGGTCTGCTGCAGAAGCATAAATATTCTTATTGATTAAATAAAACAAGTGAAGTTTCTTTCACCCTGAAGCCGAATATTGCTGATCAAAACCAGTTTCTTAACTATGTGTTGATTTTTGCAACTTTGAAAACGTAACTTTCTCGCCTGTACTCCCACCTCCTGTCAAAACAGAAAATGATGAAAGCAGTGCGGTGACTTTTTATTTTCTGACCGAGGTTACGAAGTTTCTAAAGATGGAAATTGAAATGGTCCATATCCACATTTGAAAGACTTTAAATGTGGATATGGACCATTTCAATTTCCATCCTCTAAGACTATTTAAAGGTTGTAACACTCTTCTTTTTTTCTTTTTGATATTTAACAGCTTGCTCAGGATGAGGGCAGCCCGGTGCGGGGGTTCGGCGTGGTGGAGTACGAGAGCGCAGAGCAGGCAGAGGCTATGCTGATGGAGATGGACCGGACGCTGGTGGGAGGACAGGAGGTCCGTCTGTCACCCTGTTCCCCTGGCACCTCAGGGAGAAGCACCCTGGCTGCACTCATCGCCGCCCAGGGGATGGTGAGTAGGATCCACGCGAGCGGGCACGGCCAATCGTATTTCACCGGTCACCCTCCGATACATCCCGGTTCTTTCTGATGGATCATGTAGAATCTCCGTTCATGCCCAAGCCAAGAGTTTGTGATTGCGTATCTTAAGATCACCGTGGCGATAACCTACGAGTCCCCTAAATGTGCCATTAATTATTCCATTTGGGGAAAAATATAATCTCAATTTGAAAGAAAATGTCAAAAACAGATCCTGGATCAACCACTTCTCTGTGCCAAAATTTGATGGGTTCTTTATTTGGCCCACGTTTGACCAAATCTCGTGGAAATCAGTTGTGTAGTTTGTGCGTAATCCTGCTTTTAAACAAAATAAACAAGCAAACAGAAGTTCATAATTACAACTAGAACTAGCACTCATTAGAATTCATACCTCCGCCAAGGCCCAACAGTCCCCTTGTGAAACCACATTTAAATCAAACTGCACACACTCATAAAACACGAGTTATCCTCTGAGAAACCCACGAAAGTGAAAAATCGGATCCAGATCCTCACCAAAGTTTCATGGCTTCTCCCCTGACTCATCCTTCCACTAAATTGAGTCGTAATCGATCTAGTAGCTTTTGCGTAATCCTGCCGAATAACAAACAAACAAAAACATAACGTCCTTAATCTCACCACGTTAAAGACAATGAAGAAAATCCTGGATCTGCCTTTTGTACCATTTGTAGAACTCTCAAGTTGGTGGATCCAGCTCCACTTGTTAAAGGTAGATTTAAAACATCCATACATTTCATCAAATCTGGACGTTCATACCCCGATCACCCCAAACACCGGACTCACACGAGAAGACACAGACAAGGTCGACATTCTCACAGCCACGTCTGACTGTGAATCCAGCACCAACTGGTCACTGCACGTCCAGCGTCGAGCTGTACAGACGTGCGACGTGCTGCACATGCATGAGCTGCCTCGGGCTGAAGTAGTCTGTGTGGCTGTGGTATCCCTCCTACACAGCGCTGTGGAAGCAGAGAGGCACTGACGTGATAATTATAGTTCTGTGGACTGATTGGGCTCCTCCACTGTCTCCTGCTGCCTGAAATAAACCCAACTCGCAGCCTGCGACACAGCATGACTCTGATACGCACAGACACTCGCGCACACACACACCGGCAGACTCACACACGTACAAGATGTAAACACAAGTGAGGGTTTCAATACTTTCGCAGTCAAAGTCAGTTTATGTGCAGTAAGTGAAGGTTTTACTGCAGCATTTGAGTTTTTCTGGACATCGCATCTTATACAAAGTTCCGTCTCACATTCGGTGACAATATGCATTAAACACTCGTTCTCTCTGTGTGTGATTAAGTCTTCAATATGGTGAATTGTATTTAAAGAGCTTTTTCCATTACAAGTCACATTCACACATACGTTCATGCGGCTTTAATTCACATTGCACAGCGCACTTTTCTATCACACACCATTCATGCATGTCGGTACAGCTGTCAGGAGCAATTTGGGGATTGGTGTTTTGCCCAAGGACACTACAGAACGCAGAGACCGGAGGAGCAGAGGATCAAACCACCGACCTTCCAATTAGCGGGCGACCCTCTCTTCCTCCTGAGCCACAGCTGCCCAGCCGGGGAAATGGCTTTGACAATGGCTGCGATCAATTTGCATAGCTTAACTTAAAGTGTGTATTTTTAAATGAACTGTTTCATGAATATTCACTCTGCACGGAAGCAGGATATTGTTTTTAGTGCGTGTGTGTGTGTGTGTGTGTGCGCGTGTGTGTGTGCACACAAAAAAACACCAAGGCGCGTCCAGATGATTCACTTTTTAAGTTGATTAGTCAAAGGTCTTAAAATCCCCTTTACCCAGAAACCTCTGCAAATAATACAGACAGTCTCAAACTTATACCGATCAGAAATGTATTCCCCATCCCATAATGCCATATGATGAGTAACGTCACGAAAAGAATGACGTCATGCATGTGGGACTATCCACTCGACCTAAAGCTCATAGACATCATAAAACATCAAGCATCGCCCCTCTGATGTTTTACATTTAGTTTAACTTCATCGACTCCAACTAACTCTAACAACCCAAAGTTAGTAATGCCACTCCTTCCCCACGTCAGTAATCGTTCTGGTGCTTTTCATGTTCTTCTCTTAAACGGTCAATGAGCACAAAACACATGGAAACACACAATTATATGTTTTCTCATGAGTTGCAGGTTTACGGATCGTTACGAGTTCCCCCCCGCAGGCCGTGGAAAATCATTACAGCTCACAACTCACATCTGTATATGAATATTTCAGATTACACTAATTGATCTTAGGAAGGGATGCAATTAAAAGTCAGAGGTTGTAACTTGGGAGGAAACTGATGTCAATACTGAAAATCCAATTTACAAAAAATGATATATTTTAATATATACTACTTATACTGTATAAAAGTATATCGCAGCCCCAAGCCTGTGAGGATACTGATTTACTCATAACAACCACAGAGGAGGTTATGTTTTTGCTGGAGTCTATGTGAGCAGACAATGACATTTTCAAAGTCTTTGACCCAATAACACAGAAGACACATCCCATGACCTTGGACCTCAGAGGGTCAAGGTGACTGTTGGGCCTTGGCGGAGGATCGCTCCCTCTACTGAACTTCATTCTACTTATTAAATCGCTGCGGCATCATTTTTAGTGAAATGTAACAGACAGGGATATTTTCTCTGAATCTCATTCTCAGCCGACGCGGCGCAAAAATAATCGCCGGGTGCGTTTTGAGAGGTTGTAACCTTGAGATGGTTGAAAAGCACCAAACTGAATGGCAGCTCGGTAACTGTCACAAAAGACTTTGAGAGAATAAAAAAACAAGTAGTTTGTGCTGAATAAATTAGCTTGTGTGAGATGAGGCAGGGAGGGGGGGGGGGGGGGGACGTGGACTTGTGAGGGGGTTGATTGTGAGAGGGACGAGAAAAGGAGAAGAGGAGGAGAGACCGAAAGCTTTGGAGGCTGAGAGGACAGCGAGGTCTCTTTACTACCCCAAGGCATTATTTTAAAGAATGTGAGATGAGATAAGAGATGGTGCCCTGCTCCTGCTCCTGCTCCTGCTCCTGCTCCTGCTCCTGCTCCTGCTCCTGCTCCTGCTCCTGCTCCTGCTCCTGCTCCTGCTCCTGCTCCTGCTCCTGCTCCTGCTCCTGCTCCTGCTCCTGCTCCTGCTCTCTGAGGCAGTTCTCTCATTTCTTCAGTTAGCAATTGTGAGCGTGAGCGCTGAGGACCAGATGGCCTCCTCCTCCCTCCTCTCTTCTCCCTCCATCCCTCTCCTTATGCAATACTTCTCGCCTTCCCTTCTTCGCAGCTTCCTTACCTCCCTGGCATGTGTGTGTGTGTGTGTGTGTGTCAGTGTGTGGGTGTGTGGGTGTGTGGGTGTGTGGCTGTATTTTGTGCCAGTAGCCAAACAGACTGATGCATGGTGACATTTTCTCTCCAGCCAAAAGAAAAGAAATGGAAGAGCTCTCCAGCTCTCTTCCCTTGAAAGATGCTGTCAGCTATGACTGGCCTTGTTCAGCACCAACACACAATCACACACAAACACACAGACACACACACACACACACACACACTGACGCCTGACTTTGTGGCTGTAACACACACACTGTACTGTATGTGTGTTACAGCCGACTCTCCTCTCTCCCTCTCCTGCTGACAGGCTGGAGTCCAACCCGCTCCATCCCCATCAGTAATGCTCTCTCTCTCCGATGTGACACGGTGGGAACCAGGTTGACGTGAGCCCAAGTCAAGCTGTAGCTCAGGGGCAGAGGAGGAGGAAATATCACCATCCTGCTAATGTTGTTTAAAATAGCTGTGTCTCTGGGCCAGTCTGCCACGCAGCCGGTGCCGAGGAGAGGGTCTGAGGCTCCTCCATTCCATTCTGACGCAGACTAATTCAATAGGATTTCATTTGAATCTGTCGAATTAAATTTGCCCGCAGCTTAATGAGCGTTTGGATTCGTACTCGGGGAATGTGCTGCACGGCACTGTACGTCTTTCAGGCAAACACGAGTCAGCAGAGATGAGTTCGCTTCCAGGAAACTCGGCTCACGCCGAATGAAATGGAAGCTTTACTGGTAAAAAAAGGGTTAAACACCAGCTGTGCCTCTGGAGGTGTTCTGCGTGTACTACAAGCAGAATTAAATGGAGCACGCAGCTACAACAGCATCGTGAGACAAATAAAATATAAACTTCATGTGACATTAACACACAACCAACTAATACATGTATTAGGAAAGGATTGGAAAGGATTCAATATTTAATGGCTGAACAAGAAAACTTCCACTCTCATTCCAGGGGGCGCTAGTGAGGTCGTCCAGAAAAGGGGTCGAATGGGGTTTTCGCTCAGAGTCGTGCAAACCTGCAAAGCTCCCCACCCGTTACCTGCCAATATCACCAAGTCAAATCTGCCCCCACTCACACCAACAGGGTTGTGTCCCCCTCGTCCTCCCGTTTCAGTGGTTGAGTGTTTGTTCTTCTTTGGAGAGGTCAGCTGTCGCAGCACTTACTCCTGCAGCTATTGGTGTTTTTCCCCAGCAACGACGAGCTTAGAGCTTGTGGCTATCAAACGCTAACACTTTGTGGGGCAAAGCCACCGAGAACGAATCCACCACCGGCTATTTTTGGTCTTTCTGCGTCTCGGGCTCCTGACAGATATTTGAGCGAAAGTGGTCCGAGGTGACGTCGTTAAATAAATCCATGTGATGAACTTGTTTTCATATCGGACCTGCAGGAGCCCTCACCTGGTGCAGGACTGTACTACAGCGCCAAAACGTAAAGTCTAGAGTGGCGCATGTCTGAAAAGAGGCTGCTTCTCTTTGTCAAGTTTCCTACCTGAGTTTTTTTTTCCTCCCATCTCTTCTCCTGCCTTGTTTTTCCATATTTCTTTTCCTCTGTCCCTTTCTCTTCCTATCCTGCTTCCCCCCCCTGTTGTCTCCCAGATCAGCTCCCCTCTGCTGACACTGCAGACACATCCTGATGATGTAAACCAGTGTAACGATTACCACAGGGGCCCCTAATGACGAGATCAAACCACGTACCGTAACGGCAGACTTTCTCTTTTCTCTTTCTCTAACTTGTGCCTTGTCTCCTCTCCAGATTCTGAGCAACAGGAAAGGTCTCCTGCCAGAACCGAACCTGGCCCAGTTGCTGACCAGTATGACGAACCCCGCTGCCCTGCAGATCCTCATGAGGCCGTACCACACTGGGAAAAGAGGAGGTATGAAAAGCTGTTGCATGGATTGTGGTCAATACAATCGGCAAAGTCTTCTTTTTTTAATTAACACAGGTCTTGGATATGTTGTCTCGCCCACGGTAACATCAGGGATAACTTACGGCTGTCCCTTGGAATCCATAAGTAAATGTCGCCCCCCTATAAACTGTTTATAAAGATGGACGATGCATCTCCACTTCCTCCCACTGTTCTGAAATGAAATATCAAAGGCTGCCATCTTAACATCAGTGTGATAAGAACGACCTAAAAGGACAGAAACCATGTTTGAGTAAAAGGTAGCTGACCTTATGGGGCGATCGGGGGGGATTTGGCTTCACTTTCAGGGAGCTGGTATGTCGTCCAAGTCTTTTTTAGGAATGAACTCTTATGGGCTATTAGCAGGAAACTAAAACTTTAATGACAAGCACTGTTTATAGTGACTTGAATGTTCAGCAAAGAGTAAAAGAGCGGAATATTAAAGTGAAAGCACATGATATTGATTAATATTTCAATTTTTAATGTTAACGTGAAGTTTAATTAAAGACAAATTAAATTGGAAAACCGGCCAATATCGACACTTTTTTAAACTCTACATGCTCTACATGCTCTACATGCTCTACATACCTTCAGTCCACTTGAGCTCAGGTTTGCATCATGCTGCACTTTTTAAATCGTCTTACAGTTGAGGCGTCTCAGGCTCCTGATCAGAGTCCGTATGTTCGGTCGGCCTCACGATTCTGCGATCGCCTCGTCGACGGCTTCATGATTTGATGAATGGCTAATCAGGTATTAAAATGAAATCGTGTGACATTGGCGGAACAAATGAGAACAGGAAGAGAAGAGAACGGGGGCGGGGGGGGGGGGGGGGAGCTCTCTTGAAGAACAGCACACACAATTAAAGTCTAAAATTAGGGCCTTGATTAAATGTTAAACTTTGTCCACCTATTCTGGAGGAAGCTACTATTAGCATTACATTTATTACGAGGAGGCCTCGGGATTCAGAGCAGGCACACACACACACACACACACACACACACACACACACACACACACACACAACACACCACACACACACACACACACACACACATACGCAATAGAAAGAGGGCGGTTGTGTACTTTATATGGATTATTTTGTCTACACAATCGCCCAGTTTGAAGTCGATCAGGCAGACGGAGATCCCTCAATTTATAGATATGAGTCATGAGGTTTTCAGACGTCTCACTCAAGCTCAGTGACGGAAGACACGACTGCAAAAAAACGCCACCACACAACGGAAACACAACCACAGTGGAAGTGAGCAGCGTCAGATGATGACAGTGATACGAGCAGAGTAACTAACTGTGGGGGAGTCAAACGGTTTAATAATATCTGTTGTTTCTCACTTAAATGTGTGTTTCAGTCATGTGGCTTTTTTGCAGTTGTGTTGTGGCGTTTGCGTTGTGGCTTTTGCTGCCGTTTTTTTCCGTCAATGCACATGTGAGAGAACGTTTTGGCAACACTGATGTTTGCAAGATAACACTTGTTGCTGTTGCCATGGTGATTCAGTGAGTGAAAGGATTGATTATTCTGTGTCCACTGAAAAAAACAATTAATTTTCAACACCCTCAAAGTTTTGAGCATCTTCAAAGAAAAACAGAAAATGCTTTGAAATAGTTTTAACAAACCAAATGTTCCTCGTGTTGATTCTCTGCTAATCGTCGAGCTGATGAGTGTAGACAGCAGGAACCTGTTGTTGACTCATTACGTGATTGTCATCGGCCCTGAAAGCTCGTCGTGCTGCAAACTAAGAAAACACACAAAAGAAAAAGAGAACAATCCTCTTTTGACAAGACATCCACTTCCAATATTCACAACCAAATCCAGAAATGTGCTGTGAGTGACACAGACGACAACGAGCCCCGGCTGGGACGCTTCGATTTCAGCTCATTTTATCAACACCCACTTCAGGAACTTCCCAGAAGTCACAGACTAAACGAACATGACCCGGGCTCGTCACTTGTGGTGCCGCTTTGAAACACGTCTGTTTTCTGAAGTTGCAGTGAGTTGAGCTTTCGGGGGCAGAACAGACCAATGATCGTCTGTAACTATTTCACTGGACGTCTCAGAGCCAGTTTCTCTTTATCACAATATATTCACGATGGTTGAAATACCATAAACAAGAGTAAGACCAAAGGTTGTGTAATAATGAATAAGAAAAGAAAATTGCATTTCCAAAAGTACAGAAGTAGAACACAGGTTAAAAGCACGGAAGCCGCCTCACACTATTAATGCTGGCATTTAAAAACTGATGTCGGCCTGATCGGGGCCTGCTGCAAATTAGCATATATGAAAATCCTGCTCTATAAGACAGAAAGATAGATAGATAGATAGATAGATAGATAGATAGATAGATAGATAGATAGATAGATAGATAGATAGATAGATAGACAGACAGACAGACAGACAGACAGACAGACAGACAGACAGACAGACAGACAGACAGACAGACAGACAGACAGACAGACAGACAGATAGATAGATAGATAGATAGATAGATAGATAGATAGATAGATAGATAGATAGATAGATAGATAGATGAATAGACATGTAGGTAGATAGGGAGGTAGGTCGGGAGGAAAGTAGGGAGGTGGGTAGGGAGGTAGGGAGGTAGACAGTTAAGGAGGTAGGGAAGTAGGGAGGGAGGTAAGATACAAAAAAATGTTATCCATGTGTTAATCCAGCTTCATAACATCGGACTCTGACGAGATCCACGAGTGTGACTTCTGCCCTCTGAGCCACAGGCAGCTGCTCTCACAGGGATGAGGAACTTTTCTCACACGTCGCTTCTGTGATTTGTCAAGTTTTAGACAGAAAAACTACTTTCTTATGTTCATCTCCTCGTTAAGTCGCTGGGAAAAACAAATCTACAACAGAAACTGAAACGGATGATGTTTAGTGTGTGGCTGCCATTTATTTAGGAATGTATTTTCATGACCACTGACTACACAATATGCATCGTTGCATCACACAGACAGTTTTGAACAAATGTTGCCCAACTTGCCGGCGAGGAGCAGAATCTAGAGACGGTTTCTGTCTGAGACAAAATGAAGATCGACTCTTCGGAGAAGTTTGAAATGAGAATTTCTCTGCTTTTGTTGTCTATTGATTCGTTTTTTAACTTTTTCGGCTTGATTGAGCTTCTTTTCAACGTCAACATAAAAGTTTTATATTTTGAGAAGTTACAGTTGTTGTTGTTGTGTGTACCAGCATAATAACAGTGCTTTACCTTTGTGATGTGATTGTGCTGTAAATGACTTATGGATCTGTCTGATAATAGTTCCACCTGCGAGATGATGATTGATTAATGCATTCGTGACTGTTTGATATTATTTGTTTCTGTCTTTAAGGGAAGTACGGCCGTCACAACAGCCTGCCCTTCCTCAGACCCCCCCTCACCACAGCCCTGCTCACCCTGGGAAAAGCACACCAGGTCAACACCATATCAGCATCTTTGTGTGTGTGTGGTGTGTGTGTGTGTGTGTGTGTGTGTGTGTGTGTGTGTGTGTGTGTGTTAGTGAGTTTGCTACACTAAAACATTTGTTCCTCCTTCACTTTGCAGAACGCCATGCTCGGTAATGGACTCGTCCTTCAGAACCTCCTGCATATGCAGCTCGCACAGCAACAGCTTCTCCACATCAAAGACAAGCGCATCAGTAGCGTAAGACACCCGCGTGTGTGTGTGTGTGTGTGTGTGTGTGTGGTGTGTGTGTGTGTGTGTGTGTGCGCGCGTGCGCGCGTGTGTGTGTGTGTGTTGTGTGTGTGTGTGTGTGTGTGTGTGTGTGAACTTCTCCGTTCAAGGTTTTTAAAATGTACTTCCACATTCTGATTTGCATATTTTCTTTGGAAATGTTTCGTTCAACTGCTGACGTGAAAGTTTAGTCGCTGATGTTGTTTTTTAGAAACTGAATACTGACAATTTAGAATCATACAATGCAGAATACTGCAACTGAGTATTGGGGCCATATTGAGGAAAGAAAACCTTGAGATTTCGTTGATAATGTCATGATATTAAGTTGTGATATTATGAAAATAGAGTTGTATCTAACAAAAAAAGTGATTCTATTCAGAGGATCACAGGATTGAATTTCACGCAGATGTAACAACCATCACAGTCGACCAAGCATGTCCTCCTCCATGGAAGAGATGATTTCCTCCAGGTCCATGTGACCTTTTTTTAGATCTTCTAATATTCCCCTTGTAAAATGACACGTAGCCTAAAATGATCACTTCATTTTCACAATATTACAACTAGTTTCTTGTACAGTTATGGCTTCATTCTCGTAATATTGTTGCTTTTCTCGAAATACACAATGTCTTTTGTCCCTGTAAGTGTCCCTAATACTCCACCTTCTTCCTTCCCTCACTTCCTCTTTCTCTCTCATATAATGTATCCGCTCTTCGGCCTTTCTCCCACTTTCCCCTCGTTCTCTCCTATTTTGTTTCATATTCTCCTTCTCTCGGTCCTCAGCGCTCTTCATCGTGCTCTTCTTCCTCCCCCCCAGGTCTCCAGTCTGCTCGGGGACCCGTCCAGGCTGCTGATGCAGAAAGCTTTGTCTCTGCGGCCCCCGGGCCTCGTGGCTCTGGGGAAAGGCCTCCTGGGAGACTCGCCTACAGGTAAGCAGGGCCGAGCATCAGAGCTCTGCCTCCGTCAAAGGATTAAGTGTAATTGCAGCAAACAAGTGAGACAGAACCGGGCTTTATGCCGCGCTGCGTTTAGCACATTTCATAGAATCTGTATTTATGAAAACTTGAAAATGTTCTCTTTGCTTAAGCCTTTAACCAGATCTTGCACTTGCTTGCACTCTTGTATTTTTTATTACTTTTTCTTTTCTGCTTTTTTTAGATAAAAATAAAAGAAAAAGTTAATCATTGTTATAATTTATATAGTATTATTATTATTATTATTTATCTAGTACTTTTCCCATGTTATCGACCACTCAAAGTGCCACAATCACACACACATTCATACAGCGCTATGTACACTGTGCTTCTTCTATCCCTCACTAGCACAGGCATCAGGGACAAGTTTAGGTTCTGCATTTTTCCCAGGGACACTTGACTGGAGGAGCTGGGGATCAAACCACCGACCCTCTGGTTAGTGGACAAACCGCTGTCCCCCCCTGTGCCAAAGCTGCCAGCCCCAGATTTCTTCATCACATCTCTGCCTTACCGTTTATAGAGATGTTCAGTACATCTAGAAAACGAACCTTTAAACCACAAACTTAAACTGAATCATTACTGTTGCTGAAGAAATCTGTGTTTCTCACCTTCATTAAAGTCACTTCCTCCTCCGGGAAGTTTACGTGTAGTGACGTGGAGTTTAAAAAGTGGCGTGAGAAAGGATGTGACAGTGCGACACACATGTTACAGGACGTGTGATATGTCCTGATATGTCGATGTCAGGTGTCTCTCTGCAGATTCCTGTACGAAACCGCATTTACAATTCAAATCTCCGGCCGAGAGGAGCTGTGTGGTTATAAATGGAAATCGCGTATCGCAGACGCAGTGTGTGCACAAACACGAGAAGTTTGCATGTTTGTGTGTGTGTGTGTGCATGTGTGTGTCTGCAGTGTGTGTGTAACGTGGTGCTTTTGTCAGTGCACGTGTCAGCTAGGATTGTTTGCTCAAGGCTTGTTAGAGCTGATTGTTTTATTGTGCTGCGGAGGCCATTTTTCACAGCAATATTGGATTCATAATGAGCGCGATCGTGTGTGGTGTGTGTGTGTGTGTGCGTCTTTAAATGGTGTATGTTTTTTTGTGTGCTTGTGTGAATGCATGTGTGTTTATTAAACCCTGGAGTGAGTGGGATTTGGGAGTGTGGAGCAAACTGCGGGGCTGTAAATAAAACCCGAGTGGTGATGTATGAACCCATTCTCAAATATTACGAGCGGCTCTGTCGTGATGGTCGGACTGAGATCGGTTTCCAGTCGTCTGAGTGATTCGTCTCTGTCCAGAGGAGACGGAGACACTGATGCTTATCAAAGACAGTTCATGTGTTTATCTGGCTTCTCTCTTCTCCTTCCCTTCATTCCCCTTTGTTTGATTTCCTTTACTTTGTTTCTCTCGGCTCTGTTCTCTCTCTCCTATCTTCTGATCTCCTTAACTTTATATCCGTTTTTTGTCCTTGTCTCTATTTTACTTCTCTGCTTTGCTCCTTTTCATTTCCTTTCCTTTCCTTGGTCTTTTCCTCTCCTCTCCTGTTCTTTCCACTCTTCCTTTCCTTTCCTTTCCTTTCTTTTTCTTTTCCTATATTTTATTTCCTCTTATTTAATTTCCTTTCCCTGCTATATCCTTTGCTTGGTCTTTGTCTTTCCTTTCCTTTCCCTTCCATTCATTCATTTCCTGTCTTTTCCTTGATATTTTCCTTTGCCTGGTCTCTGTGTTTCATTTCCTTGTCTTCTTTACCTTTTCTTCAGAGTTGAGTCAGGAGTCAGTGCCACCACCAACCCACAATGCCACTGTGGTGGTATCAGCCGCGGGTATGATGCCGTACCTCCAGGGCAGAGCCGGAGAACAACTCGGCGCCCATTCCCTCTCCGCCACCCCGTCCTCGTCCGACAGACAGCCTGCTCCTCCCGGGACGATGTTGAGCTCCCAGCTGCAGGGACAGGGCTATGCCCTGGGTATGACTAACTCAGGCCTCGGGCCCCAGCCACCCAAACCCCCTGGAGGAGTTTACACATCAACAGGCCATCACAACAGTGCAGATGGTTGCCCCCTGGGGAGCATGGTGAGCACTGCAAACACAAAAATACACAAATTCAGGTGACTCTCCCTCCACTTATGTGGCCTATTTAATTAAATTATTTATAACCTTTCCCATGGAGAGACCATGAGGTGTACCTGAAGTCTGTCTGTTCACCTAAAGAGTTCTTTTCATCTAAATCTCTTCAACTAGGCCTTAAATAAAATAAAGCTCTGCTTTTGCTAACATCATCATCCATAAAAGGTCAGTGCACAGAGATAATCACGGCTCTGAAGTTCTTCTGGGAACTGATTCCGGTCCCGGCGCTGTCTTCCCTGAAGTCTCTCTAATGGAGGAGACGTGTAATTAACAGAGAGAACAAACCTTCGAGGTTTCCACCGCCTCTGCAGCACTTCATCAAAATCTTGACAACTTTAAAACCTTATGTAGAAGTTGGTATGTTGACGTCGACGTAGCTGATCATCACACCAGATGTTGTTGAAATCAAAGGATTGAACTGAGATAAGAAGCTTTAAGGCTTTAACGTGGAATTCCTTCCAGCGGGACTGTCAATCACACAATCTCAATCTTTCTGTCTCTTCAGGTGAACTGTGGTCAGAGTTCTCTGCTGGGGGATCCTCCCAAAGAGGTCCGTCTGCCCTCGAATCCGTACCTGAACCTGGCCAGTGTCATGCCAGGGGTCGTTCTGCAAGGTAAACACACTCAATCACATGTTCCCATCGTGGGACTGATAAAGTATTATCTCATGTCCTCTTGGTATGTCTGTCCATTTGATGAATAGATATCATTTTGTCAGTGTTGGGTTGATGCACAGAAAACTGGAATGTCAACCACTAGGGGGCATATCTCTGCCCAACAGGCTCCCTGAATTGAATTAAGCTTCATTCCTTTGAAAATAGTGAAAATGTCAAAAAACTCAAAAGTAAAAAATATGTCCTGGATTTGTCCCTTTGTCTGGTTTTCTGCCAAAATTGAAAAGGTTATTTTTCCCCTATGTCTCACTCCTCCACCAAGTTTCGTGGTTATCCATCCTGTAGTTTTCGTGTAATCTTGTTCACAAACAAAAAAAACAACCAACAAACAAGGAGGTAATAAAACTTCTACGACTTCTCCAAACAGAATGTGTCCTTCGCTTGTCAGAAACTCTGCCTTTGAGATTTGAAGGTGCCGCTGCAATATGTGTCTTCATGTTAGGACTCTCAGCTTAAACACAAAATTAAACTTAGAATACAAATGATCTTTTACATATTTTTTAAAAACATGCCAAAGGTCATAATATTGCAGGAGTGGTTAACTGTTGTTAATCTAATCTAACTCCAGGTGCTTTTCTTCATGAGGGAACCAGCTAGAAGAGGTTGAATGTGTATTTGATGATATTTGACGCTGTGTGTCTGCTCCATGGCTCCTCAGGGTCGGTGGGGGGTAAAGCCCAGGGAGGACAGCCCGGCTCTGGGATGTACAGCACCTCCGTTGCTCCCGTGGCCTCCCAGGCCTCCGGCTCCTTCTCCCACAGCGCTGCGGCGACAACGACTGCTCAGTACAGCACCGACACCTCCACCGACTACAGCCAGTACAACCAGGCGTACACACAGGTACTGCAACACAACACAGACGCACTTCACAGACACACGAGTGAAGAAACGTGGTGATTGGACGGATGGATTCGGGGTCTGCCCGCTGCAAGTGTTTCCGGGCCCAGAATGTGAGAGAGCCGAGGGCTGAACGATGAAAGGAAGCGTATTAAGTGGACGGATGAGTGCAGCGGTGCCAGTGAGCTGTAACGGGAGGAGGCAGGGAGAAAGACAGAATGAGAGAAGATGTGGCAGAGTACGCTGTGTCTTCATCTGTCCCCGCTGCCTTCCTCCCTCTCTCTCTTAACACTCCACTCTTAAACAAGTCATGAAGCCTCTCAACTGTTCGTCTTTGTCCCTCTTTCTCTTCCTCCTGTCACTTTGATCCCCCCTCTCTCCGTCTCGCCCTCTCGTCGTTGTACTGCCTCCTCCAGCAGCAAGTGACATATCTGATATTTGCAGTGCGATGCAAACCCAATTTTAAATGCTAATTACAATCTGCCCATCCAAACAAATGAGTCACAATTTGGTCACCAATAAAAAACGGTTTTCATTTGTCTGGAAAGACGAGACGAAGGAGAGGAACGGGAGAGGGGGGGGGGGGGGGGGGCTGTCTCCGGGAACAATGGTTCATGGATGAGTCAGAAAGACAAATAACAAGACAAGGAGGCGAAAAGAATCAGCAAAGACAAGAAAATTACCGTGCAAACATGAATTTGTCTGCAGCTCCAGAGGCTTTTCACCTGATGTGACGTGTTTGTTCCACAGGAGGCCATGCAGCAGTGGTACCAGCACTACCAGGCCGCAGCACAAGCTCACAGCTACAACACTGCTGCTCCACAGGACAGCACGACCGCAGACTACAGCAAGGAGCACACACAGGTAACACACACACACACACACACACACACACACACACACACACACACACACACACACACACACACACACACACACACACACACACATTGACCCCTTTTTTCACAGTCTGACCAATGGTGGGAACAGGAGGAGTCCCACCTGGCTCGGTAAAACATCCACAGAGTTTTTACCGTCCTCTGCAGACAAGCACGATTCAGCATTAAGTCGGTCGATACCACTGTCAGCGTTTGAGTTAACACAACAAGGATACGGTTCTCTTATAAGGAGCAGAATGGTTTACGTCACTTTCAATGAATATTATTTTTCAATTCATTGTTTTGCCGACAAAATGACACAAATTGTTTTTTGTTTTTTTTAAGAACCTGTCGATTATACTTCACTGTCTTCAGTTGTCTAGTTTTTTCCAGTAAAAAGTCCAGAGATATTCAGAATATTATCATTCCTGGAGAAGTTAGAAATAATAAATGTTTCAATTTTTGCTTAATAAAGTGTGAAATGTGCTGGTGACCTGTTCAGGGGTTGTATAGATACTGGATGGATGACTAAAATGAACATTCAGATTTTTAAAATAGTTGCTAGTGCTTGAAAAAATACTGTAAATATGTGTTTACTGCAGAAGTTGCGATGTACTTTGTTTAACATTTCAAAATCAGTTTAACATCAAATCTTTCCAGGGTTGATTTTTGCATACGACTGTGAATTAAAGCTGGAAACAGCGCCCTCTGCAGGATGAGTAAACAGACCTTGTTGTGTTCCAGCCTCCCCCGGTGACCACCTATCAGGATTACAGCTCCTACATGCAGGCGGTCACTCAGTACTACTCCCAACCTGCAACTGCCAACCAGGCCTACGGCAGCAAGGTAGACACGCACACTCACATCATTCACTTTAACACGATAAATGAGTCTTAATCAGACCTTTAAATATCTAAACTCACATTGGTGCTAAGCGTGATGCTTTATGGGGAATAGGTTTAAAAAGTTCCAACAGCAGGGAGTCTTCTTTTTCCCAAACTTTGCATCTGTGATGGATTTTAAACTTGTTTTCTTGCTGAAGCTTTATTTAATGACGACGCTCGACCTCCTGCAGAGAGCTCGGCTGTTTCATACATTTCAAACAGATGACAGAGCGTTAAGTTGGGATCTGCTCACATATTTATTTATTTAGCCTTAAAATGACTTGTTTTTGTACAATTTATCCCCCAAAAAAGTTGATTCACGTTATCTGAAAGGTTCCCTAATGAAAACAGTGCTCGTTAAAATGAAACTTGAGCATTGGAAAGTGAAACGAAGTCTTGAGGTGTAAGTGATCTGGGCCGCGGCTCTCGGAGCAGCGTGTTGGTATTTACATGCACTTTGTGTGTGTGTTTATTTGGAGAGGGTGACCTCTGTCTGAGACACCGATACCCGGTTAGAGCGAGCACATCACTCGGCACCCAGCAGCTGATACCAGACATCTCCACACAGCCAGTGCCACACTGATCCACTGCTGGAGGCTCTGGGACTCTGCCTGTGTGTGTGTGTGTGTGTGTGTGTGTGTGTGTGTGTGTGTGTGTGTGTGTGTGTGTGTGTGTGTTTTGAACATACATTCATGGTTATCGCCATGTAGCAGAGTCGTATTCTGGTCTGCATGACAGCTCCCAGAGATACTAAACTGGATCGCCCCCTGGGGACTGGCCACCGTATAGGGCACAAACCATGCCTGCTCCATGGAAGCAAATGGGACATGGGCCAAAATAAAAAGTAAAAGTACTCGTTTAAGAAGTTGACAGTTTCTTGTCAGTTAAGGTAGATCCTAGTTTTTGTACTGGAGTAAGTGGAAATGTGTAATTTATCTTTATGTAGAGAAAATGAAAAGATGTGTGTCTGTCACAAGTTTCTTTCTGGTATTTAAGGACATGGTATGTTTTTTTAATCACGTTGACTTTATGAAAAGTGAGTTGAGTATGGTTGTGTGCGATCAGTACATCTAACGATGGCACTCATTTATCTGGATCAACATTTTCAAGAGTTCTTCTTTTGGCCCCACCCCTCCACAAAATGTAATGGGAATCGGTTCTGTGGTTTTTGCATAATTAAACCGAGATGTGTGTTAAATACTTCACCTAATGATAAAATTGACAGAAACATCCAGAGATATTATTCTTATTGTCTTTATTACGTGGTTTCTGTGATGCTGTGTTAAACTGTGTGTTTCCCACAGGAGGTAGACGTGTGCAAGCCTCTGGGAGTCTCTCTGCACGCAGTCAGCAACGGTGCGGCTCCTCCGCCAGCCGTCCTGCCAGCTGCCGCCGTGCTGCCGGCCTACAGCACCCTGCCATTAATGCCCGGCTTCCTCGGGGCGCCACACCCGGCGGCAGCTACTCCCAGCGCCGTCACGCACGCACACCCTGCCGCCACGGACTGGAACACCTACTACTATGTGAGTGAAGGAAATTCACTCTCTAATGCAGCAGCTGACACGTCAGACGTCTGAGCTGTTTCACAGTTTTCCACGTTTTGAAGAATGAGCAGCTCGAGTGAAATGAAAGATTCAAAACCTTTATTATTACTTCTCACATTAGAGGGCGTGTTTCAAGATCAAGCAAAAAGTCTGTTCCAAGTGAAAATACATTTAAATAAAAAACGTTATCTGAAACCAACTTGGAACATGACGCATACATTTCAAGATAAATAGATTTAGAATAATATTGTTATTGATAAAATAAAATAAACTTTCCAAGCTCAGTTTAGCTAAATACTAATAGACAAGGATTCCTCCATTTAAAGTTAGAAAGGCTAACAGCGATTGTGGAGCCAATATCGTAGGTCAAAGTTCACCAAAGTTGAACTCCTCAGGAAACCACGCTGCGGTTTGCCTCACCACAGGAACCAGATGTTTGAGTCGCCCCTCACTCTCACAGATGTGTGACCGGCCCCTCATCCTCGTACCTGGACACGTTTCTTGGTGTTTGGTCTGAGATGTGGAAACAGAGTTACCAGCACAGTCGAGTTCGAGGCAGTGAAAAGCATGACGAGGAGAACGAGGAGAACGTGGAGCGCAAGATTTAGAGTGTGTGCGATGGCGTCAGCAGACAGACACGACCCAGACGTGCCGAGCTAAGCCTGGTCTCAAGCGAGATTTACATTTGTTTGTTCAGACTCTGTGGCTCCATCTTCCTGGAGCTGAGACCTTCAGACAGAATCACACACACACACACACCACACACACACAGGATGTTTGCATCCCCCCCCACTTTCTTATTCACTTGCATTTTTGTTCATCCTCTCGGAGACAAGTTGTACGACGTGTCGCTGCCGCTGCACAAAGAGCTGTCGGAAAAGAATGAAGCCAGATGTTGATCTCCTCGAGTGTCGCAATCTTTGTTTATGTTTCCCGCGCCCCAAAATTCGGATGTGGCAGTAAGATTGGTCCGAGTCCAAGACAGAGCGAAGCACTCTACGATCTTTTGTCTGAGTGTTGTGGTGTGCCCTCTACTGGAATCCTCCTGTAACACGGGTATTACCAAAGCACGGATGTGAATTATAGCGTTCAGGACGTAGCCGGTTGCAAACAGCAAGTATAGCGTATATCCTTAAGTGCTACGACTCTTTCTTCACCTCTAACCACGCCTCCCTCTCTCATCTCCTCAGAACCAGACCAGGGGCCATAAGAGAGAGTACCCTCAGCTGGCGGTGCAGGAAGTGACATCATCGGAGGGCGCCTACATCGGGCAGCACTCGCAGGGCCTGGGCGGCCAGTACGCCGACTACTTTAAGAGGAAAGGCTCTAGTACGAACCAAACCACCTTTAAAGCCTGAAGCTTATGGAGGGAGGCACAAGCGGCGTCTGCCCGATGTCACAGCTCCCTCTAGTGGCCTTTCTGTGGCTGCCATTTTGCATCCCTACAGTAGGTATTAGCTGAATTAGGGTTGCAAGTGGCTCAAGTTAAAGCAAGCCATAGTGCTCAGTGATACTGGCATTTATGTACACGCAAACACACACACACAACACACACAGACAGACACACACAACACAGTGTTGCTTTCGTCCTGTTCAAAGCCTTAAATCTTAAGCTCATGTTTCTTAGTCAGCGTGTCGACTGTACTTAACTAATATAACCTTGTACATGTTTTCTAATCTACTGTAAACTGAAGTATATTGTATCTGTACGTACGAGCTGCTTTTGTATCTGCAGCCAGACGACGTGTCTGTCGGCTCTCACTGTCACGTCCCTTCCTCGTGTGCGTCTCCGACTTTCAAAGGACAAAATGGTGTCGCACACTCACGCTTCGATCCGTCAGTCGAACTGACATCTTGTTGACTCCCGCTTCAGTGTCTTTCTCTCTTTTTCGTTTTATTGCCCAGGCTCCTCTTTTTATATCTCTCCGTGCGGAAGATTGGAGTGTGTGTGTGTGTGTGTGTGTGTGTGTGTGTGTGTGTTTGATATGCTGTATCTGTAGGAAGCGTCAGCCATTTAAATCCCAAAGTTGGGAGCAAATCAGGAAAAAATAAAAGGGCCTGAATAAATCAAAGCCCTTAAATGTGTTGAGTTACAGAAGCTTCCCTCGGTGAGTGGACCTTCCTCATCGAGACTGGCCAGAAAATAAAAGGCTTGTATATAAACAGTGTGTGGTACTGACTATATAAAGCCATGTGCATAACAGACAATATCGTATACATGTATAATACAATGAACATTTCCCGGCTCTTTTGTGATTACTGATTTTTTTTTTTTTTTCAATCTATACTGTTATATATTTGTAATATTATAATCCGATAATATTCAAGTAATTTTATTAGCATTGAATTAACTGGTTTTGACTTTAAATGTAGATATTTGGTTTGGTTTTTAACATTTAACCCAAATATTAGGTTTCTTCTCCTCTTCCTCTCCCTCTTCCTCTTCCTCTCCTCATTCCCTCCTCTCTCCTCTCTCCTCTCCCTCCTTCCCCTCTCCTCTCCTCCTCTCTCTCCTCTCCTCTCCTCTCCTCTCTCTCCTCTCCTCTTCCTCTCCTCTCCTCTCCTCTCCTCTCCTCTCCTCTCCTCTTCCTCTTCCTCTTCCTCTTCCTCTTCCTCTTAATGCCAGGCAGTTTTTCAGAAACAGCTTTTCTGTCTGTAACAGGAGCTTTTCTTCCTTTCCACCCACCATTAATATATAACAGTTTTCTGACTGTATTTATGTTCCACCTCCACACTGCAGAATACTTTCAAGCAGGGTTTTGAGAAAAGTGAAAGTACATTCTAGAGCCCGTCCAAAGTCTCAGAATACTGCGTCTGTAGGACGAATGAAAACTTGTATATGTTTCAGTTCGGGCTATTTTCTTAATTTATTTCAATATATTTCATTATATTTGTGTTTTCTTTTTATTTACAGTTATTTAAAGTAAAGTTTGATAACGACATCTTAGGAATCATCGATATATCCGCTGATGAATCAGAAATCTTTTACTCCCTAATATCGGAATCAGCATCAGCCCCTAAAAACCCATATCGGTCGGGCTCTAGTATTTATCCAGTATATAATCATACAGGAAATAACCTGTTCACTGAACTGTGGATCCACACACATCGTTCAATGAAATGAAAGAGGAAGAAATCCTGAAATCCAAAAGTCCCAGTTTGTATAAAAGCTTCTTGGATTTGATTTGCTAAGACGTTTTCTGCAGTGTGTGTACTGTAGTAGTATTAGTACACAGTACAGTGTGGGATTGGGACACAGTCTTTATCATTGGACAATGATAATCAGACCTTTCTGCACCTTTTAATACTTTAGTGCAAAAAAGCCGATTGCATTGAGGGCTGGTTTCTTTCTAGTGGCTTTTATAATGATCCCTAAAAATAAAAAATCCTATTCCTTTTCTTTCTTTCTTTTGCTTTGGGTGATTTCCATTATTCCTGGTGGTGCAAGGACGCTGAACCCAAATACGGTTCATGTCCAGAAGGCTTGTTTGACGTTCATTTCCATGGAGAGGGCTCAGTATTCTAATATCACAAACCGGCAATAACTCAAGGCTCCTGCCGCTGCAGAAAGACGAATGTGAAATCTTTATGTTGTAGTGTAAAGAGTGTTTTTTTTCATGCAGCTTAATACAGTCCTGTGGAGCAGTAACGGCTCATAACCCACGCTCGGGAAAATGTTTTTTTTGGGGGGGGATTATACTCACAACCGTCTGATTATGTATCTCGGAGCGGAGTATTACTTGCATCGCCATGGCAACCCGGCTGGCACACTGTGAAAACCAATAGCAGGTGTAAACAGGAAGCGCGTGATGTTTACAAGAGCCGAGTATCGGTGGTGGTGTGAAGGTAACGCTTGTTAAATACTGATAAAAAGGCTTAAACGCAAAAACTAAAAGCAATAGATGTCCCTCAGTGCGACAACACACACACACACACACACACACACACACACACACACACCACAACCACACACACTTTCCCGGTTTCCCCCTTGATCCCGTTTCATTAGTATCTCACGTTTGCTCACATCCTGCTTCACTCCTCCATATTCATGTAGTTGAAACTCGTTTTTTAATGGATCCACTGAAGATTTAATGGAGGACATGGACAAGACAAACAAAAAATGTTGGGGGGGGGGGGGGGGGGGGGGGGAGGGAGTAGTGAGAGGATTTGAAAATATTTGCCCAAACAAAGAGAGGAAGAGGAATGGCTGCTGATTAAAGCCTTTTTTCTTCCTCTGTTCTGTTTTAGTAAAATACTGCGATCATCGTTCATCGACTCGTTTTGTTTGTTTGTGTTTCCGCAGTTTGAGGATTAGAGCGATTCCACTTCAGCCACTTTGTCTCTATCTGTTGTTGTTTTCCTGCTGGAGGCTCATATTTGCCTCGATTTGAATTCAGACAGTTCCAACTTCCACTTCCTATTTAGCTCTCATTGATGAGGATATGAATGATTGACTTCCTTCACATCAAAGAAAATGCATGAAAGAAAAATGTTGTCGTTTGAAAATTAAGATTTTATGTATTTATTTCATTGGACTTTAGATCATTAGCATACATTTCTAAAACAACCAGTTTCGTTGATCACACAGATTTCAGTTTTACAGGCACAGTGGATCTGGAAGTGAAAACCCCTGGAAGCTCCCCCCCCCCCCCCCGCTCTGCTGCTGTAACTCATGAACTGTGTGTTTGCTCAGTTTTTCCAGAAATAGCAGAACAAACTTATTTTGGACAAAAGACAGAGATCCAATAAGCCCGGCCGCCGACACCGACTCTGCTGGAGTCAAATCTAATTTCTCAAGACATCTCTCTCTCTCTCTCTCTCTCTCTCTCTCTCTCTCTCTCTCTCTCTCTCTCTCTCTCTCTCTCTCTCCGTCTGCGGCTGTTTGTCTTTTTGCATCCCCCCCCCCTCAAGCAGTTCTTATCTATTGATCAACTCGGTCCACTGAGACACATTTCATGGAGACACACTCATCTGGACCTGTGGCTCGGAGCCAGGACTCCTCACCCGGCTCCGAGCCACAGTTTGATTTGCTTCACGGTGTGAGTGGATGAAAAGTAGCTCTCTCTCCTCCACCTCTTTAAAAGGCAAGATGGAAATGTGTGTGTGTGTGTGTGTGTGGACGTGAGCAGCTGAGTCTGTCTCTCAGCCTTTCTGTTTTCCAGTCTGACCAGTTCAAAGATTCTAATGTCAGTGAACTGCATGTGTGTGGATATCAAAACCAGAATGAAGACACAGATTAAAGCCATAGACTTTATATGAAGTGTCTCCACTATCTAGGAATTAGGCCAAATTACCTCGGGTCATTTTACCGTCTACTCCAAAACTGAATCCTTGATGAGTTTCTCTGAATCGGTCGAGGAGCTTCTGTGTCATCCTGCTGACCAACTCACGAATGCAGATGAAAACGTAATCTCCCATTTCTATAGAATCAAATAACAAGCTAAACTTGTACAAACAATATGATAAGAACGACCAAAGATGACAAACCATCTTCGGAAAGATTTATTTAGCATTTACTTTGACTTTTTTTCGTTTGGGCCATGTCTGTCGGAGGAGGCGGGATTCGTGACGTTTACTGCAGCCAGCCACCAGGGGGCGATTTGGCTTCGCTTTTGGAGAGTGTTAGCGCAGGTTTTGTTCATTTCTGTCTTTTTCTTTGCTAATTTGCTTCTACGCGATAGAAAGAGTCGTACTGTCTGGTAGTCTGGATTTCTGTGAGGAAAACAACTAAGCAACATCTGATAAGAAAACAAGCTAAGTCGATTTTATCATGACGTGTTTTTAAGTTATGTTATTTTTGTTCCTTCAGGGAGATGTGACTGTCAGATACTGTGTGTGTGCGTGTCCTGCTGCAGCCAGACATGGTTTGTTAAGCACATATTTACATTCTTTCTGTGACTGTTCAGACTGTGCCAAATGTTTTGCACTTTCAAGTTGTCCGAGCTCACGTCTCTCGCGTCTGCTGCTCCGGAACTTTCCCGACGTCGTCGCTGAATTGCAGATAATGAGATATGAACTGCTTCCTCCTTCGCCTGGTGTGTGTGTGTGTGTGTGTGTGTGTGTGTGTGTGTGTGTGTCTCTGTCTGTCTTTGTGTGTGTGTGTGTGTGTGTGTGTGTGTGTCTGTGTGAGAGTAGAAGTGTGCTCCTGGCAGGTAATGGGGTTGAGGAGAATGGGAAAAACAAGTCGAGCTCCTCTCAGCTGCAGGAAAATTCGTTTATTTCTTTATTTATTGTCTCTCTCTCGTCTCAGTGGAGAGTCTTGGTTGTGTCTGCCACATTCCTGTTGCAGGTACTTGTAGAGCTGTCTCACACACACACACACACACACACACACACACACACACACACACACACACACACACACACACACACACACTCTGACTGCCACCCGCTGGAAACATCTCTGCTCTGGTTATTAGCATCAGACGCACTCTCACAGACCATTTCGTCACGGTGAACATTAGGACCAAAAATGTTTCACGATTCTTCGTTTATCGTTCGTTTCTCCTGTGGAGAAAATCGTCTTCGATATCCACAGGAAAATAAATAATCAACGTGTGCATTGTTTACCAGCGGCCAGCTGACGAGCATCCCAAACAATCTTCAAACAGTCGGCATCGAGCCTGCACAGCTGTCACTCAAAGCCTGTGCCGATGTGGATTTTGTGCAGACGAAAACTGTGAATAAATCTGCATCCATTACATTTATAGGACAACGCTGATGATGCTTTTTATTCCAGAAGATATAAATTAAGATATAGATTTTCTTTAACTTGATTATCCCGCTTAGACCCTCCACTGACCACCATGTTGATGACCTTTGACCTTTCTCCAGCTGATGCTGTGACAGGATGTGGTCAGGTGATCCAGACTCTTCAGGTTCGGTCCTTTGTCCTCCCAGGTGTTTGTGTGTTCAGGGAGTATCAGTAAAGACGATAAGGTCTCCACGTACAGGACTGTGCAAAAGGTTTGTTAAAGTGAGGTCGGATCCGGACGTTGTTTATTGATCCTTGCAAAGATCAGTCAACAGAGAAAACAAAATGTCATCAGCCTCTGGTGCGACCGCCAGTTCTCACGTGTGCTTGGTTTCTACTCGGCTGGAAGGTCGTTCAAGTGTCTTTTGGAACTTGCCCAGTTCTCCTGTCTCTTCACGTAAACATGGTGTTAAAATGAAGCTGCCGCTGTTATGTTGTGATTTAGCGGCATCTAGTGGTGAGGTGCACAGATTGCAGCTGACGAATACCTCTCCCCAAACACTTTAACAGGCTGCATCCTACAAGGAAGGTAGCCAGCACAGACGGTAAATAAAGATAGACGACGCATCTACACTTCCTCCAACTGACAAGGTCGCGCTGATAAACACGCTCAACCAATCGTGTGTCAGTTTCAGCTGTCAATCATGTTTCATCGTGTTTTTATAGCATCAGATAACAAATTAATACCAAACTCACTTATACAAACATTGTGATAAGAACTACTTGAACGTTTTTAAACTTTTTGTTTAGTCCATGTCTCATCCCCTAATATGGAAGAGGGGGTTTATGACCTATACTGCAGCCAGCCACCAGGGGGTGATCAAGACACTTCGGCATCACTTTATTAGTCGTCCATCTTTATTCACAGCCTGTGAGTTGGGACACAGCTGATGTCATGTGATCCAAGTCTTAACACCTTTTGGTTTTTTGATTGTTGCATCGCCGACAACTTTTTCTTCATCGTAATGAAAAACTCGCCCCTGACTTAGTTTGTTTTCCCCGGTCGTTTTGTGCCTGAACCCGTCGCAAGTTCATCTTCGTGCATTTTCATGGTTTTAACGGCAGTTTTAACAAAGAGCTGCGCCAGTTACCCACAATCCTTCGCTCCTGATCCTGTAAGCACCAATTTTGTGCCGTTAATTGTTTTTCAATCCCCCGATTTCACTTTTTTATTTGAATTTAAAAATGATGAATACGTCATTTTGGAAGTTTTAACCGATGTTGCAATATTATCTTGAACACTGCCTCCTCCAGTTTGAGTGATTGTGTAAAATACACACAGTTCTACAGCGGAGGAAGACATTTCTTTTTTTTATGTCTTACTTGTATTGAACCTTTTTGTGCTACTGAGGAATGTTGGAGTGGTTCGACTGATGGAGAAACGGTTTTATCTGTCAGTTCCTGTGCCTCTCTGTGCCACCGAGACGTCCTCATGATGATTGTACACAAACACGTTCCCTCAACGTGACGCAGCACAAAACAAACACACACAAGCTGAAGGCTGACGCTGAGTCTTTGTGGGTGGTCGTCGCCCGTCGCTGAGCCGACTGTAGTTAGCGCCACAGATTCTGTGTGTTTGATCTTTAGTTGCTAGTGGACGTACGATATCGACAATGAAATGCAGAGTTTTTTATTTATTGCCAGAACAGAAAATCTTACATTCAGTTTAGTTGTGGTATTTTTTTTTTTTTGTAGGGTTAAGACAAATGTGGCAGAGTCACTTCAGGTTCAAATCCAGATTTTTTCTGTTCTTGTGTAAATGGAGCCGCCTCTTAAGCGTCAGTGCGCCACCTGTGGACCAGTACAAATATGACACAAGGTCGGGGGTGAGGCTGGACTTCGCGATAGTGAATGACGAATCCACGTGGTGTGTGTGTGTGTGTGTGTGAGAGTGTGTTGAACACAAAGCTTTGCAATACCGAAGTCTATCTGAGTTTTCAGACACACTTTAATGGCTGTAGATAAATCTAGATTTGCTGTGCTTCTTGTTTTGGTAACAGTTTTTTTGCTTTTAAAGTACGTGGATTTTTTTTTTTCCTGACCTGAAATATACTGTAGATTTTTGCAAAATTTTATATCATACTGACATTGATATTGTTTTACTGTGAATAAAGTATTTCTAGAGCAATTTTAGCATGTCTGCTTACACCTGTAATATATCGAACAGAGTTTTCAGTAGATAATAATATGGTGGTGATGATGATTGCATTTGGACTGACACAGAGAGGACAAAACAAACACTGATTTTATTTATTTTTTCATTGTGTATTTATGGATACTTTTATCTTCCATAATTCTTAATTTTGTCTTATATTTTGAAAAATATATTTCTTTTCTCTTATTTTGAGCAGAAGGAATTGTCTTTTACATTCCTAAATAAAAACGTGGACTGAAGCGCAATTGTGTCTTTTTGTTGTGGTGTTTTTTTTTTAAAAACATTTTGCCAACATTCACAGTAAAATTCATAATTTGCATCAAACTGAAGTGACCAGTTCTGTATTTTGTGATATGTGAGCGAGTGACATTACAGAGCTACACACTGATGAATTTAAAACAGATCCATAAACCCTCTGCTCAAACCTTATCACATGTACATAGATAAAATACACTTTTATACATTTCGTTAAACATTTTACGAAGAAAAATGAACAAATATACCATGAAAGAAATAAAATTGTCTGGAAAATAAAATGCCATGTGAATAATCATCACTGGTTAATCTCTCACTTTATACACTGGACAAACTGAAGTCCTGCAACAATGACAGTTGGCTCTGGTTCTTGCAGTACACACATAACAACACAAATAATTAAATGAGTGGGTAGAGGACAAGAAACATGAAGTTTGCTGCCCTCTAGTGGGGAATACGTGTCTCAACCTGTCACTCCTGAACGACACAAGTGCTGTATGTTTGAAAATTATATATACACGATTATCCATATGCATAATAGTTCTTTTTTTTTTAAGGTTTCACCTGATCAAAGAAATTAAAAATACAAGTCATTCATCCTCCTACATCTGAAGATCGAACTTCTATTTATAGTGCTATTTAAAAAAAGCATGATTAAATATCAAAATTAGGAATAATCTGTAAAATAAAAAAAGAAATGAGATTTTCTGATCAGGTACAAAATGCAACTGAAAACTGCTTCGCTACAAAGACAGTGTTCTTGGTATCTTCACAAGTAAGGCAGCGGTTATTACACATAAAGAAAACGTCGGCAGAAAATGAAGATTATTCGTGGGAGTATTTTCTCAATGTTGACGATTAAACATCCGAAAACTCTTTCAAACTGTTCTATAAATCAAACTACTGTCTTCAAATTGGTAATTGTGTCAAACCAAGAGTCCGGAAACCCCGAAGATACACAAGTTATAAAAGCAGGAGATTGAGAATCTAGAACCAACGAATGAAACCTTTCATAATGACAAGTGACAGGGACACTGGTGACCGACGGCTGGTTTGACAGCAGCTGAAAATCTAAACATTCATCACAGATCCTTTCATGGCTCTAGACATCAAATCTTCAGGTGATTTTCTTTTCCCCCCGAAGCAACTGCGTCCACGCAACAAGCAGCGGTGGCAAGAAACGCTGAAAAACCCACATCTTCAGTTTCCTGGGTCTTGTCCATTCAAGCACTTTTATCACGATTTATCCGCTCGGTCTTCCATCTACAGTCGCACAACTTTCACCCTGAGCATTAAAACTGCTCCTCTCTCTGCTCTGGTTCCTTCTTTCCATCCTCCATCAGCGAGAGTGATCTCATATAAGTGACAGGTCCATGTGAGTTTCTCACACATGTGTTAGATATACTTGGAAGTCTTTTTTTGGAAGCTATAAGGTCACATAGCTACAAGTATTTACTGGTTTCATCCTCTATAATCAAATGAAAACACAAGAATAAGTGACTATCCAATAAAAATGTTCAAAAATATATATGGCTGACTAAAATGATAGTTATATGTGAAGAAGCGCGACTTTGCGTGAAGCACCGACTCCGTCTCTGTGTAAAACGAAATTGCACGAGCAGATGCTGATCTGAGGCCAGTTTTTTCGTCGCTTGCATCTGTTCCCGAGTCTGCATGCAAAAGTCCCCGTGACTCCCGGGACCTCGAACAGGCGGTGAGATTCAAAAGTTGTTCTGCGGTTGGAGCTGCTTCAGCATGGTTCTCAGCTCCTCGATCAGGCACTTGAAGGAGATCCTCCGGTCGGGCGACTGCTCCCAGCACCTGCGCATCAGGTCGTACACCTGTCGAGCACAGACCCGTGAGTTCAGAGGGAAGGAAAAAGCGTTTTTTTGTTGTGTCGAGTTCATGTTGGGAAGTTTCTTACCGGCTCAGGACAGGTCTCAGGGCGCGGCAACCTCCGGCCTTCTTGCAACACCTTCACCAGTCGGATGATGGTCATCTGTCCGTGGCTTCGACCAATCATACCTAAGAAGAGCTGTGTGGGGGGGGGAGGAAGAGGGACACGTTGGAAAAGACAACTCCGGGGAAATAAAGACTGGGATGAGAGCAGAGCTGTGACGGGTCAGGCTTTCTCCTGAGCTCTTTTCAGATATGAACTCCTGAAAATGTCCAAAATTGTCTTAGATATTTATATGTGTCATCAACACGTCCACGCTCACTGTGAATTTATACAGACATCGACTGCTGTGTTCTTCCATGGGCTCACTCAGGTATTGTACTGTGTGTGCGTGTGCGTGTGCGTGTGTGCGTGTGCGTGCGCCTTCATACTGACCGTCATCGGGCTCTTGGTGGAGTCACAATAAGTGATGAGCTCATACATCGTCACCCCGAAGGACCACACATCTGAAGCGAGGTAGAACTTGCACTGAGTCAGACACTCCGGAGCGTACCTGAAACACAACCACATGAAGCGTATGAGCATGAACCTTAACGCACAGCTTTTCATTTCTAATAGCACAACACAACCTCAGACACACAATGATCTGTAACACCGAGGGGAGAAGCAACTACAACCGAAAGTCAGTTAAAAGCAGAAAATAATAATTCACAATTTAGATTTTCTTTCTGTAGCCTAACTTCCTTCTTTTTTAAATTTTTTTTTCCCTTCTCTCTTTTCACAATAAGATCTCAGCTGTCGTGGTGGAGTCTGAGAGATGCGTTTCTTTCCCAGTGCACTCGGACCTGCCCGTTGACTCACCAGAAAACGGGGCTGTCGTGGTCGTCCTTGACGGTGTAATATCCCTCGTTGTCCTTGATGCTCTTGGTGAGGCCGAAGTCTCCGATCTTCACCGTCCTCTCGTTCTCCACCAGCACATTTCGGGCAGCCAGGTCTCGGTGGATGTAATTCTGAGATCCCAAATATTCCATTCCCTTGAAAAAAAACAAACAAACAACACAATATGGTCACTACCCACGAGTTCAGATGGACTGAGACACAGCGTTTGTGCAGACAAGCAAAGTCTGATGAGAGAAGACGGACCAATGACATTGCAATGCCAGTCGTTACGGTTCAGTTTTCCAGTTTGACATCGACTCGGTTTCCTGTTACATTACATTGTACATGAAATCATGACAATGATACCCCCTTGTAATCAATGAGCTGTTTCCCAGACACATTCCCCAGATCAATAGGAGCCCGGTCGTTTCCTCTGAGTTTACTTTTTGTAAAGTTAACTATAAAACAGCAAACAACCATTTGAAGGTTCCTATTCTTTTCAAACAAAAGCATAAAAATCAAGTGACAATCATATGAGTTCAGCTCATCCCCGGGATCTGTTCAGGAAGTGTTAAAAGTTTCCAGGCAGCTTGAGCGCAGTTGATTATTTACATTTACGACACAGTGGTCAAACATTAAATGTAAAAATCTGGCGGGGGGGGGGGGGTGTTACCTCGCATATCTGGACGGAGTAGCTGAGCAGGGTGCTGAGGCTGGTCTTGCTTTTGTTCCTGGGCAGATACTCCTTCAAGCTGCCCAGTGGAAGATACTCCATGATGAGCTTAATGGCCTGACCCCCTGTGAACACATTCATGAACAGAAATGAGGCTTTAGTGAAACTGCAGTCAGGCAAGGCGGGTCTTCTCCTTCAGGGCGTCACACCACTGGAATCCACCACCACAGCTGTTAGGAAACTCTCAACGTATTGTGCATTTAAAAGCAGTGTTAAGAAACGGTACTCATACATTTGTATCAGCGGCAAATGACTTGTCTTCTAATAATGGTGTATGCTGTGTGTAACTAAAAAATGCTTTAATCACAGCACAATGCATTTCAACATCTAGCAAAGGGACTGCCGATGAAACCTGACCTGTCAGCCACCGCTGTTGCATTTATATTTGTACGAATGCTGATTAAGGTACATTGTCCCTTTTCAAATAAAGAAGAAGTAAATGAATAATCGAAGCAGGTGAGGTAAAGGGTTTGTTAAACACTTAAATGTGTGTTGGCTGTATTGCATATGCATAAGTACAACACTGTGTGTATGAAACCCTTGAAGCCTCCGCTACATCTATAGAAAACAGCTTGATGTGAGCAGTGTTGACATCGTTGTTGTGTTGCTCAGTTAGCAGGAAGACATGTCCGGACTCCAGCGCAGATGCAACAACACACACGTGGGCTCCCAGTCGTCTACCACTGACTACGTTCCATTTCGCATGTGCCCACTCTGTCGATCGTACCTTCCTCTTGGCAAATGCCCTTGTATTTGACGATGTTTTCGTGGTAGAGAGCCTTCAGGATGTTGATCTCGCTCGAGAGGTTGTTGCACTGCTCGTCCCGGTTCTCGGGCTTCAGGGACTTCACCGCCACCAGCTCGCCAGTTTTGTCTCCCCGTGGATCATAGCGACACAGCTCCACTTTACCAAAGTGGCCCTGCGTGAGGAATGCGAGAGCTTTTAATCACTCCCACATGAATGAGCTCCGATCTGGTTGAATTATTTCTTAGAATTTGCTACATTCCTTCAGTTCGGCATCTGATCTTGTTTTGTTATGCATATAATGATGTATTTCATTCCTTCAGCTCGTTTTAGGACATATTTTACATAGAAGTAAGTGAACCATTAAAAATCTCCATAACCCCCAAAGTACTCGCACTACTAAATTAAACTCACTTCATCATATATAAAGGTCAGTCTGCTTCAGAGAGATTAACCCACAAACAAAGCGGGAACACTTTACCTCTCCCAGCTCTCGGATCTTCTTCAGGAATCTCTTTTCAAACACCGTTGGGTCCACATCAGGTACAGGTTGGGGTATTATCGATGGGTCTGAGAAATGAAAAAAAAAAAAAAAAAAAAGAAGAAACAATTACATAAACCGCAAGCGTCTTTTCTTCAACATAAGCACACTTGCAACATAGGAAGTGTATTGTGGTCGGCAGTGTCAAAGTTTCCACCTAAAAACCCTCAGTGGTTGTGTAACTGTTCGCTTGCTCTGGTTTCCACACAATTTGATAATTTGAGTCATTATTCTAGCTAAACCCATTCTGTATCATCCTTACCATTTGTTACAAAACTGTTTTGGGTACGCACTGAAAAATACAAGTTTATTCAAGGTGTTTTGCACCTGTTTTGGGATTTTCATACACGGTCAAGTGGATATATCATTTGAATAAGACTGACTGCAGTAGCCGATTCTGGCCAGCAGGGGGAAGAACGGAGTCTATGAAGCCATGGGGCCCAGCTCGGGGGCAGAGCTGCCATTGTGCACCCAGTGAACTTCCTCATGAGCATCTGAGTTGAGTAAACAACTCTGTTTGCGCTGCCTGTGAGGCTGTCGAGAGGTGAGATACAAAAACATGCAAAACACTCCAACGGAAATCATCAAACTGTACCTGTTCTACCACGTGCATGCAGGGACTGTTTGTATCTTAATGGTTCAAACTTGTGAAAACAAACAACAAGACGCTGCCTGAGGTTGTGCACAGATCTACTTCCATATGAATACTGTATATGGATAATATGCACACACATTAACCCCACACGTACTTTCTTTTTCCAGCATGTCGATGTCTCTGACAATAGCCCTGAAGAAAGGTCTCTTCTTGGGGTCGTAGTTCATACAACGCGTCATCAGATCAGCCAGCTCACTGCAGTCCGGGGTGGGCAGCTGGTACTTGGTTTCATAAAACCTCTCCTTCTGCTCAGCACACAGACGCACATATGAACATATGAGGATTATTGATCATAATTTAGAAACGCAAGAGAGCATTAGATTAGATGTAGGATTAGATTAGATGTAGGATTGAATCATGGGTACTTGTGTGTGTGCCCCGTACCTCTGTGAGTTTCTTCTCTTTGAGGGGAACTTCTCCATCATAGCAGATCTCCCACAGTGTGGTACCAAAGCCCCACTTGTCAGCTGCGATACTCAGGGCGACGAGTTCTTCACACACTCCGGAGCGATCCAGGGGATACGATGCACACACTCTGGAGAGGCGACAGGAGCAAAAGTAAAATCAATTTTTTAAAAAACAGACCTTTTGGTGTCTACATCAACAAGTCCGCTACAATAAGTTAGCAGCAGGAGACACATGGCCTCAAACTGATAAGGACGAAAGAAGGTTCTGTCAGTGCTTAATCTCAGCTGGAGGTGGCTCCACATCTTTTCTCATCCTCCGCCAAGGAGGTTTTGTGTTTATCGGCGTTTGTCTTGTTAGTCAGGAAGACATTTTGTGAAGAAAGGCATGACTCAAAAATGAACCCATTGAAGTTTGGAGCAGATCCGGATATACAGGAATTTTTGAGGGGAGTTAGAAAGAAGAGAGCGCATGCCTCCGTCAAGACTAGTCTTCCAACATGTTTATGCTACGGGTTTTTTTTTCTACATACTGTTAGTATGTTACTGAAAACACTCCAGCACACTGTGTTGTGTGAGAAACATGTAAGTGTCACAGAACGTCTTGCTTTTCATTTTGGCGCCCATATCAGACAAGTGATCTAGACTATGTTTTCTCCAGGTACTGCGCACGGTTCACAAAGAAAGTATGTCTGTTGAATATGTCACAAAACAAATGTTTGCAACACTTCCCGCACCTGTTTCAAAGTAAAAGCATCCTAGCAAACCTACAAACATGATCAATGTACCAGGAAGCAAGAATAAAAAACAGAACAGCTCTAACAGACTGACTGGGCAGGTATTTGGTTTAATATGTTGCTGCCCACGTCCAAAAAGCGGTTTCAAGTGTGTCACTGAATGGAAGAAGGACCGACCTCTATGGCTTTTTGGCTCCACAAATCTACCTCAGGTTAGGGGTGGATATTAGCAAATGCAAGCATCTCAGACAGGAAAACAGCCGGACTGACCAGGAGGGAAACAGGACAAGGCGTAACCACGGGGAGGAAACTGAAGGAGCCGAGTTGACACCGAGATGAGAGGGGGAAGGAGATAATGGAGTGTCAGGGGGCAAAACGATAAGAGAAAGGTCAAAGAGAAAGGGAGAATGTGATGAACAGATTTGAGGGTTTGAGCAAAGTGATCAGAGATTGCTGGGAAGAGAGGAAGAGTGCTCCCAGTGGGTTTCCGAGCACTTTTCTCCACTATGTGCTCGATCAAATCTATGGGTTAGGACGTCAATGTGTAACTGGAAGACTGGTTGACTGGCAAAGTGTTTGAAACGGAAGAAGAAATGTTAAAGAGTTCTGGGAACCGAGCGCCAGGGAGGAGTATTCCTGGGAGAGTGCAGCCCAGAAACATTTCCAGCCGGGTCCTGTGGTTTGCTAATCCATCTGTACAAGCCACACTGTGTGTTAGAGCACACGATTTCTGCCTCTAATAGATAAACAGAAACATGAAGCGGCCATTTGAAGGGAACAAAAATGTAATCTGAGAAATGTTGTTATTGGGTTGTCTTCCCTGAACTTGCATCTAGCTTTTATCTACAAAACCAAATTACATCCCGAGAGGGAAATGTGCCCAGCGCAATGTTATCGATTTTGTGACAGATATAATTCCTCTAATTGACAATCTGCGGAAGTGTTCTTTTTTTTGCTCATTTATTCAATAGGTTTTTATTATTACTGCACTGAGGGCGAAGAGGATGACTTGAAGGACACGAGACAAAAAGAGTGAGAGGAAAGAAAGTTATAAAATTGCAGGATATCAAAAAGGATATCATTACATTGCCATTTGTTTCCATTTCTCTCAGAATTACTCAAAAACTACACAACTGATTTCCATGAAATGTTGCCGAGTGGCGGAGCATGGCCCAAAGAAGAACTCAATAAAGTTTGGAGCAGATCCAGATAAGATGGTGAGATAGTGTGTTAGCCTTGGCGGAGGTACATTACACGTCATTTGGCGGAAGCTTTTATCCAAAGTGACAATTAGTGCATTAAACATCTATGAGGGTATATCAGTATCTTGCCCACGGACACTTAGGCATGCAGATGGGGGAGACTGAGGTACCGCGGACCTTCTGGTTGGAGGAGGATCACTCTTCCCCTCAGCCACAGCCGCCCACTCAGGGGCCCACATTTTCCAAACACCCTCCTACTTAGTTCATACTTTAGAGTAAAAGGCTAAAAAGGGACGAACATGAAGGATATTTTAAAATGTGTTTGACGAGGCCAGTCATCAGACTCATGCAGTTTGTTTACCATAAACTCGGTCTATCATGATCAAAGAAGTTTCACTATTTTAATTCGCTTTCCAATTATTTTTATTGACCTTAGAGCCAATGTTAGTCTCTTTGAACTTCTAGTAATCATTCAGAATTCATTTGTTTTGAACTTTATCACATATGTTGCACAAGTTGTCCTCGTTTTGGTTTTACTTTCATTTCCCAGCCGATTAGGGAAGAAAGGGCATGGAAGCTATTTTGTTAGCATTTAGGTTTCACTTTCAGTAACGAGAATGTCTGTGCATGTGTGTGCATGTGTGTGTGCGTGTGTGTGTGCATGTGTGTGTGTGTGTGCCTGTGTGTGCTTGTTTTCTCACCCTCTCTGGTGAGCACTGTGATTGGAATTCCTGGGTCGCTGAGCTTGATAAAGGGACCTCCCTCATCACCATCCAGTCCATCTCTGGCCAACAAGATGTTCTTGGCACACACAAAACCATGGACCAGCTTTTTGTCCTCCTAATAACACACACAATAAATTGAATATATTAAATATAGTCCTACTATTGTGCCTGTAATTACAGAACGTTCTTGATTACATTACATCCTATAATTTGTGCGTGTGTGTTCTCCTCTCTTACCAAGTAGCTGAGAGCAGAGGCCAGCTGCTTGGCCACCTGGAACTTCCATGGAGTGTCGAGTTGAATTTGCTGTCTCCTCATAAACAGGTCCAGTGGTCCGTGTTGGACAAACTCCTCCACCATGATATCTTGTAACAAAGAAACACACAAGGTGTAAACAACAAAAAATGGATCAAATGTTCCCAACATTTTCCAGACTTCATGTCAGAAAACAGGTTTGCACTCACTTTCCAGTTGGCGAACACACACTCCATACAGTAGCACTATGTGTTTATGGGACACTTGTCGCATCATGCTGGCTGTTTCAAAGAAGGCCTGTCAACAGAAAAGATGACTCAGTACATAGCACATTACAAATTACATTATAAATTGTGTGAAGAAGCTCATGATTAGATGGTAAAAATGTGATAGTCATAGTCCTCATAAGATCAGCTGCACAAAGATGAACAGAATCAGTGTAACTCACGAAGGAGATGTCCCTGTGTCCAGAACCCAGCTCTTTCAGGACAACCTTGAACTCCTGGAAGGATGAGTAGCCTGCATCCTCATCCTCCTCACTCTTCACCCGCAGCGTGCCCGAGTAGATGCTGGTCTTTGTGCCACGGCCGAGGTGCTCCTCCTGGTTAACACAGCAAGGTGCACAGGGAGCGGAGTATTACATAAAATGTCTACGTCCAGAATCAAATCTGTGGGTAACGGTAGGAGCTGAGATTCTACAGACAAATTAAAGACTTTTTAGAAATTCAAGTTGAACACAGTTGTGAAGATTTAGAGAGTGGAGAGTTACTGCAGTTTCTTGGATTGAGGTGGAACTGTCTGTCATTATGGAGAGTAATCTCCCACACAGTTCTTAAAGCTGAGACTAAATACTTCTTGTCCCGACAGTATAACATACTGTCAGGAGGCTTAAACTGTCATGTTAAAAATGCAGTGACAATCATTATATGCTACTCATTATATGCTATAGACTTGAGGATTTCACATTTTTACAGCCGGTCCTGCCATAATAATATCATAATAACATTAGATTGGCCTGAAGTGGAGAAGGGGTACCTGTTCAATCTCCTCCTTCAGAATGCGAATGAAGCTGAACTGACTCTCCTGCGTGGATGTCTGCGTGGCCGGGGCTCTGTCTTTAGTGACCACCAGCAAGTTCGAAATCTCTGCAGCACAAACACAAACACATTTTTTAAAAAAGGGCCATGTTTACATGATGTTGTGCATACTACAAAAGGAGATTCAAACAACTGCTTGACGTTTTCACAGGTAAGATAGTGTTTCATATTCTTCTCTGTTAACAATCGTTTGTGTTAGGTAATCCCTCAAAGAGAAGAGACACCTGCTTGCATTGTTGTTAAGGTCCGGTGATTGTGACACAGATGAAAGGTTTAATTGATTTGAATGAAATTAACCCAACAGTGAACAGTAAAAGCAGAAATGAGGTTGACAGTAGGTTGTGCGTGTCAGCTGCACTGCCAATTGCACAGACGCTCACTGATATTCTGCGTGAATGCAAAACTGTGTTTACATGTGGTAAAACAAGAACTCAACTATTACGTCAATGTGGTAACAATGTGAACAGCTACTCGGGTTGGCTTAGCAGCTGATTCGGTTTATTTTTTGTGTGTGCAAAGCAACGTGTGGGAGGATGAAGTTAAAATGTCTGTTGCCACACTATATGTGCATGTGGGTGTCTAATGTTGTGACAAAACCAGCGCTGTGTGGTTTTCAAGGGGAGGGACATAAAAGGTATCTGTACTCCATCAGCCTTACCAAAGGCTCACTGTCAGAGTGGGTGTTAGGAGCACTGCTCTTTGTTTTCATGCAAAAGCCAAACACAACATGCACCCGCAGCTACGACAGAATAATATTACACTGCACCGGCGCCTGAAAACATTTGACCTAGTCAAGACCCAACCTTTAACACTTAGCTAGAGTTTCAGACTGGAGTGGCCAGCATGGTCTCCTTCCCTCATATGATAATCAGTGAAGTGAGTGAAGTAAAACTAGAGTGCTAAAGTTAGTTCCTGCTCCAGAAACCCACATCTACAACTCTCTTCCTCTCCGACACACACACACACACACACACACACACACACACACACACACACACACACACACACACACACACACACACACACACACACACACACACACACACACACACACACACACACACACACACACACACACACACACACACACACACACACACACACACACACACACACACACACACACAAGAGAGAGAGAGAGAGAGAATACAAGTGCATCCTGGGCCACGGTAAAGGCCCTTTTACACAAGTGTGAACTAACAACGCATTTTCTTAACCGATCTTTGTGGGTTGAAAGGTTCAAATCCGTGGCACTTCGAACGCCACCCAACATCACAGTTAGGTGTCTGTTCTACTTGTTACATTAGCCAACTGTGCATATAGAAGAGTTGGACTGCACAGGATATAGATAGCTGCTAGAGCAAGCAGGATTTGCAGCCTTCTGTGGCATTTATCAACTTCATTAAAGCTTTTGTGTGGGCATTGTCAGTATTTATCAGAAACTTGCTGTAAAACAGTAAAAGTACTTGAAGGGACTTTGTCCTCACATTTTCACATCTTTGTTTTACAGCCTATCTAGTATAGATGACCTTTGTCAGGTAATAAATAGCGCTAAATGTTATTTTTCAAAGAAGTCAACCAGATGTCTGGTTTCTTCTTTCTGTAATCAAATAACTCTTCATAGCTTAATAGTAAGAACAAACTCAACAGGAATTCATGTTGTATGTTTTACAGAAATGCAAAACTTTAGCTTTCAGTCAGTCAGCCCATTTGCTTTGAAATACTTATATTTTATAAAAGCAGGGCCTACCTGAGACTGAAGGTACGTGTCTTTATTTGGATATTAGACAATCACCATGTCTGTCACTTTCCCATGTTTGTGGCTGCATTAAATTTACCTCTAGGCTGTGGGGGGCAGCAGCGGAGCAGCTGGAACTGGAGGTTGTCGGTGCGAAGACTCTGGCCCTCCAGGTGCTCCAGCAGCTCCCTGAGAGTGGACCGCAATGTATCGGTGCCGTACAGACAGTACCCATTAACTGTCACCTCAATCTGGAAGTTCTTGTACTTGTGCACGGGACGAGTCTCCTTCAGGTCAATCTGGTTGGAGAGGGGGAAGAGATAAAAGAAGTTTAAAATAATGAAACCAAGAAAAGATTATATACAAAGAGGGGAGGTGGTCAAAGTGTGGAAAAACCAAGAACACACAAGTGTTACATGACACATTGATGACTTGAGAAGAGACCAGTAGCATGAAAGAAAACGAGTAAACAGTGGCTATTGTCATTGAACAGTCTTTTTTTGAGTCCACACTACCTCAGTGCAGACCACAGTGATGATGATGTACTTGTAGTCAGTGCAGCTCCAGCGCAGGATGTAGGTGCCCTCGTCGTTGCCCTCTTGGCGCAGCTTGTGGATGGCATAATCCGTACTGGAGATAGTAAAACACAATTAATGGAGGCAGAAATTGGCTTTTAACAAATGTAGACTGAAGATTTATTCAGAGGAAGATAGCATGCATGTTAATACTATTATTTTGTAATGTAAAATACAGTTTGAGGTTCACTGTTCTTTCCTTTTTAATGGTTGATTAGGATATATATATATATATTCACAATAACAATATTTAGGCAAGCTTTAAAAGGCACTAATGGACAGTTTGATTAAAAAGGTTGAGGATGACAATAAAAAGCAGTGTGTGACGCCTGAGCAGAGGGAGGAGGAAGACAGACAGGGTAACAGCTAAAACGAATAAAGGTCAGTGACAGATGGCGTCTAAATAGACCAGCTACACAGTGTTAGTGTGTGGACACAAGGTCACACGGGCAAACATCCCATCAAGAAAGCAGCCAGTACAAACCTGATGGGTCCATGGCAGCCATTGTCGGTGTTGTGCACCACTGAGGCCGGAGCCACCTCCTTGCACAGGTGGTGGTGGGCATCGACTGTCAGCCTGAAGTAACCGTCTACAAGGGCCGCAAAGGACAGGGCCTCACCCCGAGAAGCCATTTGCAGTTCCTGAAAAAGAGAAAAGACAGGGGAAGAGAAATAAAAAAACAAAAAACATGATTAGAGCAGAGAGGGATTTACAACCACCATACCCCGGGCCAATGCTTTAGAAAGCGATTACAAATTTTTAGATGAAGTATGACATCACCATTATGACTATTTGCGATTTTTTTTCTTCCCCGCTGGTCTTATTAACTTGGGACAATGAGTAGATGCCTGGTTGCTAAACATATATTTACTGGGTGTGACAAGTAGGTTTGAGGCTGTTGCAATGAACAAGCCCCAGGGCTTTCTTCACAATAAATTCAGGAAATTCAAGAAGTTGGCAGTTGATGCTGTTGATCCAGTGAAACCATGAGTAAAACCCTCGTGTTGTAAATGAACTCTTGGGTATAATCAACTGTACAAATGTTGATCCCGCCAGAGACACAATGCATGTCTGTCTCACCATCCTCTTGTTGTCCTGTCGATTGATGGTGACCGTTGACTCTTCGATGGCGGCGTGCGTGATCTCGTGGAAGTCACAGAACACCACCCAGCCATCAGTTGCATCTTTCTTTGTTTTGCTTTTCTGTTTTCCATCCAGCTTGTTCTTCTTTGACTTACCCTTTTCTTTGGAGATCACAGACGTCTATTTTTAAGATAAACATAGCAGATATACAGAGTTAAAGGGTTATACAGGAAAATGCAACATGGATATTTTCAAATACTCTCAATTATTGTCACTTTTTAAAATACTGAAATAACCTTCGCCAAGTTTGTCTCACATAATTTGCAGTTTTATGTCTAAGTAAGTCAGCTCAAGAGTCAATGAAGAAGATAACTTAATGCTGACAATACACTACACTAGATCGGACCACTTAAAAGAATGGGAAATAATTACTAAAGGTTTATTGACTCATTGTTCAGTCTATGAAATATTACGCGATCATCAACCTTTTTGCAGAGCTAACAGTGTTGCTTTGACTGAGTTTTCTTTTCTGACCAAAAGACAAATATACTCAAAATATTTATTTCAAAGGCGGGGAAATCAATATATGTTTATATTTTTTTTAAAAACATTTTTCTATTAAAAATAATAAATTATTTTAAAAAAACGGCAAAGAATATCTTTCTGTTGACTGACTAATCGTCTCATATCTGATATCAGTAGGATTTTAAAAGGGACTCTGCTCTCCAGATAACAGATTTGTCTGAAAGTTGACTTCTTAGAGGCGTACAGAGCTGGATTCTCAGGCCTCTTCACTTACTGGAACAGGCTTGTTTCTCCAGGAAATGCCAGTGGTACCAGTAACCAAAACTTGCATGTCACGGCTCGTCTCCACATTCCGAGTCTGGCTCTGCTCCTGGTTCTGGTTGTAGTACACTGGAAAGAGCAATCAAAACCTTACATCACAGCAGTTACACAGAGACAATCTATTTAGATGCTACAGTTACAGTTTTCTCAATAGTGCTTTTGGAAAAACTAGTGAAACCAAGGGAAATATCTTATTAACTATGGCTACTGTCTGTCTGTAATAAACAAGACAATTCTGATCTTAAACAGGTAAATCAAATCATCCAGTCCCAAAAAAAAAATCCTGGTAAACAAAGAGCAAAAAAAAAACACACACTGAGCTGTTCTATGAGACAAACCTGCCACTGTGGCAGAGAACTCTAAATCCTTGAACTCAAACCGTGTCATCTTCCGGGAAAAATCGAACCATAGTTACCTCCACTGATGAGATCTCCTTCCCGTGTCACACTGAGCGTGATGGGCTCTAACAGCTCGCAGCCGAGGCCGCTGGTCAGGCCCTCCAGCGTGGCCAAGTACTTGATCTTCAGGTCGTACGCGGTGATGTTGCTGTCCTTGACCGTGCGACGGTTGAATTCACAGAGGAATTTCTTGAAGACGTTGCTGATGCGGATGCGCGTCAGAAAGTTGCGCTGCTTGATGTTGCGGTGCAGGGTCTCCGGGATGAAACGTTTGTAGCTGCTGGGATCAAAAGGGAAAAGACACATAGAAAATATGGACTCAGGAACAGTTTGTCCATTTGTAGCAATCATTCTTTACAACTGGTTTCGAGGGTGTACGCTTCAAAGTGCGAGTTGTAGCTGAAAAATTAGATTATGATATATGAAGTGTGCTGTCCCATTGTGCAGAATACATCATGGAAATTATTCAAATAAAATGTTTAAGTCCATATATAATTTCTCCGTCTTGCTTTAGTTCCAAAAATTGGAGTATCCCAGTTGCTAGTATTTGACAAAAATATAACACCAAAGAGGACAAGCTATTCTACTCCGTATGTGAGTATCACCATTGGAAGGAGTTCACATGATTATAAATAATTTAATAAGACTACATTGGAAGGATCATATCATCATTTTCTCTTTGATGTATACTTTTAGATCTTAGTCATAAGTGTGTTGAAACCGCACGATACAGAATGTGTGTGTGTGTGCCAGGGTGTTACCTGACTTCATTGGAAGGAATGGGCGGATTCATGGAATGGTGAGTGATGGCAAGCACAGCCATGCCCAAGCACTCGTTTTCTATCTCATGTTGGTCTGCCTCCGACTGGGACGTCCTCAGTGGAATGAATCCTTTCTGGAAATCATGCTGGCCCTGAGAGATAACATTCACAGAGACAAAATAACAACTGAAAAATTCCGTTTGTTTCTGTTTCCTTTTGAGTTGCAACTTCCAGTTATTACTTGTCTGAATGCTACACTGTCTATTGCTGACCTTAGTGCACTTAGCAATATTGTCCTCCAAGCTTCAGATTTTTTTTTTAAACACAACTGAAAACTGAGTTAATCTTTGAGCTTTTAAACAGAATGTACTTTCAAAAGATTTGTCTAAGGAAGAAATGATAGATACACTAACTATTTTTGATCTCATATCTTTTTAGGCGGTCAGCCTAAATATATCCATCTTCGTATGGACAACAATGTTACAGTAAGAACATATTCCTGGAGATGTAAATCTAATGCAGGAACACACCTGGGCGAACAGGTAGTCCAGAGACGCAGCGTCGAGCAGGGGCGTTCCCTCCGGGTGTTTCTGTGGGCTATTTTTATCTCCTTTGAGTTTACTGATGCAGTGTCTCCAAACTGGAGACTCTCCCTCAGTGGTGCCATGCCAATTTCTGAAATAAAACCTGACAGAAGAGACACAGAAGACAGGTTAACAGAAATCATATGGATTATTCTTACATTATGATTGAATCCAACTAGTCCAAGGTGTCCTAGATAATGAGGTAGACCGTTTGAGAGATTCTAATGCCTCCTGTATTGTGTACAGGGATTATATTTTGTCTTTGTTAACAGCATTCATCTAAATTGACTAATTTACAGCTTCAGAGACTCAGTACATTTATATGCCAACAGAAATCCATCCTCCACTTCATTCTTCTGCGGGTTTGTGTTGAACATTTGTTCATGCTAAAGATTGCATGTGTATGAACACTTGACCACAATACCCTTGTTTGAAAGACTGCACCACGGAACGCAAATCAAGCGGCAGCAAGAAACACAAAGACACAAATACACACACACACACACACACCACGGTTTGGCTCTATGCACACACGCTTTTCTCTCCACTAGCTATTGTCAAAGCAGAGTGCAGAGATAAAGGAAATGCAACAGACACCACAGTAATGAGCTTTTTTCCTGTCTTAAAATGAAATGCCAACTGACACGCAGAATGGAGGAGGGACTTTACTCGCTTTAAAATAATCCAGTCAGGTGCAAATATGACACTGCTGGTCTGCCTCATAAAAACCTTCCTCTCAGACTTGTCACAACTCTTATAAAACCCATCAATAGCCAGAAAAACCTCTGTAAAATAAGCAATTTAGGTTGTTATGAAGGTATATACAGTTAAGCGGTGCGCCCGCAAATCAACAGCACCTCCAGCCTTTTGGATTTAGTGTTAGAGGTGGTTTTATGGTTACAACACTAGTGTAGTCAGCCTCTGCTGTGATGTCATTCTTACCTCATGCGATAATGCAACTTGATACTGGTTTCATCTGTGACCTTGAACTCATAGTTGGGAGGGCACCATATTCCCGTCGTCTCATTGTACAGGGCAAATAGGTTGTGGCACAAGGGAGAGATTGCTGAGAAGGGAAGAGAAAAGAGATCAATATTCAGACCAAATGTTAGACTGTGACCACTGATTTCCAGTCACAAGTCTATTAGCAGCGTCAAACAATCGCTCATAAAACGGAAGGATCTAATGCTTTTGACACATCAGTTGCATTTGTTTAAACTGTCTTTAACATAATAAAGATCATACATGAAATGTAGGAGCCTGGATTTAGAGAATTCTATCGTTGATGTAAGCCTTCAAACCCCTGAAACAACTTTAATCTTGGCCCAGCTAACTAAAGTGAGACAACCGCGGTAACATTACTAATGGTTGGGCACACTTCCTGTAAGAGCCTCCAAAGTGGCACTTAGTTTAGCTTTACAGTAACTAATTCATGGTTTACATTGATTTGTAATGGGATATTATTGAGGGGAATTGTCTCTAAAAAGCCACGTTGTCCATTTTGTTTAGAATCTAATCACTTTATTTCACATGTTGACAGCTTAATAGTGGCACTTAAAACTGCACTTATATAATTCTGATATATTGTTGTTGAAATATGCTCCAAAACGTATTTAAATGTGAGACAGTGCTGTTTAAGTCCAGAGGGCCAGAGTAAGTGATTGGTGCTCATGGTCAATCAATCAATCGATGATTGACTTACAGACTAGTAAGATACTAATACCAATATTGCTTATTGTAACGCTTTAAAGCTGAGATGGTAATAAATGTTCAAATGGGTTGGAGATAACAGTAATACACATGTTCTCCTCTAGGACAAATCCAGGAACTGGCAGGGAGCATTGACACGAGTGTGTCCATGTTAGAGCCCGGCTTGTATAACAGCAAAGCATTACAAGAGGCGCTCAAGGGACAATTACTTATACTTATACAGTTATATACTGTAGTGTAAGTAAATTCTATGACAGTGATATCACCACTGGCAACAAAAACAAATAAATCATAAAGCAAAGCAGGAATTTCGTTATCGTGTAAGTCACTCACAGCATGTCTTGGCAGCCTCCACACAGAGTTCCTCAACACTGAAGCAGCCCTTGAAGTATTCCAGCTGGTGCACCTCTGGTGTGTAAAAGTGGATCTCCAGGCCCCGAGAGGTTGCCGGAGAAGAGGAGAGTTGAGCCCTCTTGTTGGACTTCCTCATCTTTCCACAGAGTTGCCTGCTCAACTCCATTACCCCCTGAGTTGGCATTCAGACACTACATGAGGTAAAAAAGAGAGGGGAAGGTTACATTACATTTATGCTTTAGGAGCCACACGGTGACTGGGAGATAACTTCACTCATTACAAAGGACACTTGCTTTAGATGCCATCCCACATATACTGACCAAAGCACCATCAATACAGGTCATTATTTAAATTTGTTTTAAGGTCATGACATTAAAAAGTGAGATTATGTTTTTTTGAACCGTGGTTTATTAGATTGTTTAAATGGGTCTATGATTGTGTGGATCAGGAGGAGTACTGCATGAATGTTTTCAGATAGCTGGCAGCTCACAGGCGGCTAAAGACATGTCAGCATGGGTCCATGAAATTATGGAGGGACTGATTTAATACATGTTGATTAAATATCATAAAATCCAGCCCACAGCTCTGACTCTGTTTGATTGAGTTTAGTAGGAATGTTGTAGGTGTAATTTTCATAAAGGAAAATGTGCCAAGAAGAAATATTATTGAAACTATCAGTTTAAAAAGATGTAAATGGTGTAAATGTACAGCAGTAAGCCTGTTCAACCCTTGGGTTATAAATGGCACTTACTGTGTAAATGGGTGTCCGCTGTGAAGCTAACAAAGCTCATCACGTGTGTTTAGGGGAGCGTGTGTGCGTGTGTGTGTGTGTGTTACATTAAGGTGCAGTAATGACTGTGTGTTAAGGCAAAATGATCATTAACCCGATGACTCATACTGACACCGTTCAGAGCACAACATTACCTACAGAATACAGTGATGCCCTGCTAAACTCATCCAGCGCAAGTGACATGATGTCAGCCTCTCAACTGAGCAGATGATACAGAGGACAGATCATTATACCGCAGGGCTTCCCAACTGTGAAACTACCTATAAGGTAGTATGTGAGGCTTGTGCAAAGCAGCCATCTCACACTCAATGAAAACAATGCTGCAGACTCACCTGCTAGCTTGCTACACAAACAAGACAAGTGGAACAACAATCAGTTGAATGCAAACTCATCTAACTACACATTATTCCCTCAGGTTCAGCAGACCCCTTGTAAAAATGCTGTGTATGTATATGTGCAATTTATATAACCATAATTAGATTTACTCTAGCGATATTGTACTGGCGCTGAACTAAGAATTCTAATGTTGAACAAACATGAACAAGGGATTTTACTGATTACCAGACTTTAAGCCATAATGCTGAAATCTATCACGAATGTAAAACATCATTGCACGTGATTTATTCAAGATTCAAGAGTTTATTGTCATATGCAATGATTACATTAAGCAGTCGCTTGCAATGAAATTCTTGGGTCACAGGCTCTCTTATAGCAATGCTCATAATATTAGTAAAATAAGATAAAATAGAACATCAAAATTGAAAATTAGAAATAGAAAATAAAATATATATATATAAAATATATATACACCTGAATAAAAAAAGAAAAACAAGAAAAACAGTAGTGCAAATGTGCAATAGTGCAAATATGATAAGGTGCAGATTAAGTGGAATTCCTATCATTCCTAATTTGAATTTTAATGGAATTTCATAAGGCAAGAATGTGATCTTTAAATTGTTATTAGTACTTGCAGTCAATGTACCTGACTTAAGAAACTCTAGGCAAACAATAGGCTGATAAAAAATGACTGTCACAAAGGTCACTTACAAGGAAAGCCTACGTGAGCAGTAACCTAGTTCTCTTTGATGTTAAATATAATGCTACGATAGTAAATGCAGTTTCCCTTTACTGGAATGAACTCGCAAACATACAAATGTGAAGATAAAAATATTCAACTTTGATCATTCATTTGATGATTCATTTCCCCCATATCTATGTACACTGAACATGTCATATTATAGATCGATATTTGCATTGTTTTAATTTACTGGTCATTTCTGGAAATCATTTAATGTTTCAAATGTCAATTCCTTTGACGTACATGTAACAAATTCACTGGGTAAATCTATGATTATTCTCACATTATCACAAATTGACTTTTTAAATTGGTATTTAAAAAATGCCATGTGAGAAATAAGAAAAAGAGTACGACACTGCACATATTTTCATTTTCTTTCACATTCTATAAGCATAATCACCACATTTTGATTGTAGATTAATTTTCTTCAATGTTTTTTAAATAAATTCTGAAAATTGCTGCAACCACTCTCTGTGAATATTCTGTATTCCTTGGTCTCTTAGAAAAGAAAATTAAAATTGGGGTTCTGGACTGATGATCAGTACAAAAACACATGCACATTGTCACCTGACTTCTGATATTTGACTAAGAAAAAAACTAAAGAATGACTCAAGAAAACAACAGGTACATTAACTGACAGTGAAAATTATCATTTGTTTGAGTTGAGTTAGTTAAAATCAATCCTTGTTGGGAGCAAGGTCCCTGTGGTTTACTTGGTTTCTCTAGAAATACAAAACTAACAGTAGCTCTCGGCTCTATTTCACAACATTTGCCCTTACGTCAAAATGGTGTTGTATAATTCTATACGGCTTCCTTGTCTTCATTGTTTGGTTCATTGGCGGGTGGCAACCAACGTCAAGGTGCATTACTGCCATCCGCTGTGTGTTGCAATATCCTACTTCTTCCCTATTCGTATATCTCTCATTACCCTTGCTATTTGATAGCTTTTCCTTCCTCTTCGTTCGGTCTATTGCCGGGTGGCAACCTACTGTTGGAGTTATCTACGCCATATTAAATTATTTTCTCCAATCCTGTCTCCCTCGGATAATGGAGAATACTCCCTATTCCAATGGTAAATACTGTTTCCAAGGTCAGTTCTCGCACTGCATGCGTTGCAATTCCCCACTTTAGCTTTTTGTCTTTCTACAACATACCTATTGTAGGGAAGCTGTACGTGCTCCTCTGTTTTTACATAATCCTGTTGGGTGCGTGTTTATTAAGTGCCGTGTATTATTGAGTCTGGTATGTTACAATCCTCACTTCCTGCAAAGGTGGCATCCCAACTATGCTGCCATTCTTCAACAATGTTTTCAAAGTGAGACGTCCGTGACTTCTTCATGATTTACTTCTTGCTTGGCCAACAAATCCTCCCCCTTCAATGCCCTTATCCATCTGAAAAGCAGTGACATATTCTTATTTTGAAATCCATACAGAGTCTCAACTATCTCATTAACTAAATCTTTAAGTTTTTTGTATTATCTGTCCCTCCATGTGAAGCACTTCATAACTGTTCTGAAAGGTGCTGTGGACATAAAGTAAATGTTGGCGAGCAAAGAAGATGAAGATGAAGACACATTAATTGTGGATAATGCACCTTGACATCCGCCAATAAACTGAACAAAGAAGAAGAAGATCATCATCATCATCATCATCATTACTACTATTGCCATATAAAGAATGGCTGCTGTGTTTTACAAGGAGCTTTCGGTTTCATCTTTTCCAGTAGAGACAGTTCGGGGCTCGAGAAAAATGTAAAAAAAGTGTAATTAATTCTACTTCAATCGCCATGGATTTCAAAACACAGACTTCACCACCCTTTGTCAATACTGATAATCCAGTAAATCGTATTGATATGGTCTCGAACTTTTACTTGTAAACTAGGCCGTGTGAGTTGATGACCGCTATTGTCATCACATTAATACGATTCCCTAACATCTTAAACATCTCACTTTGTTTTTAAACGTCTTATCGTGTTGTTCATCGTTAGCCCAGCGGCAGACATCGGCCCGGATCGGAACACGGATGAAAGTTTGATAGCTAGCGCCGGGGTTCGGTGTGACGTTAGCTTGTTAGCCCGTTGGTTTTACTGAAGCTGGACCGAACCGACAAGCAGCCGGGTGTCCTCCCGCATGACAACCGACAGGAGACCACACACACACACACACACAACCGGGTGCTCGTGTGAACCACACGAAAACACGGACACCGTCGTTTTCAATCCGATGAAAATCATTTTGTTAACAACAAGTTATTTTACTCACCTAGCAAAGATTAGCCAGGCAGCTGGGCAAGTTACTTCCGTTTCGCTCAGCGCATCAGACGCTTCGACCGAAGTTCCGGGTCTGGGGCCGAATTAAAGTGTCGCTTGTGATGGTTTGTTTCGAATAAAAGTCCCGAGGAAAAGCGTCCGGTGTCCAGGAGGAGGTGAGAAGTGGGTTCGGTCCGCGGCGACGGATGAGTCGCGTCCTCCTGGGTCGAGCTTCCTGACAAGTGAGGGCCCCTTCCCGAAAACAACGCACGGACCGGGGGCGCAACACGGGCGCTGATTGGCCAAGTGCACCCGTCAGTCACGATGACGACAACGAAGGCGGTAAGGTTACCCCCCCCAAAAAGGAGACTTCATTCATTATCACCCCCCCACTGAGCTGGTGGAGTAGGTGGGGTGACGTGTTTCCAGTCTACAGAGCCAAATCCAATACAATTGAAGCAAATGGTGGGGGAAAGAACCAACATCCTGTGGTGTCATTATTACACTACATGTATCTTACACAAGGACGCATGCAGATAGGGAAGACTGGGGATTGAACCGCCAACCTTCTGGTGGGAGACCACTCTAACCCCTCAAGAGTCCAGAAGCCCCAAGAGTCCAGAAGCCCTGACATCCAAATTAGACTTTTTTTCAGGGATGTTCAGGGATATCAAAACAAATCTATATTACGTTACTAATTTGATCCAGCTACTTTCAAAATCACACGTCCACAAATGAAAATTTCAATTATAAACCAACCTGCTTTAATTTTTTTGAAATTAAATCAAACAATATATCAATTCAATATTAATATCCCAAAAAGCTCTGAAAACACTGAATGTATGTGTCTTCTATAATATTTTCACAGATTAATTCCTGACATTATTTGCTATTTTTCATGTATTGCTATTATTATTATTATTATTATTATTATTATTATTATTATTATTATTATTATCACAAGTGCAGCTATAATGATAACATTATTACATCTATACATATCACAATACTCTTATTATTTTCATTTTAAACAACCGGTCTGACAGAGCTTAAAAATGAGAGTTAAAAAACTCCCTCTCCTCTCTTCCCCATTCTTCAACACTTTTTGAGAAGAACATGTTTTTGGTGTGAACTAGATAATGAAGAAATCATCTTGGTTTTTATCAGGAATCGGTGAGTCAACCTCTGATGGCATCACAAAACAACTTCTGTTTTTTCCCTGCTGACTGCACACAACAGAGCTCTAGAGACAAGGTGATTATTGATGTTTCATTTAAATAGTTAGCACTGTGATCATAGAAGAAGATGAATATGATCATTTTCTTGGAATCTTATAAGACAAGTTTAAGGTCAAACTTAACTTTAGATTTCCTCTGTTTAGCATTAAGCAGCATATATAGCCTATATTAATGAATAATTTAAAACACAATATATAACTCCAGACTATTATTTTGTCAATACCCAATCCTCCACTTTCAGTGCTCACACAAGGAGTCGCTTACACTAAGTGTATTCTGTGTACTGCTTCATTAGAGTGTGTTCAAAGACATATACATGCTTTAGTTAAGAGTTGCCAGCTTGGGTGTCTAACACTATTGGTGTGTTGTTCCTGCAGATCATGGAATGGCACACAGCGACGTGGATGTGACTGTTTCTGTAAATCAAAAAACGGGGGTGGTTGATTTTAAGGGAGGGACTTCCCAAGCCACATCCCAGAGATCGTGTATTGCGTTGCTTTGAATACGAGAGAAATTCCCCGTTACCCTGTCCCTCGATGGTTACTAGAGTTTTGGATTACGCAAAAACACCAGCTGAGTGTGATGTTATAAAGATGAGTGTGTCTGAAAGCTTGTTTTCATTTACAAAACGTCTCTTTAAATTGTGTAAAGCCCCACTTGACTTTTACATATATGTTATTATCAAAAAATTTGCTTTAACCACAGGTACCTAGACATGACGCGGTGAGTCAGAAAAACATTAGATACATGGGGAGTCGAGCGGATTGAGGTGAGAGTGAGAAAAACTAAATATGTATCATGACACTTTGGGGATTTCCACAGTAGCTATAGTATGTGAAACATGCCAATAACAGCTGCAGATGACCTGTGTTCGTGACTCAGACCGTACATGTATGGAAAGTACGATTCATTCTATTGAATTGAAATGACAGTCAAAGTGTGTTGACATGTGAAATATAGATGTCATTAAATAATATCTAAGAATCTCTAAAACAAGAATGATTGGAGAGCATCATTGTTATTGGTGTGAATTATCTCAACTGAAACAAAGAAATTCCAAATTCAAAAGGTTATGTGACAATTTTACCAAAACACATTCATTGTTCTTTTCTGAAACACATGCTCTGTAGAGGACAGACCACATCAACCATAGAGCTTTAGCGCCCCCTGTTGACAACAATGTGGAAAAGCATTCAGGACAGCCAGGGACATATTTTGGACCGAATGTGAAATCAATAACTCAACTAAAAAAACACAGGCTCACAATTGTTATTTGTAGGGAATTAGAAATTATCCTGTAAGGCAAAACTCATCAGGTTTTTGACTCTGATAAAGAAACACAGGCAATGAATGTGGAGAGTTTTTAAGGTTTAATGTTGTGAGGTATTTTATTTTGTTAGATACTAACTGGAACTTAATATAGTAAAATGTTTTACAGGTACAAATATTTGTTCAGTCTTCAAAAAACAGAGATAAATCAAACAATGTACACGTTTCAATAATTGACAGTTCACTTTATTTATTGTATTCAAGAAGGAAGTACTAGTATCACATACAGGTTTGGATATTTCTTGCACTTAAACACACAATAACAAGATTAGTCACAGCACAAGTTTCTGTTTTAATCACATACTCACGCTTGTGGAGCTCCTCTCTGCTCCTCTGGATCATTAGGGGAATGCACCTCGGTCCTCGGCACTGGTGTCAAGTTGGCAGCCATCCTTCAGTTATCACAGTACTGTACCTTCGATGGGGACAGCATCAGCACTGTGATAACTGAACCAGGGCAGCCTGACAAGTCTATTAGTGCACGGCTTCCCTCCGTCATCCAGTCCATAATATCCCAGCTCTACTAAAACAGTTTTCCTTTTGCAAATATGCAGGTCGTTTGGTGGAACCTCACAATATACAATGTTTTGTACATGTCACATCTTTATGTTGCCACAGGCTCAAATAATCCTTATTTTCTGATTTTCCTTGATACTATATTCTTCTCTTAGTGTAAAAAAAAAAAGCAATATAAAGTGAAAGTGGCTCAGCAGTAAGTATTGGAGGATAGAACAAGCTCCTACGTGCACGTGCATGTAAACCAGGACATTGTTAAGGGATCTTAGCAACTTATTTACTCTGATTTATTTATTCCATTTGCCCATATATGGTGAAAATAATTTTAAAAGTCGTTATATTGTACAACTAAAAGTAGATGTACATGGATGTTGCAAAAAAAAACTGTGACCACTTGTCTAATGCTCTTAAATTCATTAGACATAGAATGTAAATGTTGAATAAATAATTGATATAGACAATTTGTTTGGATTAATCAATTAGCTTTTTAAGTTTATAAATTTGAAATATAGTAAAAAGGATATTTAATCAAGTGTATGATCAATCAAAAGCAGCAAACCCTGACATTTGAGGAGCTGTAATATGAAAATATTTAGCATTTTGGCCATAAAACAATTATTCCGATCTCAGAATGAATCTTCTGTTTGTCGACTCATCAATCATTGGACCAGGCTAACCATTGCAGCTGTAACTGTAACTGAGCATCCTTTTTAAAAAATGTATTTATTGATATATGTATTTATTTTTCTATATTTTTGTGTTTAAAGTAATTTATATGTATAGGCTACTATTCTTATTGTCACCCTTTATTGGTATTTTGTAACTTATATAATTACATCTATTTCAGTCCTTATACTAATGCACAAATACAGTTTACTGTTCTGTACACTGCACTTAACTCAAGTACATTTCCCTAGAGACAAAATTTCCCTGGTGGAAAGTGTATATTATGTACTTATTCTCAGAATTTTAATTACATTTTCTATTTCATTGCCTTATTTATTCTCTGGTCTACCTCATTCTGACTATTTGCTGCTTTAACAAGTGAATCGTATTTTATCTCATCAACTTTACCGTACTACACTTTACTTCTGTGATCGAGTCCGAAGCAGGATCCGATTGCTGGAAATTGGTTTTGTCTCCTCGTTAAATTAGAGATACAAATTTAAATTGCTTGCTTCCATGATGTCATACAATAAAATAAGAAATATATATTTAAAAATTACCTACATTTCGATTTGCTGCCTGTCTGCAACACTGATTTTACCTGAATTTCAATTCTATTTCACTGAATTTGTAAAAATGCATTTAAAAGAATTCCATGTCTTTTACAGTTCTTTGAAATGAATAGTCTTTAAATAATTGTGATCCTTAATCTGTTATATTTTGCCGCCCTTGAATAAAGCACTTTGTAATTTAGATTTTTAAAAGCACCCTATAAATAGAGTCAAATAAAGTTATTATTTATTTACTACTCTGCAGAAGAAAATGGCTCGCTCTCTCTAATTGATAAAATATTGAAACACACAACAAAAAAAATGAGCTCCATATTTGCACCTTCACCTCTTTTCCTGATGGAGGAAAACTACTGTTTTTTTTGTTTTTTTTACTTTCTGTAAATTATTCATACCAACCACAGGCCGAGTGACGTCAGACTTGTTATGATCCTGCTCGTTGCCTCCCCCCCCCCCCCCACCCTCCTCGGCGCGTGCACCCTCTCGAGCAGTCAGGTCGCGTCGCCGGTGATGCCGAGGCTCCTCCTCCTCGCCCCGCCCCTCCGCACTTCTTGTAAACAACTCCATTAGCTTGCACAGGGGCTCTGTCCAAAGAAAATGTTCATGTCAGACGTGCACGGAAAAAAACAAAACATGTGCGACATGTGCAACAACTAAACAGCGACGTGCACGAACACACTGGGGGGGGGCTGCATTCGTGCTGCGTTTACTGACATGTATAAAAAACACACACCACAAAAAAGAAGAGGAAGCAGGATCCTGTTACATAAACCTTGCATGTAAATAGCTGGTAAATAACTGGTCGAAGGGAAACACAGGAACACCCAGTAATGATCTAAACTGGTGCCATCAGACGCCACACACGCGCCCTGCTCGCGCTTGTTGCCGTCCCCCCCCCCTGCAAATAAACAAAAGTTGCCCGAGTGTAAACAACCGCGTTACTTACGTCACGTCACAACAACAACATGCATGTGCGCACTTTTTTTTTTTTTTTAAATAAAAATAAAATCGCATTGTTCGCGTTGTGCAGCCAAACGTTGACGCCCAGCATTGCGCACACACCCCTTTCCCCCCCCCCCTGGGCAAAAACAAACAGCGCGCCCGTGCAGGAGCCAAATAATATTAAAAAATCACGCATTCTTCATAAGAGCAAGTCTGCGTGAAAATGTACAACAACCACGGAGCCCACTTACCCACAGTCTCCCCCGGTCCGCGCCCCGTGTTTACGTGAATATTTTTTAATGACGCAGCAAGACCACACGGAGCAACGTGATTGTCGCCATTTTTTGTTGTTATTGAATTCTCCCAGCAGCCATGTGACAGGAACAAAAAAAAAGAATACGATTTTTTAGAAAAAACAGGCCGGAGTTTAAAAAACAAACAAAATGAGATAGTTTCTGGAGGCCGAGAGAAGGACGAGGACCGCGTCCCCCGGTGGTCTGTCCGGTGGGATCCGTCCGGAGGCTCCACGGGCTGGAGGCTGTGCGCAGTGTTTGACAGCTCCGGGACGCAGCAGCCGTGTGGCTCCGCAACAAGTCGACTCTCTGGATTCCTCTCCTGTGCGCAAGTGTTGCGCGGAATGACAGCGACTCTCTGCGCCTGCTGCCAGAAAGAGGAAGAACAAAAATAAGAAGAGGGGGGGAAAAACCAAAAAGAGCAGAAGGAATAGTAACACGAGCCATGTGCAGCTCAGAGGCTCCTGCTGTCAACAAGTGGTGGAATCCAACAGTATGGGCTCACAATCGGCGACGTGACGCGCGTGTGCTTCTCCAAACGTCGACGTCGGTAAATGCACGTAAAGTGTAACAGTGACTGGTGCGATCAGTGAGGAACTGAAGCACAGACACCAGCTGACACAGGCACTGAGCGACCCGCCTCTTTCTCACCACGTACAATAATAATAACAACAACAACAACAACAATAATAATAACAATAATAGACAGACCGACAGATAGATAGATAGATAGATAGATAGATAGATAGATAGATAGATAGATAGATAGATAGATAGATAGATAGATAGATAGGTAGATAGATAGATAGATAGATAGACAGACAGACAGACAGACAGACAGACAGAGAGATAGGTAGGTAGGTAGGTAGATAGATAGATAGATAGATAGATAGATAGATAGATAGATAGATAGATAGATAGATAGATAGATAGATAGATAGATAGACAGACAGACATTGAGAGATAGGTAGGTAGGTAGGTAGGTAGGTAGGTAGACATCCGTGTGCTTGTTTCTCAGTTTCCAGTCTGTAAATTAAAACCCCAGTGACTCACATGTACTTTAACGTAAACTCCAGTTGCGCATCAGTTGCGTATAAAAAAAACTACACTAACCAGTTCACCCCGCGAAGTTCGTGCAAATCGGCATCCGCATATTTTCTGGATGATGTGCGCAGAAAAATAGGGCGTTGTGGAGACTCCCTCATTCATTTGCAGAGAAAAGTCTCCGTTCCCTAAATACGTGGGCGTGCGTAATGTATCTACAAGAGGGCTGAGAGGAGAAGGAAAAAAGGAGAAGGGCGTTTTGACTTGATCCGTATCTGGAGCACTGTAGCCCCCAATGCGTGCGGAGAGCAGGCGCTGCTGCGTGCGTAAAGACCCGCAGACGCCACAGATAGGCTGGAATTTTACTTTGGCGAGGCAAGTTTATGAGCCATTTAAGTCTCTGGACCTCTTAGACCGCTCATACCCGTATAGTTTAATTAGGAGGTGATCTACGTCGAGCTGCTGGTCCCGAACAGGAAAAGCTTTTGAGGAAAAACATGGCCAAATTATTCCGAGCTGCTATCATGGGTCCGCCGGGATCAGGCAAAGGAACGATATCCAAGAGGATTGCGCAAAGCTTCGGCCTGCTCTATCTGTCCAGTGGCCACTATTTGCGAGAGAGTATAACGGCAAAAACGGGTGAGTAACACTGCGGTGGCACCAGGAAGAGCAAAGCCTGCAGCAACAAACAAAGAAGTTGTGTTATATGTTCCATGAGAGAACTTGGCACCATCCTAATGTTTTCTTTACTTTAACACTGCTATAATTATCACAAGGTCTATAAGATGGAACATTGGCAGAATGAATATGATATGTCCAAAACTTCATTCTTCAGTCCAAGCCCCCAGAGCACGAGACATTTGGATGGGAGGAAACGTAATTGTTCTTTATCTGATTTAATTCTGGTGAAGATTTAACTCACCAACTGGCATTCATTTAATTCCCAGCTCGTGCCAAGCTCATGTACAGTGATAATAAACCTGAGCTCAGAGCAGAGGGCTAAGTATAAACATATGTGCGTGGCAAAGTTGTGTGTTGCAGGACAACAAACCCCTTTTTCCCTTTTCATATTATACTTTAAAGGTTGATAAATGAGTGAAATCTATATGTGTGTGTGCGTGTGTTTGTGTTGAGAAGTTGGTGACTTGGCATGAATATTGATTTAATTACCCACAGCATGCCTCAGGGTTTCCAGTGTGACTTTAAATAAAGTAGATTACAGAGGTCACGAGCAAGAGTTTTATGTCTTTGTTTCCATCAAGACTTCTGGTTCTTGAAGCAGGAAGCAGAACAAATATATTTATGATTGTTTGTATGTTTGTTGTGTGTCAGAGGCAGGTGTGCTGGTGAAGTCCTTTGTGGAAAGAAGCATGTTGGTGCCTGACCATGTGATGACCAGACTGATGCTGCCCAGACTGGAGGAGCTCAGCGGCCACAGCTGGTTACTGGACGGTAAGAAAAACAGTGATTTTTGTTTTCACTCCAAACACAGCTGATAAAGCAGCTTTACATACAGCAGTTGTTCTGCAGAGAGGAAATATTTTCTTTGTTGTGCATAGTCATGCCCAGTGGTGGGAGCTGCCCTATATTCTGATTGGCCAGTGTCGGTGCCACCCCCCAGAAAATGACTAATGTTAGAGGCAGGGCCTTCATTAAAGTGTTTGCATTCTGTGGAACATGGCCTCCACAGTGCTTTTACTGGAGTCTGAGGAATAACTATGTGGGGAAATATGCTCTACGTCTGTGAGTGATTAGTTCTCTGATGCACAGAGTGAGTTCCCAGCCTCCGGCTCTGGACTGTGAACACCGAGGTCAGGTCAGGTCAGAGAGGAGAGATGATTCATGTCTCAGCAGGGTTCACCGAGTTTCTTTATCATGTGCCAGGATTTAACCCAGTGACCTTTGTCTAAACATTAAAAGGTCCCTGGAAAAATAAATAATAAACTTCATAATACACTCAATCTATACAGCACTTTTTAAAAACAGAGTTACATGTGCTTCACAGTGACAAATCAAAAGACAGAAATAAAGTAAATAAACAGACTAGACAAAAAAGGCTTTCTTTTAGAGTACGTTTCACTTCTATAAAAGCAAACAACTTAGATAAAAGTCAGTTCTGAGGTACTTATACCCAGATAAATAAAGTAATAAAAACTTAATTTAAAAAATATTGAAATTAAGAAAACATCTCGCATAAAATCAAGAATACATTTTTAGTAGATGTACATTCTGAGGTACTTCCATATACGTGTATATAAAATAATAATAAAAAAATTGAATAATAAAAAATAAAAATAAACTCTTAGACTTAATTGCATTTTCAGAAGGGACTTAAAATATGTCACTGACTCTGTTCGCCAACTTTCCTCAACCAGGTCCTTCCAGAGCTTCAGGGCCTTGACTGTATCACTCTACTACATTTGGTTACATATAAAATGTCAATATATTGTCTGTTTTTATGTTGTTGCGATAAATAATGATATTTTGCCATGCACGTAGAAACGTGCTGGTTGGAACATGGCTCCGTCATTAGTGGAGATCATTGTGTCTTTGTCGAAGTTAAACATTACCTACATCTTCCAGAGAGATGGCGAACACTGGTTAAACAAACTGGTAAGTGATAGACTGGTTTAAACCTTGAAACGTGACATGACTGGCAAAACAAAACAATTTAGCAAGAGGAGAGGGAACGGAAATCAAGGTTTTACACACACACACACACACACACACACACACACACACACACACACACACACACACACACACACACACACACACACACACACACACACACACACACAAACAGAAATATACTGCACCACATAGACATAATTGCCTGCTCTTTCCCTGGTTTCACTGGTGCCTTCCTACGTCTTGGTAACATGATGCTCTGTCGGTTAGAGAGATTTTAACGGCTCTATTATTGATCAAACAAAGGAACATACAGAGTAACTGTCGGCTTCCACTCAAACACATAAGGAAGCAATAAACCGCAGACAAACCCAAATGCAGGCATATCAAACCATGAAGTTAAAAAGCAGTAAAATGGGACGACCTGGCCTAGGTGACCTTTAGCAAGGCACTGTCCTTGAGGTCACCTTGAGCTCAGATTATGAAAGTGGGGCAAGAGGCAAAGTCACCTGAAAAGGATTCAATCTGAAATATAGTACATCTTTGTTTCTTTGCACTCACGGGACCCAGAGGATGAACGTAACTGACACTGTTGCTCCAAGACTCTTTCCTCTCGTGCAACCAAGGTTTGACATATTCGTTTTTTTGGGGGAGGGAAATATCTCAACATGATGGATTGCAATGCAATTTGGGGCAGATGTTCATGGTCCCCAGAGGGTAAACCTGTTGACCTTGACCACCATCTGCCTGGCATAGGTTGTCCCTTAGCAAGTCACTGTCAAATTGATAACACATACTTTCCAGACATGTGCGGTTCCCAGACAAGAGCTTATAATGACAAAGAAATAGTATTGAGGTTTGATATTCTACAGTTTAACAGTTAAGTTTAACATAAATAAACAGAAAACCGCAAATAAAACCAACTGTATACAGTAGAAAAATGTAACAAAAATTTGTATTGTTTAATCTGTAAAATACAAGTTGTTATATCAGTGCATATAAGCAATATCTGTGAAAGGCTGATATTAACCAATATTATCAGCCAACCAATTTACTGTTTGGGTACTACGAGAAATCTTACATAAATGTTTCGCTGAGGATGATTTGTATTAACTTTTTACTCTTCATCTTCACCAACAGTTTGAAACTAAGGACATTAGCAGTAGTTAGTTAGTTAGTTAGTTAGTTAGTTAGCATGCTAGCTAGAACTAATGGTGACTCATCCAGGTCATGTTTATCTGAGGCCGTTGTGTTTTTCAGTAAGTTCCTCCACATGTGCATAATCAGATCACAAATCTGGAAACAGTTGAACTTGCCTTGCTGTGGGCTCTTGATATTAGCAGAAATCTAAACAGGAAATACTGTACTGAAGAACAGTTGGTACATCCTCCTTGTGTTATGGATTAAAGAAAAAGGGACACGCACACCACAGTCGTGAATGTTGTCGACAGAAACATAAAAGTCAAACCGACCTCCGACATAAACTCGATGTCACGTCTTGTCCAGGTTTCCCTCGGACGCTGTCGCAGGCCCGGGACTTGAATAACTTGTGCCAGTTGGACTTGGTCATCAGCCTCAACATCCCCTACGAGACGCTGAGAGAGAGACTGAGTGACCGCTGGATCCACCAAGGCAGCGGGAGAGTCTACAACATGGGCTTCAACCCGCCACGAGTGCAGGTCTCAGAAGATAGATGTTTATTTATTCTTTCAGATTCTTCAGCCCATGATTTGTGTTGGTGTGTTTTCGAAATTGGGTTTTTAATTCTTGCATCAGCTGGATGAAGGTTTTAAAATCAAGAAACTTCAACCAGATGAGTGACAACATCATAACTCACTACTAACTTCCCCTACTCCTGCACAGCCTATATATTTATACTCTAATACGTATTACGTATGATCTAAAGTAACGTAAAGTTATCTTTCGTAACTAAAATGTGTAACAATTACTTCTATTTCTCTTTTATTTATACGTCCCTTTTCAAAAACAAGTTTGGAAAGTGCTTTGTTTTGACTCTGTTGCACGTTGGCCCCTTGTGTTTCCCTCCTCAGGGTAAGGACGACATCACTGGGGAGCCGCTGATTCAGCACGACGACGACAAACCAGAAGCTCTGATGTCCAGACTGAGACACTACAAAGACGTGGCCAAGCCCGTCATAGACTTATACAAGTGAGTGAATGTTTACTTTGCAGTGTCAACAGTCCTCGAGGAATTACATCAGTCAAAGCCAGAAATCAAACAATGTCGTCATGAATGGGATCATTTGACTCTTAGTTTCTCCCATTGAAAAATATTTTGCTCAGCAGTGAGTTTAAAGTCTTAAACCTCTGAGAGCTGTAGTAGTGTTTTATTGTATCGCTCCACATGAAACAAGCAGGGTCGTCCCGTTTCCTCTGTTGTGTATGATGAGTTACATTTTTCTCTAATGACTGAATTTAAGACTAAAATGATTATATATATAATAGTTTACATAATAAAGTTGGTAGGTTTTAATAAGAAGGGGTTTAGTCCAGTAACATTACAGGAGTTTATTGCTACATTGGTGGAAATACTCTATTTTTATTATTTAAACTATTATCAACGTGGCCACAACTGTTTCTTCTTCTTTTTCCTCCGTCAGGTCCCAGGGAATCCTGCACTCGTTTTCCGGCACAGAGACGGACCGGATTTGGCCTTACATCAACTCTCTCCTCAGCACCAAGATGCACACGCAGCCACCAGACACCTGCCAGCCCCAGATGCCCTGACAGTGCTCTGGAACAAAAGACCACAGGGAAACATCAGGAGGCCATTAGAGGACGTGGGTGGATGTTTGCACGCTCTGACCTCGGTGTTGGGTTTTAACTCGTTAGGGGTTTAGAGAAATAAATGGACCGGGACACTGATCAAAACTGTTGCCAGCCGACATGCCTGAGATTTTCAATTTTTTTCAATAATGGTTCTAATGCCAATTACCAGGAGATGAATATTTCAATATTATTGTAGTGAAATGTCAGAATTCTTCAAGGCAACATCAGAACTAATCACTTGTTTAAATTGATTTGACACAAACACCAATCAAGCAGAAATTCTTCACACTTTTAATCTTTTATTTTTAATTGTGAAACACTGAATATAAAACTCAACCACAGAAAGCCGATCAGGCTGAATACAGACAAAAATATCGTTTTGCAGTGAAACCCGTAAATTACTTTCGGAAACTGAGGAGTTTTTTATACCTAACAAGGTTCTTATTATAAAGTTCAGTTTATACATAGCTCTAGGTTGCAGATTCATTGAGAGCAATACTGACACTACTTTGTTTTAAATATAACCAAAATCGGACACTTTGAGTCTGTGAGCTGTATATGACGCCTACACGTCAGCTGTTACATATGCAAAACAATCCCGCAGAAGCAGTTTCTCCTTCCTTGGCTTTGTGAGTTCCCTGTTTCTAGATCAGTCCATCACTTATGTAAACAATGCACTGTGTTAGCCGCTATTCTTTGCTTGTTGTGCTGGAACGCTGCAGAGTCGGATGCAGTCACGCTCGGGCTGGTGCTGGAACCCGGGTGCGGCTGAGACGAAGACCAATGCATATAATACAGAGTGTCTTCAATGTTGTTACCTTACTTTAAATATGTTATAAGTTGCCTTGAGAGTTTGAATGTAAAGTTTGTGCTGGATTACTAAGAAATATGATTATTAGAAGGTCATATATGTAAAGATCTTGTTTTTCTGATTATTTAAATACATCAATGAATGTTGCTTTGGGAACAACTTGTAAAATGACCAGCTTTTCCAGCTTAATATTTTCACTATCAATCGTTTCAGAATTAAATAACGAGCTCCAGATCCATTATCTCAAAGTAAAAAAGCATCATGTTAGAGAAAATGCACTAAAGAAATAGCACTAAATGCACTAGTCACAACAATGCACAATCAAGACCTAGAGATTATTTTATTTTTTTCAATTCTACCTTTGTTCATCCAGCAGTTTTGAAACTTTTAGTAAATTTCATCACATCAAATCATTTTGAATCGTTTGAATTATCTTCCTTTACGTGTGGTCCGAGGATTGTGGGTCTTGCGTGTGTTACAGATTGTAAAGGCAAGTTTTGTGTTGACTGGACCGAAGTATATTGTATGTGTTGCTTTGGTGACAAGTGGATACATTATGCCTGTGCATATTAACTTGTCTAACTCATCTTGGTGTCTTCAGCAGCAAAAGTCTGAAGATGATCATTCGATGAGTGTGTGTGAAGAGTGTGTCGAGTGCGTGACCACACCCCACAGCTGTTGTGTAACCCCCCTGTGGATTTCTCCCTTTTTTCTATCCTGCAGTCCCAACGTGTCACAGTCCAAGAACAATTAAACTATTTTCTCATGGCTGCTTTGTCACTTTGTCTTTCTGTTGTTGTGATGTGACCTAGTGGAACCTGTTGTGCATACAGTACACACACCTGTAATTGTTTATCAGCCTGTCTCATGCTTTGTGTCAGACAATTCAGCCCAATTTGATTATAACGGATGCACACACTGACATTTGTTTCTCAGTTCAAGTGTAAAAGAAAAGAAAGAAATGTTAGTGCAGTATACAACCTGCAAACAATATGCTGTGACCAAAATCTATCTATCTATCTATCTATCTATCTATCTATCTATCTATCGATCCAACTCTTTCTTTCTTGCTTTCCAGCGATCATGAAAAAATAACGTTGGCCCTCCTTCTTTGCTCCTCGATCTTTTCATATCAGGAAAAACAGGAATCAGCAGGACATATGCAAACTTGCACTGACTCACAGCTATAAGTGGACGTAAGAATGCTTTGTGTATTATGTGTGTGTGTGTGTGTGTGTGTGTGTCTCCTCCCTTTCTCCTCTAATCCTCTCAGATCCCCGCGTGCACCTCCCGGCTCCTCCGTGACAGATTACACCCTCGTCAGCTGTGTTTACATCTGACACAGGGTGGAGGGCTGTTTTCTCTTTTGCATGAACCTCGATGATCCTTTTTGTTATATATTGTTTATATCGTTATCACCACATGACCCAAAACCTGAAATACAGCACGACTGGTGTTGTATTTCATGATCATTGTTAGGTTATGGGAGGAACGAAAGCTCTGCTGCCTCGTGACCTGTAATGTTAAATTTGCTATAATGAATCCCCATATAATAGTTTGTGTCTTATTAGTGCTGATCACCGGTTATTGATTTCTCCATTACTGCAGTTCTGTTTTGTGAGTAAAGTGTAGTGTACAGAAACTTAGTACATCTACTCAAGTACTATACTTAACATTTGAGGTACTTGTACTTTACATTAATGTTGGCATGTATGCAACTAACCCTATTTCCACTCTACTACATCTCAAGAAATATTGTACTTTTTACTCCACTGCGTTTGTCTGACAGTTCTACTTCCCAGATGTCAGTGCAAACCATGTATCTCTGATTGTTCGTGATAACTGAAGGATGAACGGCTCCTCTCTGTGTTGAGAAAATTGGAAATCAAAAGCCTCTTGCATCAGCTGAAGATTCTGAGCTCGTGAAAAGTTCACTTGTTAGAGATACATGGCAGATCCATCGAGACGTCGATATATGTGCAGGGCTGTCTCGAGTTTCTTGTGGATGTTTGGCCTCTTTGGTTCTAGCTGATTAGTGGGTTATTCAATCAATCAATCAATCAAATTTTAATTTGTATAGCCCATATTCACAAATCACAATTTGTCTCATAGGGATTTAACATGGTGTGACATCCTCTGCCCTTAACCCTCAACAAGAGTCAGGAAAAACTACTAAAAAACCCTTTTAACAGGGTAAAGAAGGTAGAAACCTCAGAGAGCCACATGTGAGGGATCCCTCTCCCAGGACGGACAGAAGTGCAATAGATGTCAGCTGTAAACATGACCAAGATAAAGGTTTTAGCAGCATTGATAAGGGTAAACAGGTGAATTGGTGGATTAATGTCATTAACGGTCGAGTATCTGAGGAGAAATACTCCTCTCTGTATCAGCAGTCCTGCTGCAATCATAGTCTATGGTCAGCAGCCAGCAAGATCATGATACACCATCAAGATCGGATGCCACTATAGTCCACAGTCATTGTCCACTGCCGCCATTTAGGATCCATCATTAGCTGCCACCTCGGTCGTGGTCCACCACCATTATCGGATGCCAACACGATAAAGGATCCGCCTTTATTACCACGATCTGCCAGCACGATACAGAATCCGCCATACTGGATCCACCATTACGATCTCTGATACTTTGTTATTACCTGTAAGACCCACAGAGGTTACATGCACGGTACCCCCTACCCTGTGTGTGTGTGTGTGTGTGTGTGTGTGTGTGTGTGTGTGTGGGGGGGGGGCTGGTGGTTTATGTGACGTACTTTGTGTTACATCATTACAAGTGCTATATAAATAAAGTCTAAATGATTGATTGATTAGCAGTAAAATGTAACATGTGCTAATATTAATCCAAACATATCAGATAGAAAAGTAACTAGTAACAGAAATAGTCATTTGATTGCACCATGAGTAATTGTCATACTTTTACTTAAGGGAGGTTATGAATGCAGGACTTTTACTTGTAATATAGTATTTTTAAAGTATGCAAATACTTTATTATAGTGAGGTTTTGAATGCAGGGCTTTTATTGTGACTGAATATTTTGTGCGCAAATACTTTTACTTAAATTCATAATCTGAATACTTCCTCCACCACTGCCTTCAGTGAATTCAAGCTGCCAGTTTCCTGCAGCAGCTGGTTTTCCTCCAGGAAGCGCTGAGCGGCGCAGTTGCCACTGCACAGATCCACGAACATCCACACCCCCTCCATCTGGCCCATTCAAGCCCATCCACACCTTCTACAGATCTACCACACGCCATATCGCGGTACCTTGCTCAGTGTCGCTCTAATGCCCAAGATGTGATTGTATGATGATGCCGTAGCCTCGCGCTGCCTCTGCACTTTTACGCACGGGTTTTTTTTTTTAACCGGGGGAATCCTTCCAGGACGTTTGACGACGCGTTGACCTTTGCTCGGCAGCGAATGACAAATCAAAGGTCGGTGTGTTGTGCGCGGAGGAGCCGCGGTCCAGAGCGCATCTTCACCACGGCACAGGACGGCGCACACGGGAGAATGGTAGAAAGCGCGCAGCAAGGTAAATCCACCTGCAAGATTGTATGTGTTTCACTCATCTGACAGAAAGGACGTGTTTTTTTTTATATTGTAGGCCAGGCTTGTATGCGAAAAGCAGAAGGAGGAGAAGAGAGCATCGTGATGTGTGTGTGTGTGTGTGTGTGTGGATGTTACATAATGTCAGGCTATACCTCTGGAAATCCTCCCCACTTCCCCCCCTCACAGCGCATCTCCGCTCGGGGGGCCAGAGATGCGTTTCATCAATACGCACCGGTTCCAAGACGTAATTCTCATACACGAGACACATTCATATAAAATGATCGAACCTGTCTCTGGGCCTCTGTGGTGACTGGATGCGCACACGGGCATCACGACTGACTTCATTTGGTGTTTTTTTTTATAGAGGTATTATATTTTACGCATGATTAATGGTGCATTCTGTTATTTCTACGTCATGCATTATGTTAAACGCCCCCTCATCCTTAAGATAAATGACATGAATGAGTGGGAAGGTTGCACTCTGATTCTCTGATTTTTTTCATCTTTTCTGCCAGCTGATGTCGGTGACGGCATTTCAGGACACCTTAAAGGCGCATGGCACGCTCCTGTGCGTCAGATCAGGTTTATGCGCCAAAACCAAGAAGCCAAGAGATTTATAGACGCCACAGCCTCGGTCAACATGTGTATTTGGAATGACAGGTTTCTTATATCATCATCATCAGCGTTATCAGAATCACCATCTTCATCTTCCTCATCCTCGTCCAGGGTAAGGCTCTGGGGTTTAGAGGACAGCTCCTCTCCTGTTGTCCAATAGCGCTCAGCTACGTCACCGCCGTCGTCACGCGCGTCACGTGAGCGGATTAACACAGCTCGTGGTGGTTTCGTGTTCTGATCACCAGTCACTGAGTCACATTTGGCTCCAGACCAGGGGAGCGTCTGACCATCCATGAGAGTTCACTTCATGGAGGCATAAGAGAAATAGATTTATTGTCGAAAATGTAGAAAAGTGGTATTTGTAATGTTTCTGTTTATGGTGCAATAAAAACAGCAGGTGGACCAGGGGTTTAAGGGGCCTTTATGGCCAAGGGCAAGGGCCTAGGAGTGAATACAGGAATCTGCGTTTTGTATTTGGATTGAAAACTGGGATTCTCCAGTTTCCAGTTCCTTACGTAAAAGCCACTGGTAAGCGCTGAGTGCAGTGCAGCGTGGATGTCTTGTGTTGTCCTGTGAGGTTTCTGTTTTTACTGCCCAGGACAAGAATCCTTGGATTGCAGCTCAAACGTCTGACAGACTCAGCCACAGATTCAAGTCCACCGCCCGGCAGCTGATCCAGCAGATTCCTGGATTCTGCTTTAACTCTTATGGGGGATGAGGGATAATCATTAATCCTCCGCCGATCCTTGAGGACGATGGTAAAAACCAGTGATGGTGGCGATACGGCTTTATAAGATACAAGGCCGCAGTCGGTTTCAGCAACGTTTCATAAAACTGTATAAAGGGTTAAAGGCTTTTTTTTTATGGATTCTTAAAGGAGAAGTAAATAACTAAATGAAATTCAAACCCTCAATATAGAATATCCAGTGTGGGTGGGACGCAGACTTGTGAACAGGTCTTTTCTTTGTTTTGTACATAATAGCAGAGCGTCACAGATACCAGTGAAGATCACAATGGCGAGTTTCCATCAGCTTATAATCTGCATTTACTGTTTGTTGTGAGCCAGTCGCCCATATTTGTGCAATGGTTTCCACATATCAATAAAACTAGGATCTGTAGTAAATGTTATGTTATGAAATGAGACAAGTTTGACATTTGCCAACACATTTTCTTTATTTTCCATTTACCTTTTCCATTTTTTTTAGCAAAAGTCTGCTTATGAATGCAAATGGGGGGGGGTGGAGCTGCAGTAGCGAGGTCCAATCCTGCTGTTCACCGCATTTTATTGTATCAAATAACTAAATGAAACCAAACTCTAAATAAAACACTTGAAGCACTTGAAGAAACAGGAATTTGAAAAGAATGAACTAAAATGACAAAAAATATATTTAAGAAAATGAATTTGAATTGTACTTTGACTTTTTAGTTTGGCCCGTGTCCCATTCACTAACACAGAGGAGGCGTGACTTGACCTATACTGCAGCCAAGCACCAGGTGGCGCTCAAGATGCTTTGGCTTCACTTTTGGGAAGCAGTCATGTCATCCATCTTCATGATCACAGTATAAATAACCTTCATCAAATCAGTAAATCTTAGTGAGATCAATAACAAATAAAACAAAAGTGTACAACATACAAGGACCATGTGTTTGGCTTCATGCGCAAGCAGCGATTATGCACGTGGCAGTGATTATGAAGCCCAAGTTGCACGTGCACATTCATGAGGGGCATCAAAGGGTAAATATCGGTCGGCACAGTTAAGAACAAGGCAGGAAGCTCCACTGCGACAATGGAGCGGCAGCACGTTTGGTCCGGATGCGACGGGTCTCGCTTTCCTCCCTCCTGGACATTCCGTTCACGCTGCGCTCCGAGCTCCCGTCTGCTCGGCTTAAAGAGTTTCCCAGGCTCATGTCCTCCTTTCAGAACCATGCTCGGTTTCCGTTGCCAGGGGACAAGGCCAAGGAAGGAACCGTGCCATCAGTGGTCAGTGGGTTTTGTCCGGCTCCGTCCAAGGGTCACAGCACAAAAAGCTACAAACGACAAACGTTGAGCTGAAATTTCAAGTTTTTTGGGATTTTGATTGGATACAAAGAGGCCCTGAACATCCAAGGCTGCAATAGTAGAGAGTGATACAATTCAGAGTGATACAGAGTGAGATTCAAGTGGTGCAGTTGTCTGCAAAACTGACTTTAGATACTCTAAGGCTGTCGGGGTCCTCAAGCATTTTTAGTGCCGGTCTAGTGTTATTTAAAATAATGATGCTGAGTGTTTTGCAGTTCTGAACACACTTAATCATCTGTGATTCATCTGTGCCTCATGTTGCAGACACCATCTGTCATACAATAACACATCTGTCTTATATTAAGTATTATACATTAGTACATTAGTATCAATCGATGATTATTTTGTCAAATCATCTGAGTCGCTCGAAATTGCTAAACATTTGCTTTGTCGTTTTTTGTCCTATATTTGTCATTAAATTGATTTCTTTATGTTCTTATTACATTTTGGGATTTAGGGAATATCATTACACAGATTCTATTGTGTCTGCAGCACTACATTTAAGGCACGTTTACCTCTGTAACAATTTAAATTCACTCATTATCCACTCACCACTATGCAGATGGAGGTGGTGGGTGAAGTGTTTGAGTCCACAGAACACCTCTGGAGTTTCAGGGGTAAACAGCTCTGCAGCCAAATCCAATACAATTTAAGTAAATGGTGACCACTTCTTCAAACGTAATAATACAACATAAAAAACATAAAATCCCTCCATACTTGGTGTCATCCAAGTGTCTGTAAGCCCCGACATTCAAATCTGACTCGAAACAAGGTCATTTACACTGTACTTTTTGCCTGAGTGTGTGATCCACGCGTAAACATGGCTCTGGGGCGATAACAGCAGATATTTAGACTAAAAACACGGTGAAAATGATGCCACAGGAGCAATATGGAGGCATCTTCTGTTATTTTCTGTCGTTTAATTCAATTGTATTGGATTTGGCTACAACACTGTTTATCCCTGACACTCTATAAGTGCTTTGTGGACTCCATCGGCAAGTGCTCAGTAGATATCGAGTACATTTTCAGTTTTGGGTGAACTATCCCTTTAATGACTGTATTTTAATTTGTTTTTTTTTTACTGATTTTGATCAAATTTAGTAGAAAATGTAGCCTTTGAAACACTCAGCATATTTTCCCAGCTACTGAGTGTGAATAATAGATGCAGCAGTAACATTAGAGGACTGTGTGTTGAGGTGGATTTCCCTTTTACTCAGTCGGGGACAGAAGCAGCAGCAGCAGCAGTAATACGCGGTGCTGAGGAAAGAGTGGAGGCGCTAGACTCTCACACACACACACCACAGGGAGAGCGAGGGAGGGAGGGAGACAGAGAGAGAGAGAGAGAGAGAGAGAGAGAGAGAGAGAGAGAGCGAAAGAGAGAGAAAGAGAGACCACCCAGGATATTTCTCCCCATCTCACCAGAGGAGACCGGTCGTCCTCTCCTCTCCTCCCCGGACATGTGGTGCACTGGGCGGCAGCAGCAGTTGTAGAAGGAGCAGCTCTGTGGTGGAGGAGGTGGTGGTGGTGGTGGTGGTGGTGGTGCAGCCTCGGCGCGTCCTCCGGGTGCCTCCTTTTGTCTTTTAACTCCTCTTCTGTGTCCGTCGGTAATGAGCTTGCTGGGGGCCTACAAGAAAAAGACCAGTTACGATGGCTATGAATCTTTGCAGTTGGTCGATAGCGGCGGGGAGAGCTTCGGTGTCGGCAGCGGCACAGGAGGAGAGGAGGAGGAGGAGGAGGAGGAGGTGGAGGAGGAGGAGGAGGAGGAGGCGGCAGCGGCTTACTCGGAGGCTCCATAGCGGCCACACTTGGACCGAAGGCGGGCCCGCTGAGAAAGGAGGACTGCAGCACCATGGACAGCTCAGGTAAGAGTCTCCGATTGGGGGCTGACGTGGAGAAGCTGCTGCAGGTCTGTGTGGAGACTTTACACCGGGGTTGTGTTTCTGCAGAGGGCTGACGTGACTGAAAGTGTGCAACCATGCTATCCCCTCTGGAGCTCCCAGCCATTATCCCACCTAAAATGCAACTACTATCGCCCACTTACACATTAAGATATGTCCCATGTGATTGGCTATTTGCAAAATTGCTGTTATGATATGAGGGAAACGAAATGCAATGCACATGACAGAGTTAATCCGGCAAATTGTTTATTTGTTATGTTATAAAGTGTTGGAGATGCAAAGCAAATGTTGTACAATGTACAATAAAGGCATTATTTTCTATTCACACCATAGATTGCACCTAATCTATATACGACTGTGTTTTTCAGACGCATTAAGTGCTCAAAGATCTTTGACATTAATTTAGTATATTTTGAATGGTCATACATATATTTCAGATAATATTCACACATATAGTAGCGTATGCAGTGATACTCGTTCATAGTATGGAAACGTTTACACAAACTGTTCCAAATGTTTTACACGTTTTAAAAGGTTTATTCAATTTATTAACCACATGAAAGGCCCTATTAACTTTCTGATATATGTTTTAAATATCCAATAATTATATAGCATGAGTTTTAGTCTAACCTGCTTAAATGATGGATTAATAGTCTAATAAAAAAACCTATCTTTAGCTAGATATCATTGCATCTGTTAATCATTAATCTAATGACAAATTCTTGACATGCTCTGTTGGATCCAGTCACAACAACTGCAGGTGAGGCTTGTGCCCGCCTCTGCCCTGTATTCACCTCGCTGCAGTGCTCTTTGGAGTCGCCGGCCTCCAGGGGACCGACGTTTGTGTGAAACAAAAGGAGGTGGAGGAGGAGGGTGGGCGGGTCAGCTGAAGGGAAGGAGGGTTGGGGTTTGGGGGTGGAGAAGGGGGCGGGGTCCAGTGTCAGATGTCTCTGTGTGGCTGGGTTAGGAGGCTCCCTTTTGATGTATGCATGTGTGCCTGTTTCCCCCCCCGTCCGTATGTGACATCCATCTGTCCCATTCACAAAACCCCCGGATTTGAGAGGGTAAAGGTTGGCACTCTAGAAGGAGGGAGACGCATTCAAAGAAACTATTGATCTCTTGGCAAAGCCGAGAGCCAGTGCTGTGCCGAGTGCTGCTAATGTACCGCTCTCAGTTTCTGTGAGCGGCCGGCCGCTCTGCAGCTTCATTACCTGACAGAGCTCTGTATCACAGCCTGTATCGGAGCCTCCCCCTGCATGGTTTCTGTATATTTGCAGGGTTGTTTTGTCACCGTAGCCGACTCACCAGCCTGCACACTCCCACATCCATCTGGTTACTGACACAGAGGCCCGTCGACCAGGGAAGCGACAGGAAGATTCACACACAGATAAAAACATAGAATGGAGACGAACAAAGGATGTTAAAGAGGTGTAGAAGTATATTTACATGAGGAACATATAGAACAGGAAACATTACAAGAAAGATCAAAATCAGATGGACACAGTAGACGCAGTTGATCTTTGGACAATAAGAATTAAATAAACTCATGTTCGAGAAGTTTAAGGACATTGATTATGTTGAATACAGGACCTGTAGTTTGCTTAAAGAATTATGTCACTGCGGTAGAAGTCAGATATTTAATATTTTTACTGTTATATCTGACCAAACAAAGATTATGTCGAACACTAGAAGACCAGTGGACGCTAACATCAGTGTTGAAACTCCTCCAAGTGTAGGCGCGATGACTCTGAGAGGTCAAAAGATGTTTATCGGAAGAAACAAATATAATTTTGCAACTCAAATTATGTTTTATATGCAACATTGAAGGGGGCTTGCATTTGATATACAGGCCTTGACCTGACCTGACTCCAGTGTTACATGTTTTAAATATTTTATTCGTTGCCAAAGTTCAACAACAATACAAATTTATGACCTGAATAACAGAGCTGTCATCAGATATTCATTAGCTTGTTCGGACACTGCAGGTTCAGGTCGGCACTTATCTCAAGGAGAAGTGATATATTGATATTAAATATTAGACTAATTCAAATCCATGTCAAATGCGGGTATACTGTGAGTTTCGATATTTTAGACCCAGCATCATTCACGCTGTATGGATGGATTTAGGGAGAAATATTTGGGGCTGTAGGAAGAAGCCAACATCTCTGGACATAACTAGAACCGTCTCTCTCTTTCCTAAGCCTCCCTCTGTCTGTCTCTCCCTCTGTTTCCACTGGGTGACGCTATAAACTGCATATCAAAGATGGACGACGCATCTTAACTTTGTACAAAAATGAAGCCAAAACATCCCAGATACGGGCGCCGCCATCTTGCACTTTTGGCGCCGTAGTGATCCCAGCCAATCGTGACGTTTCCACCCAGTTTTTATGGTATCGAATTAACTTAAGCTAATAGGAACAATTAAAAAATATACATCTGTATGATAAGAACTACCTAAAATGCTAGAAACCGTCTTTGGAAAAAAAGTTTGACTTGTTAATTTGGGTTTATGACCAATACTGCAACCAGCCACCAGGGGGCGATCAAGATGATATGGCTTCACTTTTCGGGAGCTGTCAAATCATCCATCTTCCATCCAGTATGTGATGTTGTTATACAGTCTATGGTCGACTCTGTGGAGGCTGTGGTCCTGATCCTTTCTAGGGGAACAGCTCTCTCTCTTTCTCTCTCTCTCTTTTCTGATAACTTTGAATTACTTCTTTTTCTGTCATCATCACCGCTGCCGCTCTACCTGTGCAGGTATCGAACATGAGTGGCGGATCCAGGCCGAGCTGGACATAAGCTCTTGATTTCAAGGTAGAGCAGGATGTAGGCTTTTTGCTAAAACATCCTGTCATGCTCCCTGACAGAGAAATCTGCATAGTAATGAAGTTAAAAATAGACGGAACCTTACTGGTGAAATGACAGCGTTAGGCAAGAGGATCACGCTCAATATGTTGAAGGAATAGTTTGATGTTTGGGGAATATGCTCCTTGATTTCTTGCAAACACTTTCCTATCTGCATGTGAAACTACCACCAAATATTTCCCAAACTATTTCTTTAAATAAAGTATGAATAATACGTATATGACAGCGGCGTGTGTGTGACAGCTATGTGGAGAGCCAGAGAGAGAGAGAGAGACTGGTCAGATCACAAGAGTGTGGATACCCAACCTGAGCCCAGTGGGACACGTCATGACTTGAAACTATGTTCGGGTTCAGGTCTTGCTTGTGGAAAACATCAGACTTTGTTCAGGCTCCGACACAAAGCACAGAACAGCTGTTGGGTTTGGGTCAAGCTCGGTTAGTTTTCTTCCTGGGATAGGACGGATTCCAATTGAGGTGTGAGCCACACTCACAGAAAATCCACTTCAGAAAGCTGAGGATCGTTTATTTGCAGTGCAGTTTCTCAGGATTAAAAAAATAGTCCTATACTGTTCAAGGCAGATGTCAGTGATGCAGGATGCTTTAATTATTTGATTGGTCCTTTTATGGCGTTAATGTTAACATTGTATGCCATTCCTTTCAGAATGAATGAATGGCCTTAGGCTTGTGAAGCCCTTTCAGATCTGAATAGATAAACCAAAAGTGCACAATACCCGTTAATGAATAAAAACTCTAACTTCTACCTTAAACTACCATGGGGGACTTTCGCGTTTCACTTTTATTAAGCACAAGAAACAAATTTAAAGGTTCAGTGTGTAGAATTTAGTGACATCTAGTGGTGAAGTTGCATGTTGCAGCTAAACACCCCTCACCAGGCTAAGTTACATTTGAGCAGCGTGAGTTCAACAAGCAGGACCTTTACCCTCAAGTCGAAAAAATAAATCCCTGTCACAAATGTCAAACTTCTGCAGTCAGAGATGAAAAGTCTAAATTTGGAAATTAACGAGACTCTCAAATAAGACATTGCGGAGGAGGATGGAGGAGAAGAGGCATCAAGAATGGGAAAGTTAGGTTTTGATGAAGGAGAGGAAAACACAGAAAACTTCATCTCAACAGAGTTTCTGTCTAGACAGACTTCCTCTGAGGCGCTGTGTGTAATGGCTTTGTAAATACGTGTTTAATCATGAAAGTCTTCTGCTCTGAATTCAATTTTTAACGTGTCCCTCCACTGAACCACAAATGTTTATCTAGAAAAATAAAAAACTGACACATCTCTGAGATGTTTCTTAGGCGGAAAAATGAGGATTATGAGTGAACTGTCAGCTCTAAAGAGAGAATAGGAGTTTAAATTGAATTAACCCTTATTCAGTTGTGATCCTTCCAGCCCCCACAGTCTATGAGAACCTTATATTTCATTTCATTATTTCATTGTTGTGACTTCAATTTTTTTAATGCTCTAATAATCAGAAAACATTTCTCAAACTGTCCTTTGCTGCACCTCCTCTTTTCAGCCTCTGTCTGAAACCCTTGGTTTTAGGTCCTGTCTCTTTAAGACCCCCCCCCCCCAATAAATACCAGTCTGCTCTGATTGGTGAACTGAAAGAGGAACTGGAAGAGGAAAGAGAAAAGCTAATTTAAAAAGAAGAACTAATCTAAGAGTGACTGTTTCAGGTCTACACCGAATCAAACACTGTGCCCCACTGGCATAAAGCAAAAATGACTTCTTATTGTCTATTAGCTGTTCCTCTTCGTGGCAACAACATCACACAATCTGCAGCCAACCACCAGTAATGATACTGTTTTATCTCACCCTGATGTGCTCAACTTCACCTCTGCGAGCATTGGCCAGATAAAGATGGAAGTCCAATGTATGGACTCGATCTGGAGTCGTACAAGGTTCCTGCAGAGTCGCCAAGAGAAATCTTTTTATGGGATCGTTGGCGATTCGGAGAAGCTCCCTTTCCACTTGTTCTCCTGAATTTCTTCCGTTAGGTGTAAATTGCATTTGTAGTCGTGCAGTAAGGGGTTACCAGCAGAGAGGGTTGATAGTGTCTGCAGCAGGAGAGAAAATGAAGAAGAGGCACAGTGATCTTCCTCTAGCTGGACCTTATCACCTTCACCTGTATCTCCGCTATAAATCAAGTTTTAATATAAAATCATTAATCCAGCTTTGGCTTTAATGCAACACATGAACTACTCTCTCCTTATTTCTCTAGTGTTTCCCACTTTGCACCAAATCCTCGACTACTTGTTATACATATGCACATAGACACAGACCCTGGACGTCTGAATGACTCCACCTGAGTCAGAGGCTGTTCCCAAGGAAAGGTGAAGCTTGTTGGGACCTTACCCTCAAGGTCCCCTCTATTAGAACCATCGACTCAGAGAGTTGATTCACAAAGTTATTGATTATTGGTGTGTCGGTGGGTGGTCTCCTGTGACCAGAGTCAGATGCTGCCCATTTAAAGAACGCCAATGGGTGCTGATAGTGACACAGACACATAGCCCCCCCGATGGTATGCGTTTTATTTAGTGTCTTATCTCTTGTGAGCTTGGGCAAGTGTTGTCTAACACAGTGAAATGTGTCATCTGATTTCTGATTGGCTGATGTCGTTCCCCAGAGGTGGACGCCAATTCTGGCGGCGGACTGCTGGACATGGTGAAGGGAGGAGCGGGGAAGTTCTTCAGCAACTTCAAGGACAACCTGAAGGACACGCTGAAGGACACCTCCACCAAGGTCATGCATCAGGTTGCCACGTAAGTGAATCTTATATTCCCACCTGCACCGTAGCAAGGTGCTTTTACTGTTTTACTCAAAGTTGACCATGCTCATCAAATGCCATGACATCATTGGTTTGAATGGTATTTCTCTTTATACAACAGAAGAGGTTCAATATTTCCACAACTTGTTTGGATGTTTCAGTGGTGTCAAGACAAACTCCCGACAAACTCTGGTCCCCCTTTTCTTTGCTGTACAAGCTGTGGCCCATGTGCACTTCCCTAGGCCGGGGCAGTGCATGTACGCGCTCACACAGATTGTAGCCTGGGGCAGGAATCATACAGCTCGTGGCCCGGGGCGGGCTTCTGTGTAGTTCGAAACATTTCACTGGTAATGTGCTTGCACAAGTTGGAAAATATGTAAAGGTCCAAAAGATCTACAAATGTCCAGTTCCCACAGCTCTGGGACAGGATGAGCGTGGCAGGGGGGGGGGGGGGGTTGCTCTTTTTATCGAACATACTGTGTTACAATGGCCAGTTTGGTCTACAATAAAATAAATGATGACGTTCCTTGAAGTTGAAGACCAGACTCCCACAGTGAGACTGGAGTTATGAGCCACATCTACAAATCAAACACAATGACAGCCAGCATAATGCTGCTACTACTGAAAAACATATTTAAAAACACGGATGATATAATAGCATTCTTTGCATCTGAAATGCTTTGATTGTTGTAATTGCACAATCCAGATTCCTGTAGTAAGAATAACATGATTCAAATATAAAGGATATATTATATATTATAATGAAAAAAATCATTATAATAATATTTAATTATCAATGTTTTGATGTCATCTAATTGCATGAATGTATATCTATTATACATTTGTCTGTCTAAATGGTGAAGTGATGGTTACACTGTTGTTTGTGTTGTTGAATCTAAAGTAAGTCAGTGACAGATTTAGAAGGAGGCAGCCGAGTCTGGCACAGCTCGGTCGGCCCAGTGTGTTTGTGCACAGGCATCTGCACAGGGCAGCACAAAGGGGCCTCTGTGCTGTCAGGAACACACACACACACACACACACACACACACACTATTGACTAAGCAAATTTGACGGTGATTATTCCTCTCTCGTGTCTCCTCTCCTCTGCTGCTAGACCAACTCCCACTCTTCTGTTGTTCCCTTGTGCTTTCTGCCACCTCTCCCCTCTCCTCTCCTCCTTGTCTCCTCTCCTCTCCGTCTCCTCTCCTCTCCTCTTGTCTCCTCTCCTCTCCGTCCATCGCACCTCTCCTAGCTGAATTATTCATGGCGGTTCATCGTGCCAAATGGCCGGTGCACTGCTGATACAGAGGGATTCATTTCATCAGGGCCCCGTGTGTGTTTGTGTGGACGAAGTATGTATGTGTTCGAGTGGGTGGTTGGGATAATGGGGTGGTGGGAGGAGCCTACTGGACTGACTGGCTGAAAACCTCAGAAAAGGAAGGTAGAAAGGCGGTACTACAATAATGTACCACATTTTAGTGAACTTCAGGTGTCATCAGGAACTATCCTCCGGTGTGTTGTTGTACAAACAACATTCCCTCGCTTTATTTAGAGACGACAGACGGAACAGTTTCAGGAACACGAGGTTGTACTTTCTAGTTTCTAGTCCTTATAAATAAATAAATCAGCTTCACTATCTAGTACGTTGGATCTACAGAGCAGTTCCCAGCCCGATGATAGGATTATACAGATGTAGAATTATAATCCTGTGTAATGAGCGTCAGTGGTTCGTCCGTGTCGAGTCTGTTCATGAAACTTGGAGGTAAAGCCATCAGTTCATTTGAGAGACATAATAAAAGGGGGTGGAAGGCGTCTGGCGCTCATAGGACTTAATGATGACGTCCCTGCTCTTAGTTTACACCTCAGCGGTTTGTCATATTTATAACTGAGCAACCAACTGCAAACAAACAATCTGCTTCCTGTTTACACAAGCACATGTATGACCAGTGTACGCCAACACATCCCTCCACCGAGGAGGGACTGTTTGTTTGCTTATATTTTTATTTGCAGAATCACATTTATGATCAGGAATCGTTTAGACTTTTTTTTGCGGACAAGGCGACATTTTTAATAAATCAGATTTAGCGAATTTAAATGTGGTCTCATGTGGGAGGACTGATGTATTTTTAGTTTGATATTGGTTTTAAGGCGTGTTGCTATGGACAGAGATGACTTCTGATACATCAAAAATCGAAAACACACGTTGTGTGTATGCAGACTTATCAGTTTGGATTCAGTGTCATCAACCTTGACGCTGTTGTCAGCAGAAAATCGTATAGTTCACGATCAGATTTTCTCTAGAGTTGCACAGTTTGCAGTTTGGAGGTTTTCCCGGCAGCATCAGGTTGTGTATCGGTCATTTCTTATTTAAAGAGACAGTTTCATACCTGTGTATCGGCAAACACTGTTGGATGTCTTCATAAGAAATTCACACGAACGTGCCTGATTTATGGTCAAAGCCCTGCGAGGCGTTAACCAGGCGCAATGTGATTGGTTCCTCTCTGCTTCAGTCTCATCTATATGCGAGGCGAAGGGCCGTCGCTGAATTATTGAACGCGGCCTGTTTGTTTATTTGTTTGTTTACCTGACTGAAGAGGGAAACCAATCAGGAGACAGGACTCACCAGTGTGTTTGTGTGTCTGTGAGCGGTGGAGTCCGGGTGGCTGCTGTGGTGAAAGGCATCGTGTCCTTGGTCTCTAACCAGACTGCTCCCCCACCACCACCTCCAAACCCCCCCCCCCCCCCATCCCGTCAGAAACACATTCATCTCTGTCTGTCTCCATTCTGTTTCCTCTGGACGTGGATTAATACAATCCAGATTAAACAAGTCACAAATGGAGTCAACTGTTTTGGCCAAAAGAGAAAAGGTAAAATAAATGATTGTGGAGAGAAGCATGCAGGGAATGTGAAGAGCCCAAATTTAATATCTACTGGGATCTAACCCACTTACACTGTGTGTGTGTGTGTGTGTGTGTGTGTGTGTGTGTGGTGTGTGTGTGTGTGTTTTGGTGTGTGGAGACTCAGTTAGAGCACCTCTCATCTGATGTAATCTGGCCTAAATTGCCTTTTGTGCCCCTGATGTTTACTTTACTATTATCAAGCAGCGTGGTGCTGGAGCTTGTGGATACTGTGTAGTGTGTGTGTGTGTGTGTGTGTGTGTGTGTGTGTGTGTGTGTGTGTGTGTGTGTGTGTGTGCACAGTTATGCAGCAAGCTAAACACACTTTCTGTAAAAGTTGAATATATCCATTGTCTTTTGAGGTGAAATGCAGCGATTATGATGCCTACAGCTTGGTTGACAGTCCTGAAGCAATTAGAAAATGAATTGCAAAATAAACAGCCACAAAACAGCTGTAATACAACAACACAACAACAGAATGTTTACCTGAAATCAACTGCTGCTGACAAAGGATTATCTCAACTGCATTACAAAGTCATTTGAGGAGAGATCACAAAATGCTTTGTAACATTTAGCTCTTTTATCTTTTATAAAACTATGGTCAAAAACATATATATCAAGATAAAAATGTTCATATCATGATGTGTGGTCATTAACTAGGGATCTCAACCTTCTGATCTGACATACGACATAAATCTCTATGTATTAAGAAGGAAACACAAATTGCATTTGCACACATTTCTGGCTCGATTAAAATGGCTGAAATGAATGTTGATGGTTTTAAAAGCAGCCAGTGTATTTGAAATTTTAATATAAGATTGTAATTTTTATTTTAAAATTCTCTTTTGAGTGTAAACAGCATTTGTTGACTGATTAACACAAATATAAATAAAGGTGGAAAACTGCCCCAGAGGCAGATTTCCTCTTCTTGTGTCCTTCCCCTTATTCCTCGCCGCACCTTGCAGTTCATTTTAATTGGCTGCAACTCAATCCTCCAGAGGTCAGGGAGACTGCTTATTTGTATACTGCGAGGCTATTGGCCGTGAACATGTAAACCTGACACCTGACCTGCTTCTTTCCTCTATTAGCTCAGTATCTATTTCAGGAGACGGCAGGTAAATCACTGATTTACACAAAGCACGTCCGATATCTCCAGTCATATACCTTCAAATATCTCAAAATGTTTTTTAAAACATGCTTTGAAATGATCTTGCGAGCCATAAAAACAACATGTGAGCTGTGTTATATCAAGGAAGCTTCATCTATTTACACGCTTTAGTAAACCACCCAGATTTGAGTATTTCTGTGAAACCTGCCATTCAGTCTGGTCTAAACATTTAGAATTGGATTAGAATAGAAACCTGATCTATGGTCCAACTACTTCCTTATGGAGGGATCAGGAGGGAGGAGTTATGGCGGGTTTATGAAGTCACCACATTTCACACTGATGGATTTAACTCAGTTTGGCAGTTTTGCTTTTTCAAGGCTACGTTCCGCATTATGACAAATAAAGTTTCTAAAAATTGAAGAAGCACAATTTATTAGCTAGAATTACATTTACCTGAATTCTGGTCTTATTTGTATTTCGATGTGAACCCGAACCCTAAGAAGCTCTTAACCTGCTCTCACTCGACAGCAGGCTAATAGTGTAGCTCCTGCATTACACAACCAGCTCAAGGATTAGCCTACAGTGTATCAGGGGCAACGGCAGCGCTCCTTAACCACACAGAGATTACTGGCCGAGATCAGCGCTGCTCGGAGCATTTTCACAGTTGGTGACAAGTCAACTCAATTTGATGCACATTAGCCGACTAATGTAGATTGCATGATAAGCTGCAGCACAGTGCGTAGCCGAGCAATTTGCTGCTATTGGGTGGAAACATTTTTTAAGAGGGAGAGAGAGAGCAAACCTCTCAGGCAGGTTGCACCAAATTTCACACAGTCACACATATCCCCCCTAAATATGATAATTCTTTTCATCAAGATCCATGAATTATGAAATATTGGTGAAAATGTAAAAAAAAAACTCTGTATCTTGAAATGTTGAAGAAAGTGAAAAAGCATTTCCTGGACTCTGCGCCAAAAATGTTATTTCTTCTTTTGTGTCCCATCTTCCCACCAAGTTTTGTGGAAATCTGTTTTTAGTTTTTTTGCGTAATCTTGCTGAAAATCAAACAAACGCACCGGGGGTTGAAAACAGAACGTCCTCGGTGGAGACACCAACTCTTCAAATCAACTGTCCGCTTGTGAATCTGCAGCTCGTGGAAATAAATCCCACTCCCTCCTCACTCCCTTCCCACTCTGCAGCTGCCCTCTAGTGCTTAATAAACACTGTTTTCCACATCCCTCAGTGGACGACTTGTTAGCACGCGTGCACCGCAGCCGCTCCCAGAAAACAGTCCGTATGGAGGAGCATGCGTCTGGTAATGAAAGGCGACGCCGCTCAAGCGAAGGATTCACATATGGTCGTTCTTTTGATCCTGCTGCAGCTCGGCGCGCCTGAAAGAACCTGACATGCCCACAGACACACATGTGGAGGCTTCTGCTCTGAAGCCTGTTGAGGAAACGCAGAGCGTGCAGCCTGATGCACTGAGGTGGAGAGATGGTTCAACTCTCTGGAGGCTGGACGTTCATTTATTCATCTTATTTAAACTGTCTGAAAAATAGAGTAGTATGAAAATAGAATACACAAAAAATAATGGTTAATACAATAGTACTCTTGGGGAATTTGTACATGTGATATTATTTATCTGCTATAGTCTAACTGCATGAAACCAGTTGGTGAAATTCATCTTTAAATGGTTTGTTTCCCCCCCCCCCCCCCCCCAGGTACACTAAAGGGGAGCTGGACATTGCCTACATCACATCACGCATCATAGGTAACACATGTGTTTGTTGCTAATGCTGATGTGTGAGATGTGTGTGAAGTTTCACTCTAACAATGTAATAACTGGTTTACAACATCCAAGGACACTGAGACAACTTATTTTACAGAAACACGTAGATGAGAAAGTTAAAAAGTGATTTGCATCGCGTGTACATTAGGATGTCAGATAAATCTCAAGCTGCTTCAGACAGGCACTGAAGTCTGGAAATATCAGAGTGAGCCCACATGAGAAAACAGCAGGAAAAGAAGAAGAAGAAACGGAAATCGAGAGTTTTTCTCGATCAGGGCCGATGCCGGTGCGGATGTGCAAAAACACGAGATTGTCAAAGTAGATATTATACGTCCTGGCCCTTAAAAGCTAAACCCACACGCTGACACTCGTCTTAGTTCGTCTGCGGACATTTTTCTTTCGTTGTGTTCTTGCTGTGTTCTTCATATGTGAAAGACAAACTCCAGAAAAAGTCCAGACCCCAATTCCCCCGGACATTTCCCGTCATGTCTGAAAACGGCTTCAGGCGGTGCTGACATGTACTCACACAAACACAAACACAGATGTCTGCTCCTCCATCTTTCCCGCTGTTCTTCTCGCATCATCAAATCTCTTACAGCATTGCACAGAGTGAGCGAGCAGCAGTGTGTCCTTTAGAGGACGAAGTCAGCTGTACATTGGTCACCCGAGGGCGTGTATCCCATCATACTTAGTGTGGTGCAGGCACTGATAGTCATGCCTCAGTGTTGACCTACACTATGTGCGCGCCACATATTTCAGTTTTAAATTCACCTATTTGCAGATCTGTAGTCAGCATTGTTAAAGTATCTCATCCAGCTTCTGAAATACGATGTCTCTTTATTGCAGTAATGACATACCCAGCGGAGTCCGTGCAGATCGGCTATCAGAACCACGTGGAGGACATCCGCTCCTTCCTCGACAGTCGCCACGCCGACCACTACACTGTTTTCAACCTGTCGCAGCGCAACTACCGCGGCGCCAAATTCTCCAACAGGGTGAGTGTGACACTGGCTCAGATGAAGTCGTTGCAGCTTTATTAGTCAGTACTTAGTTGCGAGTGGTTGTTGGATTATTTAAACACCAGAGTGAGATGTGGAAACCTATTTACAGCTCACTGGCTATTTTTGCTACATGTGCTCATAAAGTGTCAAAGCATCCAAAGTGCTCCCATTGGAGGAGGAGGTACACAAACATTTTACTAATAGACAAAAATGTACTGCAGCTAAACCAGGTGGGATGAACGGTTTTGCAACGTGACTTTGCACCATAGCCTGTTTTTTAAAAAGCTTTACACACAACAGCTCAGTAATGAGCATCAACACAGAGGCAGGTTAATTGCAATGCTCCATTTACTCTGTTTCATTCTGTCTCTATGATTGTGCGACGTGTGCAGTAAGGAACCGCAGCATGTGACCCCAGTATCATCTCCTTCAGCACTTATGCACAGCTGGATTTAGATCCGCGTACAGGTGCAGTGCATGTGTGCAGATGTGAAGATTGCCCACCGTTCAGACACCGAGGAGTCAAGCTGTGGAGTGAACATGGCTGAGTCGGCCCCCTGTCTGCCCGTTGGAACTCACTTTATCTCCAGCAGATGACTCATCGTGGCAACTGGTGTGTTGTGTTGCTCCGCTGCTGCAGTGCTGTTGCTATAACCTGCACCTCTCCTCCCTCCTCTCCTCCCTCCTCTCCTCCCTCCCTCCTCTCCTCTCCTCTCCTCCCTCCTCTCCTCCCTCCTCTCCTCCTCCCTCCTCTCCTCCCTCTCTCCTCCTCTCTCCTCTTCTACTTCCATGTGTTTCTCCTCCCTCCTTCTTCTTTTGCTCTATTTCTATTTCCATCTCATTTGCTCTCTGACTTGTCTTGGCCTCCCCCTCTCTTTTTCCCCCTGCACCATCTCCTCTCCAGGTCTCCGAGTGTCAATTGGCCGTCCCGCCAGGCTCCCAGCCTCCACAACCTGTTTGCTGTGTGTAAGAACATGCACAACTGGCTCAAGCAGAATCCCAAGAATGTGTGTGTCATCACCTGCTCGGTAAGAAAACGACCCCCCCCCCCCCCCCCCCCCCCCCCCCTCTCCTTCAATTTAATTTTGACTGATTGTCCGGATTATATTAAAACGGTAGAGGAGCTTCTGAAACACCTTTTTTTGTATGGATGCGTTTCGACTGTCTCTCAACATTCTGTAGAGTTTTAATTCTCCTGTGACCCATTTGTGAGTCTATGCATAGTGTTGGAAATATGCCTCCACTGGACAAACTGAAATGTCCTCCCAGTCCTCCCAGTCCCCCAGTGTCACACATTTCAGTGACTCACTTTATCACCATCACAGGTTTAATTGTCAGCTTGACAATTTTAGAACAAACAGAACATAATGGTTGTACTGTGACAGTTTAAAATTAGAGTAGATGCTTATTAGTCATTTAATCAAATCATCACCATGTTTTTCATCCAATAAACGCAAAACAAAACGAGGCCTCATGCAACTAACTTCACTGACAAAAGATTTGTAATTTTAGAGGTTTGGTAAAACATCTAGAACATCTGTTATATAATTTGTGGACTTGTGTTCTCAAATTATCCAAAGTGTTTCCAACGATGTTGAAACCCAGAGAAATCACACATTTTAGTCAAGGTAACATATGACGTTTCATTCTGGTCGCCTTTATTGTGTCATTTACTTTGCCCGTCTCTGCTGTTGGCAATGGTGGTGAAGACCACAACTCCCATGATCCATTGCTGCTTCATAACGTCAAACTAGGTCTTTTGTTATTGTTTTGATTGAAAGACCCCTAGTGGCCAAGGTTATGTATTGTCCATTTGCTGCCCCCAAAAAGTTTTGCTTGGCAGAGATCAGTTTAGGAAAGAAAAGCCAAACTTTTATTTTTACAAAACACTTTTATTCCATCTGTGCCGACCCACTACAACATCGACATTGTCAGGAAAGTCGAGCCCAGCTAAACTCGCCCCCTAAATACTTTGCTCTAGAAATGTTTTCCCCCTGAATCCACAGTGAGACTTTGTTGTGATTCAGCGACGGCACTGTACGGTGGAGGCCGTGGCCAAGTGGCTGTGGTTTGGCTGTTGCTTGGCAAACGGCTCCATCTTGCATAATCCTCCACAGACAGTTCCTTTCTGAAAAAAAAAGGAAAAAAACTTTCACAAGAATGTTTTTGTCTCCCTGCAACCTGAAATGACCTCGAGTGAATTTAAACAGAGAATGCATTCAGCAAACAGTATTTTCACTGACATCCACAGCATTCATGAAGTGTGAGTCACTGCTCAGAGGCTTCAATGCAACATGTTCACTCTTGATGCGACACCAGGATGTAAATGTAACTGGTGCAGAGGTTAACATTTATGCCAGAAGAGAGCAGTTTGTATATATATATTCACGAGTTTATCCATTTTTGATCTGTTTCTCCAGGATGGTCGCGCTCTTTCGGGCGTTCTGGTCTGTGCCATGTTCTGCTTCTGCCACCTCTTCAACAACCCGGTTCCTGCCATGCAGCTGCTCAGCGCCAAGAGACCAGGATCGGGCCTCTGGCCTTCGCACCGCAGGTTCGCATCCTCCGACACGACGCGAGAGAAACAGAGGGCAAGTGAAAGAAAGAAAGAAAGAAAGAAAGAAAGAAAGAAAAGAGGGAGAGTTTGCCTTTCACATAAGCGCAGTAAGAGATTGTCAGAGTCAGACGTGTTCAACGCTCTCGCATCTTTCCGAGTTGACATCTTAGTCTGCGTCTTTTATGACACCTCTTTCTCAGCACGAGATATTTGTATTCCTTTTATTTTTTTTTTATTTTGTGCTGCTATTATTATGCTAGTTAATAATTAACCAACTGTGTTTGGTGTGTTCGAAATTAGTTGTAATTTTCAGGTATATTGGTCTTTACTGAAATTGGAATACTTTTCAGTGTCCAAGAAAAAAACATTGATTGAATTTGGTTAGAAACACATTGACATCCCGGTGTATTCCACCGGTTCACATAATTGTGAATTGAATGCAGGCACAGAAACAAAGGCTGATGAAGGTGAATTAAATAACAAAACACAAAACAGCCGAACAGTCACTGAAGGCAAAAGAACTCAAACTCTAGACACAGAGGACTCAAGCACAGGGACTGAACACATGAGGTGCAGGTGCAGGCGGTCGCAGGAGCGGGAAAATCAGACAGGAAGTAAAGTGAGAGACTGAAGCAGGAAATGAAGAACTCAACGTGCAAACAAAGAAGAATCCAAATCTACACAACAGAGTCCAAACACAAGGAAACACAGATGAATCCAAAACAAATCCAAAAAGCGTTTCCAAAAGGTCCGAACACAAGACGTTCAACCACAGAGAATCATGACGACCCATTCAGAGGATGATGCACATTTTAGATTATGGCAAAGCAGCAGAATTTGAGACCACGGGCAGCAAATCAAAATACATGTAGTCGTCAAACAGTGTAGCCGACAGTCATCGGTTTCCTCATTGTGAGCATGAACCTCAGCCCGCGGAGGTCGGACTTGTTTACCCTTTCAGCCAGTAGCTGTCGTATTTAAATGCTAATGAAAGAATCTTAGCGTGAGTCACAGTCTCAGTGGACGGTCACGGAGAGTTTATGGAAATCGCAAGCAAATAATTCGATTCTGGACGGAGCTCAAAGTCCCTTAAATCTGTTTGGCTGCACTCGGGATGTTTCGACTCTTTTATACCTGCTCTGTATTTGCTGTTGCTGGCTTGATACAGCGTCAGGTGCAGGAGACTGTAATGAGCTCCCAGTAAGTATATATATATATAACATTGGCCAGTTTGTGAAGGACGATGATGACGAAGCAGATCTTTTCCTGTCCCTGTCCACATGCAGGTACATAGGCTATGTGTGTAGCATGGTGTCGGAGAAGCCCAGCCTGCCTCACTCCAAGCCACTGGTGATCAAGGCCCTCACCATGAGTCCGGTCCCCTGCTTCAACAAGCAGCGCAGCGGCTGTCGGCCCTTCTGTGACGTCCTCATCGGAGAGACGAAGATCTTCACCACCTCGCAGGAGTATGAGAGGATGAGGTAGGGACCGGATGCTCAGTGTAAAGCACTAGATGCTATATATATATATATCATTCATTCTTAATTACCACCACGTTTGTTCTCCCCTCACTTACCCACATTTATCTTCTTTCCACTCTCTGTGTCCCGTGCTTCGTCGCAGAGAGCACAGGGTCCAAGAAGGGAAGGTGGTGTTCCCTCTGGGCGTCAGTGTGCAAGGAGACGTCGTGGTTGCTATCTACCACATGAGGTCGACCATTGGAGGACGTCTACAGGCCAAGGTACACATTTAGTCCTGCACTGTCCCAAATCCATGTTTCCCAAATATTTTTCTCCACATCTGGCGATCCTCATAAAATGATCTCGCGAATCCTGCAGGGCTTGAGACCCCCAGTCTTCCTCACTGAGCTTTCACTAAACTTTATTTGTCCTTCTCTTATCAGGTGTCCAACACCCAAATCTTCCAGATCCAGTTCCACACTGGCTTCATCGCTCCTGGAACCACCGTGTTACAGTTTAACAAGTAAGGACATTTCTTCTGTTTAATCACGAGTACTAAAAACAAGCATCTCTTTAACTATTCTTTACATGTATTATATATTTTAGAACAACAGTTCCAGTCCCTTTTATACATTTCCTTTCACGATGCACCTTATCTCTCCTCTCAGACCCGACCTGGATGCATGCGACTCTCCAGAGAAGTATCCCCAGCTGTTCCATGTGATCCTGGATGTGGAGGTCGAGGGGGTGGACAAGCAAAAAGACCTGACGCCCCCGTGGGAGCAGTTCCCCTGTAAAGACCTGAACCCCAACGTGCTTTTCTCCTGCCACCAGGAACACCAGGACGCGCTGGCTATCGCTGGTACTGTGGCGACGCATGTTTAATCCATAGAATAGTAATGGTTGAGGTGGGAAGCTCAATGTGGAAGATTCGTACACGTATATATATTTATATATATATATATATATAGACATAGACAAACTAATGTGCCTCTCATTTTTGCTCCTACAAGATGAGATGGAGGGCTTGGATCTGGAGGGTAAGAGAGGAGGCCACAGATCTGTTAGAGAAACTGTTCAAGACATTCATTAACCAGGGGCTTGGTTTTAATTCAATTAGATTATTAAGGCATTTAATTGAAATATTGATAATTCTCTACTTGACTGATTCCATTCGTGATCTGCACTGACTGAATTGAAATCAAGCCCACACTTGTGATGCAGGGATATGTCATTTTGGTAGAAAATGTTACGCTTGCCGCTCTGGCGCGACGACTCTTGGGACCCGAATAAATTACAGCTGTAGTCGAATTGAATCCCTGAACACGTGTGTCCTACAAGCAGACACATGTGTTCCTCCACATATCGAACGAAATGTTTTTGATAAATATTTGTGGATGCGGAGAACTGGGAAAACCGACTCTCAGACATAAAGGAAGACAAAACATTTGCTCTACCAAAGTGAAATATTGCTCTGAATTAGTTCTGTTAGCCGTTTTCATCCCTTTTTTTTTTTTTGCTGATAGCTTCATGTATATTTGATAGATTCCTGTAAATGAAGACTATTTGTGTTGTTGTTGACAATTTCTCCTCCAATTAGCTAAAAGCAGCTCGGCCCCATTGGCAGACAGCAAAGTGTGCAGCTCTCAGTGTGAGGGGAGTAGATGGTGCTTGTAGCAGTGATGCCGTTTATATTCTACTTCCCTCTTCTCCCTTTTCCTCTGGCTCTGTATCTACCCCCCCCCGACCATTCATTCCCCTGTGTCTGCTCTGACACGTCTTTCACTCTGCATTCTCCGCCTCCTCCTCCTCACGTCTCCGTCTCTTTCTGTCTCCTCGTCCTGCAGAGCCGAGCCGGCCCCCCGGGGGTCCAGAGGGTCGGGGCCACGGCGAGGAAAGTGAGCCCTCTGACGACGAGATGCTGTCTCTGTCCAGCCAGCGCAGCAATGCCAGCGCGGCCCCCCCGAGACCTGACCCCCCTCACCATATGTCTGCAGCTCCTGCAAGTGAAGAAGTGGATCTCCTCGGCCTGGACGGGGAGGAGATGAACCGGCAGGCCTGCCCTTCGTCTCAGCCCCGTCTGCCGCAGCCACCGACCTTCTAGGGGACTTGTTCGGGGCCCCGCCTCAGCCAAGCAGTGGGGCCTCATCCGCCCAGTCCACTCCGCATAAAGTCGTCCCCAACACTGCCTCGCCATGTCACTCTCCTGCACCACCAGGTGACGGGCTACATTCGATTTCAAACACACAATGTGATCTTGTAAAATAAACTTAGCTCGTCTGATACATATTTAGAGTTTCGGTGCATTTTTAAAGATGAATTTAGTTAATTAAGCAATAAAGTTCACTCTTAGAAATAGTTAGACAAAATAATCGTATCTCATGGTTTTCTTCAGATGATAAAATGGATTTTAAGATTATTTGGTCGAATTTGGTCAGTAACATTAAGGTATAAATATCAAAAAGAGTAAATTAATAAAGTTTGGAACATATTTGTTTCTTTTAAATCCACATATAAGATTTTGAGGAAAAATATAACATAATTGTTGTGAAATAAAAGTGTGAGGCAGTAAAGGTGAGGAATTGTTTGTTTGTTTGTTTGTGGGTATATTACAAGTTCAGAGGTACATGCGATGCAAAAGAAGAACTTTTTAGATAATCTGCCATCATCTTGTTTTCCAGAATGAGAACGTTTGTGATTTTGCTTCCCCCTCAGCGTTCGATCCCTTCGGGGCAGGTCCGATGCCCAAGCCTCAGGACGTGATGGGCTCGTTCCTCGGACCAGGTAACGTGGGGCAGCCGGACCCCTTCCTGCATGCTGCTCGCTCTCCGTCTCCCACCCTGCAGCCCACAGGCCTGGGTAAGGCATGTTTCTGCTGCTCTGTAGTAAAGACATAAAGAGAGTCTGCCTCAAACCTGGGTAAGACATGTTTCTACAGAGTCGGCAGCGTGCACTGTGATTAATGGCATCCGAACCTGGCTTTCTTTGTCCGGATCCATCTGATTGCACTTGTTTACGTTTTTAAGCTTTGCTCTACGTGTTGCTTACTCGACAAGAGATGGCCTCTTTTTAATTTCTGCTGCATGTTTGATTATGAGTTTGCATGATGCATAATGTGCATTTGCAGCACCTGTAATTGTTACTGTATAGAAACTCCACCGACCTGATACCGACTCGAGTCAGTCCCCATCATTTATCTTAATTTATCAACTTAAAGCCAATGTTTTATCTTCAAGCACGACAGGACAACTCTGCTTCTTTAGATTTAGACTTCTCTTTATATATTCAACACTCTTTCCTAGTGAGTGAGGTGTATCACAGTTTCAAGAACCAACATCTCAATCCATTTAGACAGGCTCCCTAACAACGTCTCCCTGAGACTGAAACCTGTTCATATTTATTCTGTGTACGTCGCTCATTCACTGTGTGTGTGTGTGTGTGTGACAAACCTGTGTGTGCTTGAATAGGTCGGAGTTCCCCCGTCCCACCCGTCAACATTCAGCAGCAAAACGCCAAGGGAGGATGGGACTGGAACCGACCGGCCACCACCACCGCAGCTGGTCCGACCACACAGACGCACAGAGATACACAAACACATCTGCAGCATTGACTGTTCAATCATTTAGTCTGGGGAACCTGGAGAATCGAATTGTGGTTTATTCTATGCATCATTACCCTTTGTGTGTTCATGCAGGAGGAGGCTTCAGTGTGGGCAGCCACTCAGCTACCACCAGCCCCACAGGCTCCCTGAACAACACCCCCACCCACCAAACAAAGCCAAGCACCCTGGACCCGTTCGCTGACATAGGCAACCTCGGGGGAAGCCTCGGAGGTCAGTCGCTGGAACGTTTCCCACGTCTCTGTCTCTTTTGCCACCGTCTCTCTCTGCTTTAATCGACATGTTCTTTATCATCAGGAGGTTCTGGCTTCTCCAGCAAACCCACCACCCCTACTGGAACGACCCCCTCTTTCCCACCCATGGGCTCCCCATCACGGCCTCCTCCGTCTCCCCAGCACGCGGGAGGGTGGCAGGCTCACGCAGGAGCCGGCTTCCCCTCTTGGCAGCCGGGTGCTGCAGGCGGCGGAGGGTGGCCAGCTCAAGGACAGGGGCCGACCCCGCAGCCAAAGCCCAGCCCCAGCCACACCCCCATGCCTCACACGTCGCCTCAGAACCGACCCAACTACAACGTCAGCTTCTCTCCAATGGGAGGAGGCTCGCCCAGTGCGGCGGTTAAAGCACAGGCGGCCATGGGTGAGGAGACGTTTCACTGTTGCCCGCAGTTTGTTAATATTTGTAATAGAGCAATATTTGACATAAATTGCAGTACATTTTGTTGATACTGAGTACGAGTGTTCATGCAAAACAAATCTATGGCTTTTCGTCTACAGTACGATGAATGAGTTCAAATGGACATATTTCAGTGCTCATGCTGGATTCATATCAGATTTTAAATGTTGTGCCCGTTTATCCTAGAACACAAAAAATGTCTCAAGATTTAAAAAACTTTTAATATTTAAAAATTGGATAAAAAAACTACAACATTATTATATAATTTCATTAAAATTAATCTGGGATTGTGCAAATCTAAAATTCAATTTATTTATATTTGTACTCTAGTTAAATGTATTTGAATTGAATTTATTTACTTTGAGTCCTTTCCAGTTTATTGCATTTAGAGGTTTTAAGAAAATTATTTAAAGAAAATAACTGCATTTTTTTATATTACAAATATGTATTTAGAGAAAGCAGCGAGTGGATTGTAATACTTACGTGTAACTGTATTTGTTAAATATATTTTATTTTTTACCATATTCATATCTTAAAGATCTTAAAGCAAATGTGTTCACATCAGATTGTATCTACGAGGGATGATGAGTGGCTGAGTAACTAAACAATGTTTTCTCTCTTTGTGTTTTCTCTTTTGATTTCCTCGTCCAGGCTCCAAGCCCAAGGCCTCACAAGCCAACTTTGACGACCTCATGTCCGGTCAATGCTTCGCAGGGGCCAAAGAGAAGAAAGGGCCCAGGACCATTGCAGAGATGAGGAAGGAGGAGATGGCCAAAGAGATGGACCCGGAGAAAATAAAGGCAGGGGGCCTCAGAGTATCATCTGCAAACAGACTCAATAATGACTAGTTTGTTGTCCTTACTTGGTCACATGACTCCAGCATCAGTACATCAGGGTAGAATTAGAGTTTGTTGTCTGTTTATCCAGTGAGTTACAATAGAAACGATTCACAGAAAGTAGGATATTGTTCTCAAAGTCCTTTTGGCTGTTCAGGCCCGTCTGTTTAATCCAGAATTAATTAGGCGCCCGAAGTAGGTCTTCCTCTAATTACTCCTCGAAAACCATTTCACCAGAGCCAAAATGACATGAAAGCATTTCTTCTAATAATTGCTCCAGTTCTGGTCATCAGCAGCTAATGGCTTCCCCCCCCCTTCTCGCCCTCTCCTGTTTGTGACCCAGATTCTGGACTGGATCGAGGGGAAGGAGCGCAACATCCGGGCCCTTCTGTCCACCATGCACACCGTGCTGTGGGAGGGGGAGACGCGCTGGAAGCCCATGGGCATGGCCGACCTGGTCACTCCGGAGCAGGTGAAGAAGGTCTACCGCAAAGCCGTGCTGGTCGTCCACCCAGACAAGGTGAGAGAGATATGAACACGACGTAAATCCAAATATCTCACAGGTCATCAGCTGAAAACTTTACTTAAAGCAGTTTGAATCACTATGTGTAGACATGACGCTCTCTTCACAACACACAACACGGGTCAATGATTTGAAAACGTTTATTGCTCAGCTTGTCTCTGATACATCTTCATCTGAGTCATTCCATCATCCTGAGAAATACATTTATGAATGAAAACAGAAAAATATCTCAATACAATAACCTGCATAAAGATAACTCACATTTTGCGAGCCAGCATGTTGTCCATCTATTTATACCTGCTATGGAATAATAAGGTGATTATACGTCATATTCACAGCTTGTTTTTGCTGCCTCCAAGTGGCCAAAATCAGTCATCATAAGCAACATCCCCACAACTGTCAGCAGATGTTGATTCGGCTCTCGCTGAATCCTGATTGGTGCATTTTTTCCCCAAAACAAGCCGCTGGCCTGTGAATGGAGGACAGGTTCCACAGAGACCAATGAGGAAAAAGCTTCAGCAGAAAAAAATGTGTGTTCATGTTGGATCCAGTTCAAGGAATCTTTATTATTCCAGCAGAAACAACATCCAGTCAAATCCGTTATAACAATAAACACATCGGCCATTTAAAAGGTTGATGGCAGCAGGGATAAATAATATGTCTTCGTCTTGGCAACAGAACCAGACAGAACCAGACAGAACCAGACAGAACCAGACAGAAGTAGGTAGCAGAAGGTGACTAGAACCGTTCCAGATTGTTTGAGCCGTCTTTAAAATCTTGACCTTGAAAGAAATGTAGGGTCACACCACCCGTACATAAAAGAGAAAGTCTGAACAGATTCCATAAAACAAGACTAGAAAGGAAAAGTTTCTTTCAGTCAGAAACAGAAAGCAGAACATTTGTTTTCAGGGCCTTAAAGTACATCTCACTAAAGCTGCTTTCAGACATGCACCGGACTCTCCTGGCATTCGGTGGAGGGACTGGATGTGAGGAGAGTTTCTCCAGACTGCCCCCTGGTGAGGACTCGGGGAAAATGAAAAAACATAAGAATATCTCAAGAGGACGTAGAAGACACTGATCTTAAGAGAGTGTTTTGGGGAGAAGAGCAAATGCTGGTGTTGACATGCTGAAAAACAAAAACCTGTGATGTAGAATTCCTGCTGGTTTTTGTGTTGCTGTGAACACGTCTGAGCGGAGAATCTCCCGCTGCGTTAATTGGTTGTATGTGAAAGACATGTGGGTTCAACAACAGACCGACACTGAGCCGCGTGTTTCAGCTTTCATATTCCTGCACATGACCCAATCTGTTCTCTCAGCGTCTCTGTTGTACATCCAGCTGTTGAGCCCGAAGCCAAACAGATGGTCGGTATCGCCCCATTTCAAAAAGTGCAACACATTTTAATTGATGACGTTTCTCCTCTTGTTCCCTCCCAGGCAACGGGACAACCGTACGAACAATACGCCAAGATGATTTTCATGGAACTAAATGACGCCTGGTCAGAATTTGACAGCCAAGGACAAAAACCTCTCTACTGAGTAAACAGAGGAGGGTAACGATCGAGAAGGAGGAGGATTCATCTCATCCTTAAAAAATAAGTCAACCTACGACAGCCACACCCTGCAACATCTGCCTTTATACCCGTGCTTTGACCCGTACTTCTGTTCTTACCACACATACTGCAGAGGAGCCGAGTGGATCTGCAAAGATTACAGAGCCAACAGTGCTCGGGCCAGCGGTGCAACTGGACAAATGACCTCCCCCCCCCCCCCCTCCCCGCCCTGTAGCTCTTATGTACCTACCTACTGTTTGTATGTGGTGCAACAGTGTCCTTCCTCAGTGTCCAGTGTCCTTAGCCCAGAACCAAACCACCGATCAAAGCAGAGTCACCAGGGACGGCTTGAAAAACAACAGCAATGTCTGATTCTGAGGAGACGGAGATGAAAACAAAGATGAAGGACACGCTAGATAAGAGCAAAACTCATCAAGGACTGAACTGAACACGCATTTCACAGACCAGGGCAACTGTAAGCAACAACAGGCATTTACCCACAAGAACTTCTGCCCCGGAAAAAGTTGATTTCTTATATTTTTTTCCGTTTGTGTGACAGTTGGAACCATGATCAGTTCTGTTGAATCAAGTCCAGTCTCCCATGAAACTGAATGTTCCTACAGATGAGACAGAGAGAAGCAGCATCAAGTTACTGTTCACTTTGAACGAACACAAGTGAAGCCAAATTAGTTTTCCATCCGAAATAAGGAAGGAAATAACAAATAATCTCTAATGTGTGAAGCGTTACGGGCGTGAGAAGGAATTAAAGCAACGGGATAATTCTAATATTATTGACACTAAATTAAATAAAACAGGCTTTTTCTTAACAGTAAGACAGAAAGCTGCAGACGTTTCAGTTCCCGGGAGAGCCGCTCGTCACGGCGGCGTCCGATGTAATCAAGCCTCGCGTGTTTCTGTATTTGCAGGGAAGTGGGGATTGTACGTTTTAGGATGAGCACATGTACAGTTCCACACGCGAAGCACCTCGAGGCCTCGTGCATATACTCGCTCGTACGGTAACGCATTTCTGCAAAAGGGAGCTCGGTGAAAGCACAAACTGACGAAGGGGAAGCCGGTGTTATTTATTTATTAGCTCGTTCTGTTCATCTTCATGTCGTCGTTGTCGTTACGAGGAAGAGTTCAGGATTTCGGGGCCCGTTTAAGTCGAAGTCACACTGGTAACCGATCGCCTACATAACAGGTTTTTGCATTTATAGTCTTTTAATGTCTGCAATATCTTTTCCCCTCCGATTTACAGAGATGGCGCTAATGTGCGTAAAAACACACAACACTTTCTGTCGCCCCCACAAACTCAACACAAAATACCTGTAGGTTAATTCTCTCATTGGATCGTGTGTAAATTGTGTTGACTGACTGACTATGAGATATTCTTTTATTTATTTGTGTTTGGATATGAGAGACATTTCTGTCGCAGCACTGGCACTTAATAATACAGAAACATCATTTCATATCAGCCGTCGGTAAGAGCACAATTATCAGCGTCTTTCTGTAGAACCTAATTCTCTGTGTGATGGTTTGATTCTGTCTTTCTGTCCATGTCGTAGGGAAACTTACCCCGTGACTGGATTGGTGCCATTTTACAAACATGCAAAAAAACTAAAAGGTGTATTTATTTATTAGCAATGGAGCAATTGTAATTGAATTTGTGTTTAGGGGGTTTGAGGTATTTACAGGAATCTTAACATCCACATTCATCATTGTGTTACTGATGGAGCTTTACTGTGAAATCCAGCTGTTTGATTCTGACATTTGACCTTGTTATAAATTCAAGTTTAACGGTTCAGTGTGTAACTTCATATTTACATCTGGAGCGGGTCCTCTCTACGGAGGCTGCCATGCTTTTTTTACAGTAGCCTAAACTGGACAAACTAAACATAATTTGAGTTTTTATGACAAACTGAAGGCTTCCACAGTTTCTCTAACATGCTGGGAAGGGGGAGGGGGAGGCGAGGGGTATTCAGCTGCAATACGCAACTTCACCACTAGATGTCACTTAATTCCACACACTGAACCTTTAAAATCCATCCATTTGAACACATTCAAATCATGAACCTTTTAATTGCTCAGATGTCACACTCTTGTGAAGTGTTTTTCTAATTGTCTTTCGTTCATCATCACGTATTTTCTCCTTTACTGGAGTTTGTTCTTTCCCAGTTTGTTCATCTGCTTCCAGGATGTTGACTGAATACGAGAGTTTGCCATGAAGCACTGTTTCCTCAACTGGACCCGGACTGGATTAAATAAACGGAGGAAATATTTTGTGTTTTGACTGACTAAAAAAGGACACTGGGTCTCGGGTTGAAACACTAAACTCTGACCTCCAGGCTCCTGCTTCCTTCGGTGACTCACCAGACACAGGGAGTGTGTAGGAGGTGCTTCTGTGCTCTGTTCACACCGAGGTCCTACATGTGAAATAACCCTCGTACGCTCCCTCGCCGAACCGACTTCTCCACCTGCAGAATCCGAATACGGATATGTTTAAAAAGGCTAACCTCTGTGTCGTAGTCGATGAATGTGTGTCGTGTGAAGTTGTGGTACGTATGACAGTGATCAGGTTTGGATACAGACGACTGTAGGTCACGTGTTTTGCCTGTCTGATGTTCAAGTATTACTAAATTATGTTAAAAAAAAAAAAAGATTCTGTACATGTGTTCTGTTTACGGTTACAGGATGTACATAATGATCAAGTGCAGTGCACAGGAATAAATAGTGAACAGGAAAACGACGAGGAGAGCAGCGTCCATCACTTTCTTTGTGTATTTGTGTTTGTTCAGAGGTTTGAAAGAGGAGGCAGCTTCCCTCAACGATGTAGTTTGTCCTTTTGAACACTAGAGGGCAGCAGCATACAACGCACAAACTACACTGGCACTGGGTTAGTTGACACGTGCTGATTGGCCATTGGACAAATCCTTACTGAAGTGAAAGTACCAGCACAACCGTGTTACTAGTAAAAAAGTTTTTCATTCAATTTTTTTGTAGAAGTATTTCTCGTAAAGTTTCTTTAAGTATAGAAGTAAATGTACTTACGCTGTAGAAAATGGGCCCTGACTGATATCACATTATAAATATATTACTGGTGCATCCATTATATAAACTATTTGAGCTGGTTGAGGTAGATTTAACTACTTTATATAAACACATATCACATAAACACACACATTTATCCATAGGTATAGTTCAGTGTTACAAATAACACCCCAAAAAATGTAGTATAGCGGAAAAGCAAAACATAGAAATACTGTAGTATTTGTACCTCAAAACCGTAGCTGAGTGCAGTGCTTAATGTACAAAGAGGTACTTCTGTGATCAGTTTAACTTTTACATATGAAAGTGGTTGATGTTTCTATTCAAGGTACAAAACAAATAGTGATTTAATCAGATGACAGCAGCTTGTAGTGATGCACAGATGTGAGTTAAATCCCTCCAACAGTACAATGCTGCTGTTCACTGCTCGTGCTAAGCTCCGCTCACATGGGACCAATTACAGGTTTGATAAGTTTTCCTTTCAGGCCCAGATCCGGGAAAATCAAGAGTGCAGTGTCAGTGTCTGACTGTCCAGAAGGAAATTTAGGGTAATTGAAAATATGCCCCTCCATCGGTGATTCAGGTTACAGCTGCACTCTTCAGTTTTTCCCTGCTCTAACTCGCTCTGCTGACGTACTTCCTGAGCGCGATGCAGGGCCGACTGATGCAGCACGATCGGGCTTCAAATAAACATGTAGATACCAGAGGGACCAGGAACAGGATCTGTAATGACAGAATAGTAATGAATAGTAATGACGATAATCAATATAATATACAAATAATCAATTACAATCTACAGTAGGAGTCAGACATGAACTGAAGTCCAGACATTTTCCTGAAATTTCCGGAGGGGCTGTTGTGAGAACGCAAATGTCTGAGTCAGTTGCTCCGGACATTTCCTGGACCTGTTCCTGCAGCCTCCTGGTAGAATGTGTGGGAAACGTCAGAGTGAGCCCACGTGAGGAAACAGCAGGGAAAGAATGTGGCCAGGTCCCCCTGAATGTGGTTTGAGTGATTGGATCAGACCTGAACTCACACTGACGGATGTCATTACCAGGTCTGAACAGGTCGTGTAGAGAAGCTGTGAAGTTGGAAGCTGAATGAATAGTAACTCTCACTCTGACAGCAGGAGGTGGAGCGGATATAAGTCCTCCCGCTGCAACCTCCCACCACCGACTGTGACTGCGCGGTTTTCTGTGAAAGATCTGAAAATCAGAGCATGGACTGTGCTCAAGCCGACATTAATCAAAAAAAAAAAAATTCTCTTGTTGTGCGAGTACACTGTGTGCTGTTGTTTTCTTGCTTTTGACCGGATGAGAAACATTCATGTGTCCAGAGAGGATGTTCCTCCAGTGACTTCTTAGGAAAAGCACATTTTCACATGCCCTCCCCAGTGAAAAGACATCTTCAAAAAATACTTCTTGATTGGCTGATAGTTATTTTGGAAAGTATTATTTGTCTCAATTCAGGGCTGCGTCTGAAGACCGATTGCATCACAGCGACACGTCGGACTGTAACATTTCGAAGGCTCCTTCCAATGCCAGAGAAATAAATGCCCCAACTTCTGGACCTTTGTTATGACCACAGTTGACCACAGTTACGAGTCGCTTTTCAAAAGAGGTCACGGCACCAGCGAGCACGAGACGTCCAGTGCTTGAGTACTGCCCTTCAAGTCAACAACTAACAATACACACTGAATTGTAACTGTGCAGATATTTCACAGTTTAACTTCAGGCTGGTGGAGCTGGAGTTTTACGTCAGAAACTGGAAAATAACAAACAAAAAGGTCAAAATGACGTTGAAAAGCATCAAAACTGTGGGAGAATAATTCAAAATTCCACTCCCTCTGATTACTGCTGCCAAATATAATCCCAATCATGGTTATAATGAGACAGGCGAGTTCAGAGAGGAGCAGAGGACCGGATGTTTTTGTCCGTGCTCTGTGCTCTGTGCTCTGTGCTAACCACTCACATGCAGAACCATCATCTGAAATGCAACCATCAGAGACTCAGAGATGTCAGCGATGTGATATTTGTGAGGTTCTGATAATGTGAAGGGGGAACATGTGGATTGAGTGGAACGATGCACATATCAGAGAAGATGCTGAGGGTCGATGTGGTTTTTTAGGGGAAATCGATGGTGTTTTAGGGAGCTGTGGTTCGAATTACATAAAGTGAAGAGATGCATTTGATGTCTCTTACACTGCCGGAGATGAAGGGTTTCATTATCGTGGTTTTACGAAGGAAGGAAGGAAGCTTTTCATTACTGCAGCTCTCTTTGTGCAGAATCACCTGCTTATATTGGAGATTTATTGTGAATATTTCTACACAGTACATTGAGAGCTCAGACTTCCTGCTCATAAACTATCATCTGAACTATTTCTCACAGGGGAACATTTCGCTACTTGTCCAAAGGCATGTGGAGCATAAATGCAAAAAAAGTGTGTGTGTGTGTGTGTGTGTGTGTGTGTGTGTGTGTGTGTGTGTGTGTGTGTGTGTGTGTGTGCGTGTGTGTGTGTGTGTGTGTAAGAACGCGAACAGGCATACTGTGCATATTTCACTCAGGAAGCAGAACCAGAGAATTTGATTTAGTTTCAATATCATCTGTCCACAGTCCCCCCCCCCCCCTTTTGGAGGAGAACAAGTCATCGAACTTCATCTTACTCCACAACAACAATGCTTGTTCTCGTCCCATCCTAACCAGAACAGAACTCAGCAGAGAGCGGGTACGTCCTCCGAGGCCCAACAGTCCCCTTACGAAACCACTTTTCACATCACTACATCTGGATTGTATTTGGATCCGCACCAAATTGCACACACTCCTTTTGTGTATCACTTTCTCTTCTCGTAAACAAACGCAGCGAGGCCTTTGTTCCCTCATGCGGAGATAAACAAAACCATCAGGAGAAACGTGTCATGTCACCTGTTGGCTCTCGAAGGGCCGCTCATCAAAAACACTGCCAGTCTCTCAAATATGCCCGATTTTTCTTTAAATCATCAAAATCTGTGAAATTGTCAAAAACTTAAACTTAAACTTTAAACTAAAACAATCCTGGCTCTGCCCCATTTGATTCTTTCTAGGCCTCTACCCTATTCTTCCACCAAGTTTCAAACAACCTCGCTGGTGGAAACATCAATCTCCATTTACTTTGCATTAAAATACAAGCTCAAATGTCACAAGGGTCAAGTTGTTGTGATGCAGGATTCAAGATTGGAGACGGCTCTTCTGTTTGCACACCACTGTCGGTGTCATGCAGGTCCACTTTCCCAGTCTGCTCCGGTCAGCTCACTGTTTTTTTTTCCTTACTGGCAGGTTATAAATAGTAGCCCCCCCCCCCCCCTCTGGCCTTGCCGCTTTGCAGCCATGTGTGAACGGCAGCTGTGCTGGAAACTAATAATGGCAGAGTTATAACATTTACAGGCATTTAAAAGCTGTTTATATACAATGTTTGGGGGGGGGGGTTGATGCATATTCTATGAAATCTTTGCTGCCTCTTGGGATCGGTTCGGATTCTCACTTCGCGGCAGGTGCAGCTGCAGCTGGTGACTCACTGGTTGGCTTCATGCAAAGTTTGATCTTTGGTTTTGTTTTTCATCTGTTTTTCATCGAAACCTGAAATGTGGTAGCAAACTGAAACGCTCGACCTTAATCAAGCTGCACGGACTTGCACACACTCATAGATATCACTCCCCTTAGTAGGTCTGGGTTTTACTTCATCAAGATCAATGGATTATTCTCTGGGAAATTGGTGAAAATGTAACAATAGTAAATAAAGTGGAAATTCTTTTTCCTTTTTCCACCTCTTTGTCTGAATCTGCACCAAAATAATTTGTCGATTGTTTTCTTTTTTGGCTCACGGCCCATCCTTTCACCAAGTTTCATGGAAATTCGTTCTGTAGTGTTTTGTATAATAAAAGAAAAGAATGAAATACATAAAAGTCGGAGGTGTAGGGGCTATTTGGTTGACTGTATGTTTGATGTGAATGGTGGGCTGGTCTCTGTGTCAGAGGTCAGGTGATACGCTGGCGTCCTGTCCAGGTTGTTTCCCACCTCTCGCCCAATGTGAGCTGGGATTGGCTCGAGCTCCCCCTGCGACCCTCGAAGGAAAAAGCGCTATAGAAAATGGACGGATTGATAAAAGTAGATTCATCATTGTGAGCGACACCGTCCACATTGCACATAATCATCTGATCCACTGTTAATATGAAAATGTTGACTCCAGTTGTTTTAAAGTGTTGCATCTACCTCTGAAGTACAGTGGGGTTTCAGGGTTTATCTTTGCATTTGGAACAACATGACATCCTGTTAGGGAGTTTACTTTTCTCCCTCATCTCAACCGCTGCAGTGGGTTCGTTTCCCAGAGTTTGTCGGGACCTGGTCAGGATCCCTGTGGGTCAGGGATTGGGGCTGCAGGGAATGGGGCTGCAGTGTAACCCTAAGGAATCTGTTGGCAAGAGTGCGTCATAGAAATTATGGGATCAGATATCATACCCACACACACCACACATGCACTAACGCACACAGAAAACCCCTTTGTACCTTAACCAGAGAGGGAAATCTGAGGCGACCACTGACCGAAGGTTGGTTCGTCACTAAGCTCTTGTTTTCTCTAAGGCTCTGTGAAAAATCCCTTTTGTGCCCATCGCTACAAATAAACACCTCCAGTCCATGTACATGCACACACACACAAATAGAGGTGGTTTGTATCTAACCTTCCTGCCGTCTGCACACACACACACACACACACACACACACACACACACACACACACACACACACACACACACACACACACACACACACACACACACACACACACACACACACACACACACACACACACACACACACCTGTAGATACACAAGTTAGCAGTCTACAAACACATGCACGCACATCCTGGCCTGTGCACCATGTTGCGAGCGACAAGTGTGTATTCTGACACCGTGAATCAGAAATAGCTCCTCATGCCCGGAGACACGCGGCCCCACATAAAGCTGTTTGCCTGCGGGACGTCAACATGTCAGGTCCCTGTCTGCCGCTGCAAACGCTCACGGCATCAGCTGGAACTTTACTTTTCATTTCCAACGTCCGGAGAACTGCTCGATCAGTCGGTCGGCTGGCTATGTGAGTAAGCAGGGGGTTGATTTCTCTGCGGTGGAGAATTCCACCCTTTTCCCAGGGAACAGTAAATGGATCTTTATTTTAAACTACACTGACACGTCCAGAGGACTGGAATCTATGAGCGGGTTAAAAGTGGTGCAGCTTGATTGATTTTAAGGCGACTGTCAGGCCTTGATGAAGGAATGGGCTTGACTTGGTATCATTCTAGTTTTCTAATTGTCTGAATTCACAGCGACTGGACTTATTCTAGTGTTGCTGTTTGTTTCTGAGGAGAAATAACAGGAGATCTTCTTCAGTCTCTCTATTTCTCTTCTTCCTTCTCCTCCTCCCTTCTTCTTCTGCTTCTTCCTTCCCCTTCCTCCTTTTTCCTCCTCCTGTGTCTCTCCATCCTCCTCCTTTCTGCCTCGCTTCCTCTAATTTACCCTCACAAAACCTTTGTTTTACTAAAACATCACATATTCCATTTGTTTTCTTTACATTTTGGTGAGTCAGTCCAGTGGAAACCATGACATGTCACATTAAATAGCCTTGACATTCATTTGTAAAGAAACATTTTGGGATGTTGGTGCTGAAGCTGGAGTCATGATGCATTTAGCTCAGCATTAGACTGGAAACCAAGGGGGGAATAGTCAGGGTCTCTACTTTTATACAAGCCCAGAAGTTTAGATAATGTTATGACTGCGTGTTTTCTTTGTGTCTCTCTAGAGGCAATGCAGCCACTTAGTCCGTGATCCTTTCAAGGAAAAGACAAGGAGACAGCTCCTGTGCTCAGCCTGGTGTCCGAGGTTTCACTCAAAGGCAGAGAGCTGAGATCCGGTGCTTCGGCCTCAGACACATTTCAGACGAGCCTCGGGGCAAAATCCGACCAGAGTGGTTTCGATCCGCAGACGAGTCGTAGATTCTCAGAGGGCAGAGGAGCCTGTTTTTCAATCTTATGTCAGAGATAACAGCCGCGGTCGTTTAACAGGTGGCATTTAACCGCCCCCTCCGACCATTTGGTTTATTTAAACTAGCCGTGCAAAAGGTGAGGCTATGGTCAACGTGGTCTCCACGGTGACGAGGAGGTTTCTGTGCTGTTTGCTCAGTCCGACCTCGAGGGCTGAATTTGCACAGGAGCCAAACCCTGTTGTTCCAGTTGTTCTCATGTTCATATTATTTATGTCCTTACTGAGCTTGATAGATATGAAAGTACTGTGATTTGTCTTGTTCATTTCTCTCGAGGGGAATTTTCACTTTAATGTCCTTTGATTTTGATGAAGGATTCAGACTTTTCCCAACAAATGTTCACTTATAGTCAGAACTAAAACAGCAACGCTTTATTTAACTTTCCTATTTCCTCATCCTAAAATTCTGGAAATATGAAATGATGTAATTTTGAATTCCCTGTTTCATTACAGTTAAGATTCAAGATTTTAGATTCACTTTATATATATATAAATCATCAATAAGTCTGTCCAACCATTTTTGTATGTGTGCTTATTGCTATCCAAAGCTGGATTCTATCCCAGCATGCACTGGGCCACTAACACACGGATGAATAAAAACACAAACAGACACATTTGCATATTTAAACTCATGTCCTTGGACTGAGTGCACATAACAGCAGCATCTCCTCTGAAGTCACAGCGACTCCGGTTTCAGGGTTTTACAGCGACGTGTACAGCAGCTGAATTCAATACTATTGTTAAAGGAACAATTCCCTGACGGATAAACCTTCTGATAAACCTGTGTCTCTCTTCGCAGTAGAAAGGTGGGAACATATCTAATCGGACTGACGTGAGTGGAGAAAAAGGAGAAAGGGGATCAGGTATTCATTTTTCCCCTAAAGCTAAAAATACACTACAACACCCAGAATGCACCGGGCCAAGGCCTCTCTCCTATTGGATGCTTGACCCGAGCTTCGGGGCGTGTTTACAAATACCACTGGCAGGGTCCATTTATCCCGAGAAGAAGAACTTCCTCTCCAGAACTCCTCAGTATTCATATGTGGCTTAAAACTTTCAGATAACTTTACTGATGCTGGAGCTGGAAATTTGCTGCGGCACAGAGACTCCTGTTCCGTTTCCATCCGTGCACATTTTGCAGCAGCGTTTGTCCCCAGCATACGGGGCAGCTCCTCCGAGTGTATTCAGGCTCATACAACACACTTCCAATACAGTTTTTTTCCATATCTATCGAACTATTGTCTAATGGTTTATTTCGATCGAGGAGATTTTGATTCCGCTGCCCCCTTCAATCCGACTGTGCCCCAAAATAGAGCCTGTGGCGTAAATACTGTCACTTTGGCCACATAGGGTCGAGTATATCTCGGCCCAGGCAACAAACTTTGCTCATATTCATAACCTATCGATATTGCAACAATGCACGTTGAAAGTTTTGTGCAGTTTGCCAGATTTCGCTGTCTGCCTGCCGGTGCATCACCAACTTATCAACAACATCCTAAAGGCCAAAACATGGGTCAAGCTACTTTGCCTCACATGTTCAATTTTCCAGGAAGAGTAGCAGGCTTATTGGAAAATATTTACTTCAGGGACTAAAATAAAATGAAATTGTCCATGTTGCTCCACTTTTTCCATTTCCTGTCATTATTGCCGTCCTCTTTTTTGTTCTGCTCTTTATTTATTATCCACATCCAAGCCCTCTCTTTCTGTTTACTTCACTAATTCACCCTCGCTTCCCACTTAGGCTGTTTGCTACGACAACCTTTTTGTCAGGCAGATGAAAACACCCACACCCACAGAAAAGCGTACGCAGGTTCTAAGCCACGTGCTGGGTCTGTAAATGTCAGCCTACATTAGTGTGATGAGAAGCTGGATGGGTGGACAAAAATACTCTCGTTTCAGAACATTAAGATGAAGTGTTTGCAAACATTTTGCTTTTTAAAATCCCAAATTAAAATTTGTTTTGCTCCTTCAAAATGCCTCATGGTCATTTGTGCGATAACCTGTTTTATTTTGAAGGGTGGTCGTGTGAGAAGGAAGAATTAAAGCCTCCAGCGGCCATATTATGAAGGAGTGAAGGATTAAGGCAGGGTTTTGGCCGATAGTCAAAGTTGTTTCTTTAAAATCTTGCCCGCAATCGTTCTATAACTGAAATGTATGTTTATTAGTGTAACCATTGTGGCGAAGGGCCTCAACTTAATGAAGAACCTCCATCTCTTAGCTGTAATGCCTCAGCCTTTGAGGGTTGTGATGGAGCCAATCCCGGGTCACATGCTGGGTACATCCTGGACATTGGTCGCCAGTTTCCCACAGGCGATGTAGAGGAGCTCTGGGAGGAAGCCAGAGGACCCGTGTGGACACAGGGAGAACGTGGCAGAAACGTCTTGCTATGTGTCAACCGCTGCACCAGCATGCCGCCCTAATATCATGGCTACATTTGTATAGCACTTATCTAACCAAGGTTACAAAGTGCTTCACAAAAATCCATGGCAAGAAATAAATGAACTAAACTGGAAGGTATTCAATTCAGTTCAATTTTAAGCGTCATATCATAATAAGGTCAATAACTTATAACCTTATAAGCGGACCACACCACCACTACCTCTATAAATGGATTCTGCATGTGAATAAACACAATCTGTAGCCAAGGGACAAGACTTTAAGGCCAGAAGAATTCTGGTTTCCGATTCAAGTTGAACCAATCTAACCCAAGAGGCCAAACACATTGAGCGAAATGCATCAGCTGTCGGCGTTTTAATTTCTAAACTGTTAGAGATTAGCCAAAAGGTCGTCTGGACGTGAAACACCTGCAAAAAGTATCACCGTTTGTGTTTAGTGCAGAGAAACATTCGCCTCATGTGACTGTCGACTGTGCAGCGACCCGAAGATGGAATCTTGGCCCTTGAATCCATTGTTTATTGAAGCCCCAAAATATTGGCCACTGCCCCAGAAGGTTAATGCGTCATCAGAGGACCGCCAGTGGACTCAGAGATTGCCCTTTAAGCCAAAACCCAAACAAGCATAGAATTGTCACACCATTAAAGAGCCGGTTATTTCTCTTTCACAGTTTCTGTGGCTGACTCAGCGACTCAGAGACAAAACCTTTATGATCGTTGAGCTCGAAGGACACGTGGCACCTGTGTTGTTCTGCAACAAGACAAAAGTTTTTCTTTTAAAAAGATGAAATCCAGACTCTTATTCCCATGACAGCTGGATTTGACAAAAGTAAACAAAACGGTCAATAATTTCCACGGCTTCAAAACAAACAATTAAAACTGTTTTCCCTCTTCATCATCACTCTGACGATATCTCTGCTCACCGAGGCCCCCGCCCGGGGGAGTTCGAGTCAGAAAGAGCCGATGGAGTATTTTAATTCTGAAAAAACGATCACGCACAAACATCTTTACGACCGCAGAGCTTTCATTTAGAGAAATAACAGCATCTGAACGGCTCGAGGTGCCAAACTGATTCTGCAGAGAGGAAGATGTGAGACATTAACGTGGAGAATGACTCAAAGAGAGATCCGGCTGGATGTTATTACCTGCTGCTTGACTAATGCAAACAGCTTTTCGCGTGAGTGGGAGGTGAACAAAAACATCGTGTCATGTGCAGACACAAGTGGGTGATAGTGGAGTTGAAAGTATTGTAGGAAATTAGAAATATGACACTTGCACAGTTTTAATATTTGAAAGACGCGTCTCTGAATCATCCTGAGCAGAATTCATCAAAGAGAAACAATCTCATTAGCGTTTAGTGGCTGACGGAGGTTTGATGTGCCTGAAGGACAAACTGTATAAAAAAGATCCACGACGGCACAGCTCCCCAAAAGTGAAGCCAAAGGATCGTGATCACCCCCTGGTGGCTGGAATCCATATTGGCCATAAATCCCGCTTCCTCCATGTTAACAGATTGGACGTCAAACTAAAAAGTCAGATTACACACGTCAGGTAGTTTTTTATCACATTGATGTGTGTTCACGTGCTTCTGGTCAATTTAGTTTGCAATATTTGATGCTATAAAAAAACGGTGCGTGTCCCTTGATGCTGCTCACACCAAACTCAACACCAATTTCTCAACCTATTAAATACAAAATCAATGCAAAGACGCGAATAGATGTGAATTTTGCATCTCTTGCACTGGGATAAATTTGCCTAACGTGATGTTGAGAAAGCCAATAAGACTCCGGGCCTGGCACCGACCCGAGCCAGCGGGGGATCAAACCGGCCACTGGTTTACCTCAGGTAGCGCTGGACGCTCGTGGAGAGGACTGTGTAATTTCCTGAGCTGGGTGTGTGTGTCTTCAGATCGTCTCGTGGACCAACACGAGGGCGCCGCCGTCTCCGGTGTTTCCACAACAGGTTCAATGTCGCAACTGTTCTCACCTCAGCCAGTAGACCTCCTCACAGTATTTGCACAACGTGAGCAAACAGAAGTTCGCGAGTGACGCAACCCAAAACTTTTGCTTTGCATTCGGTGTGAAGAAGAGGAGAAGCATCTCGACTGTGTTTAAACTGCAGGATATGAAGAACCCTCGCTTTAGTTTTTATCTAAAAAAAACAGGAGATGAAAGAATTTGATTTAGTTTGAAATTGTATCAAATGTACGACGATGACATTTTGAATTCCTTGAAAAATGCAACATAGTTCATCAGAAGAAGTTGGAGGGAACAATTTAAGCACCATTAGTTTTTAAAGGAGTCACAGTGTTAACCCATCCTCGATCTGTGCCCACACGACAGCCCCCTACTCCCACCCCCGGCTCTTTGCTGCGTGGGCTATAGGAGGGGATGGCTCACTGAGTTGTGTATAATGAAATTTGATGACGCACGAGCCCGACACTGGGACACCTCATCAATTTCTCTCTTTCAGCTTTCCTCTCTAATTCTCTTCATATTTGTTTTCTGCCAGGGAAGAAATACTCCCTTATTATCTTACATGTCTCTCAAAGGAGAAAGTGAGAGCCGAGGCTGTGGTGTGGGTGCACATGTTCAGCTGGGTGTGGAATAAATGACACAACAATTGAATGGGTGTGTGTGTGTGTGTGTGTGTGTGTGTGTGTGTGTGTGTGTGTGTGTGTGTGTGTGTGTGTGTGTGTGTGTGTGTGTAGAAATGAGGTGGAGACTGAATCCCAGAGAGAGGCAGCGATTGTGGTTTTATGAGTGACTCCACCACCATCATCGTCCTGCTGATGATGCGTTTCCGGCGGCGCAGAGAACAAGCAAACAGTCAATACGCTGCTGTCATTTCATCACATCGCCGTGCACGCCCTGCTGCAGGCGGTGTGCTGATGTGCGTTAGTGTCAGTGTGTGCGTGAGACACCAGGAGAAAGACCAAGGGCTGCAGAAGATGAATAAGAGATGCTGGGTCTCATCCGTCAGGCTCTTTGCTTTGGTCTCCAATGCTGAGAAGAACCATACAAACCTTAAAGACTTGTTGTCTGTCTGACTTCGGTCCCTTGCCAGATGTTGTCCCCTCACATCTGGTATTAATGCAAGTTGTCCACATGTTGTGAAAGCAACGAGCCCAACCAGCACAGCACTCTGTGTTTTCCAGGCATGTGCTAGAGCGAGATGAGGAGTTATTGTCACTAATAAGATCCATTAGATGCATTTAGTCGTGGCTCTCTCGTTAACTCCTGTTAGAGCCGAGGACGCTGTTTGTGCTCTCTCTCTGTCACACACACACACACACACACACACACACACACACACACACACACACAAATTTGGGCAACATTTAAAAGTTTTGCTCTCTCTTTTCATCCGCTGCTTCTCAGACCTGTTCTTCGTCCGTCTCAGGGGACGCGTTGTCTGGCAGGTGCCGTGTCTCGTGTGCGGCTCTGTTTTTCCACCAAAAAGTGGGAAAACACGACAACGCCTCATAGACATAGAAAACATGTGTGCAACCTATTTCCTCCCAATGAGCAAGACACAAAAAAGGGGAGATACGGGAAATATTTAGTGGTTTGGGTAGAAGTTGGGAAGCTTTGTTGACCCTTTGACGAAAACATAGTCTCTTGTGGGTTGTTACATTTAAATAAATGTTATAAAACCCCTTCAACTCTCTAACTTTTCTTTTGTGCTTAATAGGAGGCTGTTCTTCTATCGATATGATGACGGCTGCAGCCCAGTTGCTTGGTCTTGGCCTTATGTTCCCCTTTCTTCTGGCTAAAGTGTTTGTCCAGATAAAACACACTAAGTGCAGTGCAAAGAATCATCTCAATTTGAGGAATTTCCCAAACTTCGTTGCTCACTTGCATTGGTAAAGAGTGGCTGATTGACGCTGGCACTACTGCAAGTACAAGAAAAAGTCAAGTTTCTTGGGCTCTAAAGAACCTTAGTTGTTTCATCTACAAGATAAAATGTTCACAATCAAGTTTGTGGATTCATATGAACAGTCAGATTCACTTTTTTCACAATCCTAAACCATCTATCCCCACCTCTACCTGCATGAGTTGTTGTTTTTGCCCGTGTGTGTGTTTAAAGCTTGGAGGGAATATCACTGCAGATGAACAACTTTTGAAGCTGATCGGTCAAAAAGGAGGAGGAGAACAAAATATGGTCCATAAAGCACATTTTCCAAGATACCTCTGCAAATCTTTGGGCTTGCAAGGAGATCTACACCTTATATCAGAAAATGCATCTCTGCATCATCATAGGACTACAGACATGATCTATTGCTAATATAGATATATAGAATATATATATAGTGCCTGCGTCGCCCCTCTGATGGTTGTCATTTTACGAGAGAGGTTAAATGCTGCAGCTTTTTCTTGGCTTAAGAGACGGGATTTTCCTTGAATCCCCATGTCGATGACAAGTGTCCAAGAAGAAGCAGCCAAAAAGAGTTCTTCCCTCAAAATGTTGAACAAGTGAATCTCTCTCGGTTGTGTCTCTGACCTCGTTACATCACTTCATGGTCCAGTTTGTTCCCTCAACACAAAGTTAAATGTAATTTCATGAAATCTTACGAAACCCTGCTTTAGTCTCTTTGGATCATAATCCTCCGTCAGTTATCAGATTGGCAAAAGTCTGCAGGATTTATTAATCTCCTGCTGACGGCTCCAAATGGTTTTCAATTCTAGATATTGGCCCCATCGTGCAGAACGAGGGTCAGAATGACAAACGCAGGGTTAGCGTGTATTTCCACAGAACTAGCTTTCAATGTGGACATGTGAAAAAGCTGTTCTCTGGAAAACACATCATCTGTAATTTGAGATATAAACTATTGTCCACTAAAAAATAAAGGTGGACACGGGGAAGGTTTTGAGAAAGGCAGAGATGTTAGATTGGTCCACTTCCATGTTTTCCTCTGCTCGACAGGCCTCAGTCTGAACATTGGCTGTTACAGCTGAATTTCTCAGTAACAAGGATATTCAAAGTTTGACCATGGGCAGAACGCCAATGGAAATAAGGATGCCAGGTCCATAGGCCTTCAACAAACACGAAAACACAGAACTGTGTGGTACAATTTGGCCATTCAATGGAAACAGTCAGAAACAAAAGTCTATTTTGCATGTTTGAAGTTTTAATGAATCGAGGAACATAGAGAAACATATTCCGGAAAATATGGTTTGGAACTTTTTACAGGAAAACAATGACTGAACTTGAAAAGCTGCCAGACTTCCTCAGGTTCAGTGTCTCATCCGTCACAACAACTTCAGCAGACCTCACAAAGTTAAAAGAAGAAAGAGAAAGAGGGTGTGATATTTACTTTTTCAAGTTACTTTTATATTCAGAAGTTTTTGTTTCTGTTACGATTTGATTTAATCAGACCCAAAAGTGCAGAGCACGAACCAGAAGGTAGATGGTAGAACAAAGGTTTATTGTATAAAGCTGGAGCTGGGGTGGTGGCGGCAGGCAGTGGGGATCCAAAGTCCAGGAAGGGTGAGGCCAGAGTTGAGTTAGTCGAACAGACGGAAGGTGCGCAGCTAAAACTGAGGCAAAAGGAAACCCGGGGTTAGCAAGTATCATTTAGACAAGAAGGATGTAGTTACAGGAGCCAGGATAGTACCACACTGGTGAACGGACGATCTGGCGACGACAGGGGAGATGAGCTGAGGTCTTATGACTGAGGTGGAGTTGATGACAAGATGCAGGTCAGCTGCGCCGGTGTCCCACAGGAGGCCCCTCCCAGCTCCAGTGTGGGAAGGGAAAACAGAACACAAAAGGAGGTGGCAACCCTGGTCCTGACAGTTTCGGTATTGAATCCTTGAATGGAAGTTTTAAATAACGTTCTTCAAATAGCAACATGTACAAACTAATGTGCTTTGCTTATTAAATTAGATTAAGATTAACTTGTAAAATGTCCCAAAAACAAACTTATCTACTTATCCTGTGAACAGTACTTCTGACATTTTCTTCTCTCTGGACTCTTCCAGTTTTCCAAAGGGTCACTGAACTTAGGCGGGATGACCTACTTTTATTGTGTTTAGCGGCAGGACAATCTTAACAGTGTGTATGTGCTACTCTGACCCCCAGGAATGAAATGTTTGTCAGATAGAGCTGCTTGTAATGATTTATTGCATCATATTTATTTAAATATTCTCATTATAAGAATATAGAGGACTTAAACTGCCAAATTTAACAGAATAAAGAAACGAATCAGTGGAGAACATGGAGAAATAGGCAAGTAACTTTATTTTCCAAAGTGTCATGCACCAAAATGTGCCCTTCCCTAACTTAGTAATAAGTAACTGTAGAATAAACTAATGTTTTATATACATTTATGTATTTATTTATTATTTATTTGGCTGTTTTGATCCTCTATATCAGTAGTTAATCAGAGGGGGATGGATTTGAGTTTTTATTAAGTCAACATACTACAGGTATGAGCTCTATAAAAGTCTTGTAGAGACTTTAACTCTCTTAATGTGTCTATTGTTCAGCCTCTGAAAAGAAAGAGTCTTTATCAAATCCCCCTTAAAAAAACGTTTTTCAAACTGGCAACATGGAGTTTAAAGGGCATGTGGATGTTGTTAATCCCCACATGAGGCAAACAGAACTGGAAACACAACTCAGCATAAACATCCCAAACTGAGGATGAGCAGCACGACCAGCAGCCTCCTGTGTGGAAGCGTCTCCCTCTGACTCCGGCTCAGGAGCTTTTGATTCCCCGGTCAGGTGAACCTCATTGAAAACTGACAGGGGGACAATGTCAATGGGCCGTCTCTTATAAAGACGCCACCTAGTCGCAGTAAAGGAAGTGTAAGTCAGGATGTCTCCACCTCGGCTGAAGTCTGAAGTGGAGAGCCCCTTTAAGAGAATAACTAAAACCAGTGCCAATGGGTTATTAGGTGACTCCTCTGTAACAATGGCCCTTTATCTGCCCTCAGCTCCCAGTTCACTTCCTGTCTTTCACAGAAAAGACTCTCATGTCTGGTTATGTGATATCAGATCAAATCACATCCTTCAGCGATCAGAGAAATGTAATCTGCACGTGAAACAGGGGGAATCGCGTTGCAGCCGAATCCTACATGCATTTAAAATATAATAAAAAAGATGACATCATTCTATACGGTGACATCATCCCAGCCAGTTTGCAAGCATGACATCATCTCCTTGGTATGCAACCCCTCCGCTGGGGATCTTCCTTTTTCTCTGGAGCAGCAGAATCAGATTAATAATTCATGAGCGGCTTCCCTGTGTGAGGCGGGCAGCTGCTTCGCTCTGCAGGGCTGGGGGGGGGGGGGGGGGGGGGGGGGGCGTAAAGATTCGACTCATAATGTTGGTACAGCGTAAAAACACTTGACTCACACTGCAGCAGTCATATTATCGCTCATTTGAACCCTATGATGGCTGATGTCATGATGACAAAGCTACAACACTGCTCCTGCAGCGAGGGGACCGTTTGAACCAGCGACTGTTTTATTTTGCAGCAATTGAAAAGCCACATGAGTGATATTTATCTAATCTAAAAAAATACAGGTTACAGAAATATAACAGGTTACAGGACGGCAACGACACACAAGACGTAAGTGATGCAACAATCTGGTGCGTGACTCAGAAAAGACGGCTGGTGTAAATACTGTGGACTGGGAAATGGAAACTGGTGATTTGGGTGAAGATGTGATTGCTGGGTGATGAGGAATGTGAGACAGGAGCAAACAGAGCTGACACATGAATTCTGACATTTCTAGATTGTGTAAGAACTCAAATCTAGAAAATAATAATGATTATCATCATTATTAGAATCAATAAGGGTTATAACATGGTAAAAGTAAGTAAATGAATAGATGTTTCCTCAATGGAGTTTATCTGTGGTGCTGTGAGTCGGTTTCCTCCGAGGTTTAACATCAGGGGTGATTAAAAAGCAGATTAGATCATGATGAGAAAATAAACTGCACCAGAAAACTAAACTAAACTAAATTAATCAACTACAGTCAGATTTAGTTTATCTATTTATCACTTTCTTCTTTTGGAATCACAAAAACACGATCACGCACCAAGAGGATGATGTCATCCTTACACCCCGGCAGGGATGATGTCATCCTTACACCCCCCCGGTAGGGATGATGTCATTGGAGAGAATGATGTCATGTCTTCATTTTGAATGTGTGTCGGTGCGGCTGCTGCGACAGCATGTTTCCCCCCCCTGTGCTCCATCACTGAACCCAACATCTTATCATCATTTCATTTATTATACCAGACTGTGAATCTCATAAGTATGTACGAAGTCTTTATGAGTAATGTTGACTGTAATTGTGAGTAAGATGTGAGTGCATGTTTTTCCACAGTTAAAAATAGTCCCAATCCAAAAATATTTTGCAGTAATTGTCATCAGGTCCTTAAAAAAAGGGGTTTATGTGGTTGTCAAGATATTAAGAAAATAAACAAATAAACACAAAACAATTCCCCCCCCCCCCAAAAAAGCCAAAATATTTAGAAACTTGGACATTTATCTCTTATGAACCAAAAGAAAAACATTCATCAGACATTGGACATTTTCAGTACATCTAATTTTGAAATCGACTAATTCCAGAAATCTAGGTCCGCGTGTCTGTATGTGGCTCGAATGTCCTGAGAACTGTTCATCTGATCGGCTTCACACTTGGTACGTGTATCTGTCACGGCCCAAGGAGGTGCGGCGTCCAATTTGGTGCGATTCGGAAACGTGATACCGTCAATACGATTAACAGGCGACCAGCGCTCTTTGTAGCAGCGGCGGCCATGACTCATTAACATAAGTGACATCGTGAATCCTGCCAACAGCACGTACAGAGTCGAGCTTCGCTGAACTTTGAACAAACAGGTGAACGGCTCTTTGTGCAGGTGGAGCCGCTTCAGGGTTCTGTGGAAGGACTCGAGCAGCAGGTCTTCACTTGCTGTGCCTGAATCACCGCGGGTCACCTTGACAGTTTCACAAAGAACCAGCCGCACCACAGGCCGGGCAAACAGCCCGTTCTCCAAACAGGCAGGTTCAGAATGAGCTCTGCAGTCGTAATTAAAGAAACGAGAATATAAAGCATAAATCAGGAGACAACGTCTAGATGCAGCTGATCCTCGACACCCGCTGCAGTTTACGGAGAGCGATGCCAGGCGGCGGATTAATGACGAGTGAAATTCTAATCTGTAAAGATCAGTGGGCTGTAAAACAGAAGGGATGTGCCGCCATCGTGACGCACATCAAGGAAATTTATTCGCAAATGAATGTCCTCCCCCTTTTATGCCGGGACGATTTATTTATACACGTCACAATGACGCGTTCTTTTTCGACGTCATAAAGTTTCATAGCGCCTGCAGGAGCTCAAAACCTGCACTACGACACATGTGAGGCCACTTTGTCACATCATTTCTCTGGAGGGTTCCACCAACATAACCCCCCCAAAAAACTTACCCACAGTCTGGTTCTAATTCCAACCAAGCAGCAGTGTACTAACTCTGGGATTAGCACCGATGCCACAAAGCTACAGGCCCCGGAGCCACATGTGTCAGCCAGCTGTGTCCGAGGGAAGTTTGTGAGCCGGGGTTTCTTCCAGACACTCCAGTTCCCTCTCGTAGTCTAAAGAGATCCACATGTTGGATGACATTTTATTTGAAGCGGATTTCTCTTTGCACAGCGATAATCCAATGACATCGAGGTATTTGGAGCAACTAATAATTTCGAATCACTGTCCCGAGAAGGAAATTGGAAATCATGTCAGGCATCGTGTGCAGTGTTCTCCTTGCTTTTTGTCCTACGTGTAAAAGGGATGGGGATGGATACGTCTGACTTTGAGCCTAAAACAGAAACAAATGTCCTCATGCAATACAGTAATATTTATGTCACACGGTTTTCTAGCCACCAGGAAATAAAAAGTTAGTGTACTCGTATTATTATAATATAGAATAGAAATAGTGTGCGCACTCAAATCGAGGTGCTTTAAACCTTGACTTTGAAATATCCCCATCCACTAAAACCCAACAATTGGAAACCATAACTTTTAAAGCTAGCTCATTATTTTTCCATGCAAGAATAATGTGAATTACCTGCACACTCCAGGTTTTAAGGGTTTTAAGTTTCAAGTACACCAGTTATCTTAATCCAATTGAACTCAGTATGGTTTAAAGCTGCGGCGTATGGGATGGTTAACCATGTAGCGTCCCAACGATGACATGAAACACACACACACGAGAGGATTTGTTTTCCGACAAGCTACTTGAACTCCATGTTGACTTACTGTGTAACCAAACTAAAGCCCAGTCATCATTTTAGAATTGATCCTAAAACAAACATTCAACTCGTGATTCATCCTGCAGCGATGGTTTTCTCATGTACCCGCACATTGTTGTTTTCACAACATAAAGAATACAGAATACAAAACCACACACACACGCACGCACACTGTGCCCTTTGGAAAACCGTCATGCAGGTATCCATTGCTCGATAACATTCCAAGAATCAAATGTGTGTGATTGTACAGTGACACCTCAGTTTAATTAGGATTAAGGATTATTAGGCTTAATCCACACCTACAGACAAACCAGCAATTTTATTTATTTATCCTTTATTAAACAGGATGTTCCCAGTGAGATACAACATGTCTTCTGCCAGTGAGTCCTGATTAAGATGGGCAGCAAATTACATTTTAAAACGTTAATTGATTACAAACAGGGACAGGTAACACAACAGCATAGACAGAGGACACGTGTCAATCCAACGGCAAAAACTCATTATGTGAAATAAGAAGCCCTCTATAAATTGACACCTCAACTTAATTAGGATTCACACCCACAGACCAACCAGCCGTTAGCCTGTCAGGCAGCCAGGGATTCATTGTTGTGATTATATTCCTTCTTATCTTGTTATTTGTCATTTGAGGACACCAACAATCCAACCCAGACAGAGAGCTGATGTGGATAATCAGGAGACTTGTATCGATGAGAGAGGAAACAGCCACAACAACCTGTAAAAATGATAAGTGTTAAACAAGCATCTGTAAATGTAATGATTTTTGTCTTGTTGATAAAATGAATAAGCGTGTTTAGGTTGGTTTAACGTGAGCAGTCGTCCTAGTTATCGTCTCGTGTGTTGCAGAGACACAGGCCGTGTTCTTCCTCCACAAATAATGATTGGCTCTGTGCTCAGCATCTGAAATCTAAAGGTTTAGACACCAGCGGTGGAGGGACGTGTTGAAACCGAGCAGGAGAACAGCATTAAAAAACTGCTTTGTATTTATAACTGCTGCAGCGTGGAAACTGAAAGTGTCGGGAGGTGTTTTTCAGATGTATAAATATTCACCCAGGAGAACGAGATCATTCACTATTCACCGTACAGCGCAGACGTCTGTGCAGAAATACTCACGGAGCACAACAGATTATTCAGTGGACTGTCTGTTTGCATTTGGAAAAGCATGTTGAATTAGTGGCGTGGTCGGGGGATACCCACATCTGGTGCAGACTCTTTTCCCCGGACCAAAAACAGACAGTTTTCTTGAGCTGATTTTTGAAAAAGGAAAGTTGGAAGGTGCACTTCAGCAGGAGGTTGCCTCACTACAGTGTTTGCTCCTCTGTTTGTGCTGGATACAGCAGTTAGGACGGGATCTTTGTTTGAAGTAAGTATTGTCTCTGTGGTTCTCTAGAAGCCAGTCTCTTACACAAGAAACAGGGAGTGGAATACAGAGGAAGATGGACACACGTTAAGGCCCATGAAGATGTGTCATGTTGCCAGCAGTGTACTTGTTATCACAGGCAGTGGTTGATATGCAGATGTGGTGCAGTGGTAGGAAAGCACGTTGCCAAAATGTGACTTAACAAATACTGATTCAGAGTTTGAAGAAAGTGAAGGTTCCTGTCGCAACGTTTCTCTGTTAGTGTCCATTATCAGGCTGTACAGCAAAACCTCTCCGGTGAGGAGTCAGATAAAACCATCGCTTTGTTTTATGTCATTAAACTTTGAGCAACTCACACTCACGCAAATTGTTGTGACCATTTATGAATCTTTTATCAGTAGTTCAGTGGAAATCATCTGAATAACCACAGTAGACGTGCTGCTGCAGATTGAATAGATTGTATCTACAAGTTGGGTTTTCCAAGAACTGAAGCAAACAGACAAAGGCCTCAGTTGTAATACCTGTCGTCTTGCATTTGTCTCGGTGACACCCTGCAAGAGAAGGTGGAGATGGATGGATGGAAGGTTTCAAACGTATAAGACATGGTTATGAGATTTCCCACCATGTGATAAATATGTATAGTACACATACAAAAAAAACCAGATAAATGTACAACATAAATATAAAGGAATACATGAGAAAATAAGTCGGCAAAGTAAAACTGATAAACAAACAGATAAATATATAAAAAGAAATGCAAGATTTGATAATTTTTTCGGTTTACAATTATAAATTGACAACAACAAAAAAAACATTCACCACCTGCTGCATTGTTGCTGTTGTAGAGGAACTACACTACATTTCTATTCTAATGCAATAGTGTGCAATTATAATGCAATTTAAAGCACATGTAAGATTCCAAATCTGCAAAGTTAAATAATGAATAAACACAGAGATGAATGATAAATAAAGCGGTGTATGGTGAGTGCAGTGCAACACAACGAGGAAGAACCGCGTGTTAGAAAAACTCGATCAGCTCAAAGTTGGGTTCTCTAATATTGTAAATATACTAAGTTAACTTTCCTCCACTACATCGTGTTTACTCCTGACCGAATGATTGTTCAGAAACGATAGGATTTCCAGAGGTGTTCCTGAACGCATCGCAGTGGGCTGGCCCCCATCTGTCTCGCTCCCCAGCCTCCAACCCTCTCCTCCCCCCCCCCCCTCCTCTCCCCTCTCTCTCCTCCTCTCTCCCTCCTCTCTCCCTCTCTCTCTCTCTCTCTCTCTCCTCTCTCCCTCTCTCCCTCTCTCTCCTCTCTCTCTCTCTCTCCTCTCTCTCCTCTCTCTCCTCTCTCCCTCTCTCTCCTCTCTCTCTCTCTCTCTCTCCTCTCTCTCTCTCTCCCCTCTCTCTCCCCTCTTCCTCTCTCTCTCTCTCTCTCTCTCTCTCTCATGTCTTTACGCCTGGAGGCTCGGCTGACTCAGCTCTACGTCAGAGAGACGGCAGCAGTGAGTGAGAGAGTGAGAGAGAGAGTGTGTGTGAAAGCCGTTGTCTGTGGGAACTCCTCAGTCCCGCACATGGACCCTGGGACAGATGTTCACTGAGGATATTTAAACTCTCTGACTCGGAGCAGAAGGAGACAAGCAGCCTGCACAGAGACGATCTGGAGCGATGTAAGAAACCCAGTCTCTTTCTTCTCTGACCCGCACGGAGGTCTGTCTGTTTCCCAGCCTCCGTTCTTACTCTGTCTTCCAGAGGTGGAAGGGCTCAGACACATCTGTCAGCCTGAGACACGACCTGTCCTCCCTCTTTGTGTTCTCCTGACACTTCACCTCGTTTCACCCCACTGTCCAGATGTGTCCACTCATCTGCATGTGTCATCCATCACATCTGTTATTATGATGAGGACGGGTTTACCTTTGGAAAGTGCTTTTCCAATGTCCGACACTTCTATTGAGATCTGCTGTGCTGTTTTGTTTCACGATACAACTAAACCTGCACTTTTTATTATTTGAATTACTTCCTATTGTTTGCTTCTTTAATAGTTTTTAATAGTTTAATGATCATTATGATTATTGTTGTTATCATTATTATGGAGTTATGTATAATTTTCTCTTGTTCATGTGGCACCTTTCACTTTGTAAAAAAAAAAAGGAAGAGGCACCTTAAATAACTTATTTGAGGACATTCCTAAACCGACTTCATTTAAATTGTCTCCAAGTGTTTGCTGCTTTATTTGTTTCATATATTTTCTCATCAATTTATCTTTTTTTTAAATTTAATTTCCCCTTGAAACTGTGTTTTGAAAGGTGCTATATAGTTTAGGATTGTCATTATTAAGATATGTGTAATTTTCTCTTATGGGAAAGTCGCCAGGAATTGAAAAGTCACCTTAAATAACAACTTATCAACACGTGTGGCATTAATGCTAAAGATCCAAAGAGTAGAAGTTGTCAGAAATGTGTTGTTGCTGCCGCGCCTACTGCTGTGGTTGATGATGATGATGATGATGAAGATGATGATGATGAAGGAGGGGGCAAACAAGCCCCAGCTAGTCTCAGTGCACAGTGGCAGGCTCTTGGCTGACAGGGAGTGAGTCAGACCTGGATGAATAGTTGGCGAGGTGGAGTCCTCAGAGGAACGGAGGTGGGGGGGGGGGGCTGAGCTTCCCAAGCATGTGGAAAACAGTCTCGTCTTGATCCAGCCGAATGTTTTCCGAAGGAGACAAGCGAGAACAGAAGCTCCGAGGGGCTGAATTCAGAAACACTACTGATCCTCACATGAGTCACGAGTTGCATAGTTTTCCCTCAGTTTCCCTGCTTGCAGCTCGGATACAGTGAGAATCAGTGTTTTAGCATCTTATTCTAGTTTTATACAAGCAAAAAATGTTGTAAGATACTGTTATAAACTCTGGGATAACGGCTCCTGCAGCTGCATGCTACCCCCCGTGTGGCTTCTGTTGCGTGTCCTCAAAGTTAAACAATGTGACCTTTTGGACCCATTTTGGCCGAGATCCACTTATAAGATGTTGTGAGTTTGGACATCGTCCTCTTGACCCTTTTTTTTCGGTTCATTCCACCCTGCACAACTCTGTTGTTTCCACGTGTCGGTGTTAGGTCTCACATCGCGGTCAGACTCAGGACATCCAGTCGGCCAACTCGGGACAGTCCAGACGAATGAACTGGTGCTGAGCCGTGTTCACACGTGCACCTACTGTATGAAAGAGGACGAGTCCTGGTGAAGTTGCTTATTCTCTCAAGAAATAATGAATTGTCGTGTCTAAACGAACATGTGAAAATGATGTAACGTGACCATCGCAACTGCCTGAAGCCCACGTGATATCAAACCCAAATATATTCCCCTGCTCGACAAAGACCGGCAGCGAATTCTCTTCTTCAAACGATCAATCAGTTATCAATTATCTAAACTGTTGCATCAGCCGACTGATCCTCCAGCCAATCAGTGCATCCGTAGAGCTCATACAGATGATAACATCTGGGGATAAACACACGAGCAGCCTGATGTGAAAGGAGTTGTGTGGTCCTGCTGAATAATACCGTGATCTACAGTTTACCACAAGGCATGATATCAGTGTTGTGATTAAAACACACAAATAATCCTGAACATGATTATGATTCATTTAATCAAAACAGTAACTTGCCATCTCAATAGCGACTCTATCATAAAATAATGACTCACCGACTCAAAGTAATCATTTATTATCACAAAATAATGAGTTGGTATCGCACAGTAATGAGCTTTGATCTTAAGATAATAACTGTAGTATCTCAAAATAATGGCTTTGAAATTCAAAAATAATGACTTCATCTCTCAAAAGAACAACTTAGTATCTCAAGGAAATGTGTTGGTATGTCTAAATATTGACTATCTCATAATTGCAATTCATTATCTCCCGATTTTTTTTTTTATCTTTCTCTCATAATTTCGACTTTTTGATCTCATTATTTTCATATGAATTTAGCTTTCATCGTTCTTTTTTTTTTTTATGTCCCTGGCAGAAATGGGCTTGCATATGTGAGACTGTTTATACTGTGATGTTATTAATATCTCTGTTTCCATGAAACCTTTGTGGGTGGCGTTGCTGCTGTTGACTGTTTGGCATCACTCGGATGTTAATGTGCTTTTATTTTTCACGCATTAGTTTCATGGATCAGCCTCAGATCGATCTTCCTCGCTGATTAATTTATGCATGAACAGGTTTTAAATAGATTTTTCAGAACATGATTTATCCAACAATATATACGTCGACGCTGACGTGTGTTGACGTGATATTAATTCGCATGCAGTGTGATGTGTCTCCGTCTAACATGCAAATGAAGGTGGAGCTAAACCTTTAATCCCAACCTCAGGCGAATATTCAAATATTTGGCCTTCAGTGGTTTCTCTTGATCTTTTATTTAAACAAAAGCTAAACTTGTTCGCTTGTACAAAGAATTCACGTCATAAATAGGATCCAAGTATGTTAGGTAATAAAAGAAAACAGAAATCCAGAGGGAATCAAATGAGGTCTCCGTGTTTCATTCGTGGTAATGTTTCACCGCAAAAGGTCAACAAACCTCAGAACATTTAAATATTAACATTAAGATGTGGAAGGGAAAGTGTGAACGTTTGAGGTTTAGGTGTTTTTTTCGGTTCATAAATTCCAGAAGTTAAAGTTTCCATTCTTTGTTAATATGGAAACTGAAATCTGTCCCTCACACCACAGAGCAGCTTATCACTCCTCTCAGGGGAGGCTCATGTCAAGTCAGCACACTTTGTTTTGGCACATCTGAACCCGATGACAGATGTGAACTGTGCAGAACACGGGAACTACATGAGATTCTGCCCAGTGTGTTGTTGTGTCCTGCTGCTGCTGCTGCTTCACATCGGACACTTAGTTAGTGAAGTGCCCTGTTGGTTTTTGGTTTACTTTACCTCTGTGCCAGTCTGACACCACCTCCTGTGGATCCTATACGTAAGACACACACTCATACAAACACACTGCACACATTGATAGATTCTTCTACACACTGAGAGGATTTACTACACATTTACAGATGGGGCTTGCAAATGATCGGCTTATTAAACACACGCACACTGAACTGAACAAACTGTTCCCGACGCCCTCTGTTTGTCCGTGCTGCTGTTTTTCACTTCATCCCGGTCTTGCATATCAATGAATTAATGGGAGTTGTCACAGTATTAATTTGTTTTTCTCTCTCTCTTGGCAACAACACAAGCAGAGGAGAGCTTCACAATGAACGGCAGTGAAATTCAGAAATATCGGATATTTGAGAAGAAACTATTCGACCCTCATGGTCAACTGGTTTTCTCACATATTGTGTTCACAACAATATGAGGCCATCTTGACCTTGACCTTTGACCACTGACATTTAAATTAGTCTTTTAATAATAACTAATAATCTTTGAGTCCAATTGACAACTGGCCAAAGTTTTAAAGAAACTCCCTAAAGCCAGAGTTGAGATATCTTAACCAGGGTCTGAGTGAATGTTTTGAACAGATCCCCTGGAAGTGTACCTGAGATATTGCGTTGACAAAGTGTTCTTGGGACAAACGCCTCTGGCCACTGACTGTCGCTGCAGCGGAGGCATAAAAAAACCAACACGCTAATACAGGAGCATCTTGTCAGCGACCTGTGTGTGGTTGTGAAATGATTCTGTCGGGCGTTGTGACCTCTAGAGAAAATGAAAGCCGTCATTCTATTCCTTTCTTGTGCCGCAGGGCGCAAACTGTTTTCCTCAGGAATGAACTGCAGCTGTGGAGCGTTGTATCTGGGGAACGGGAGGTTGCTCTTATCACCGAGAGATCTGCCTCCTAAATCGGATGTGTCTCAGAAACCCTCTGCTGCTTTTTCCAATGCCACCGCTCCAAAAAAAAATCACTCTTGCATTCAGTCCGCTTCTTCTTTCCTGAGTTACATCACGTTCCTCTCGTTTATTTACAATCAGGACACCGGTCTGCAGTCGTGTTGAAATGAGGACCGGTTTGCTCGCAGCACTTTTACAAATCCTCACGTATTAACACCTTAACCTCTCTTCTCTGTCTTTCTCCTCAGTGAGATTCACCCCAGCCAGAGCCCAGCCAGGCCATGCTGACACTATGACCTCCACAATGTGAGTGTTACACTATTGGATATAGACTCATCTGTTGTTGTGTTTGGTTTGATCGCGATGGGAGTTTCCCACTTTCTACAGATGAAGAAAGAAGCAGATCAGTATCATGTAGGGGAAAGGTTTATTTTTGTAAGAAGATGTCTTTCACGTTACGAGATATTTTGGGATACTGCATCATCCTCCGCCCCTAACAACAGAAGAATCTCAACCCAGTCTCGAACCCAGGCACGAGGTCGAATCAGATTGTGTAACTTTTTTATGAGTTTCTTTTCTCAGCACATGTTTCTTCTTTCAAACATGAGTTTCATATTAGAGAGGAATTAATCGTGCTATAGTGAAAAAAGTGTTGTTGTAATGTGAAATACTGTGTTATATCATAAGGTTGTGTGTCATAATAACATGAAATTAACGTTTGAAACAATATTAATCATCATATGACTTCACAACGTTCACATTGTATTTCAAACATGCGATTAACACTGAGTGAGCATGGGCGAAGAAGTCGGAATAAGTAGCTTAAGTCATATGTCTTACGTCTTGGAAATAAATTAACAAAAATATCCACTTTAATGCAATTGATAGAGACATGAACATCTAGTTTAGCATCTGGTGTTGAGACAGTTTCCCATGACTGGGATCCATTGATTCACGATGAGCAAGCCTGAAGATCAGCAGACAATAAACCTGCTGGCACTGGAGCCCTGAAAAGCCATTGATGAGAACTGCTGACCCACGTCTGGGGTGATGCGTCATTATCTGCGCAGAGGAGTCGGTCCACCCGTTCTTCCACTCTACTCTGTCACTGTCACTGCTCCCTTGTCTCTGGCACAAGGCTTCTCACGGTGGCATTCGGGTGCAATCCTCCAACTGCCATGTTTGTCACTTCCGATTGAGAAATCACTCGACATGTCTTTACACCGTTGAGCAGAGACTGTTGTAATTCCAAGGAATGTTTAAAATAACAACCAAGATATCAAGAAAAACCATCCAAATGATATACAAACAATTGAAACTGACCTCGTCACACATGATTAACCTGCACTAGCAGGATTTAGAAATGTTTCGTATCATTCATAAACATATTCTTGAGGCCTACATTTACCTAAACATTGACACTGTGTCTTTCTATCCATCTATAGCACTAAGACTTTGTTTTTTTGTACATTTTCGAACTATTTCTTCATCTCCCTCCTGTTTCACTTTCTCTCTATCCATTCTTCTCTCTGTCTCTCTGCAGGTTTCGGTCGGTAGTGTTGACCGTCCTGATGCAGAATATCCTGGTGTCCCCTGGTGAGTTCCATGTCCAAAGCATCAGATGTGACCTCTCGGCTTGTTGTATGAACATCTCTGCACCAACTGATGAATAAAAAAAGGAAATCTGTAGGAAACGCAATTAAATCCTGTACGTTTCTGTGAAGGAGTTCCTCAGGGTTCCGCTTTGGGATCACTTAAGTTTTCGTTAATATTTTGAATGTGTATTTTTAATACACACAATGCAATCTTGTATATTGCAGCTTAGTTCCTGAAAATCCTACAAACTAAAAGGATGGTTTTCACAAAGAGTAAATTGTTTTTTTCTACTTTAAGTTCTGTAACCAAAGGGAGTAAATTATAACAGATGTTTCAAAAAGTACTTCTCAAAAACTTTAAATGAATTGATAAACTTTGCCCAAATCACTCAAAACAGTTTTTTTTGTAAATAATTGTCAGTTCCAGAAAAAAATCTTGGAACAGACATTTGTATCATCAATTCTGAGGTTTGAGGAAATAACATTGTGTGAGTCCACCACAGCTTCACACCAGTGCTGACACACGAGTCCGTGAGATTTATTACAGTGGGATCATGGTCAGATTTCCCTCGTGCACGGCTCCTTTCGTTTCAGCTGCCAAATTGATATCCACTGACAGAGCAGGTTGTTTGACCATAACTTTCACCTGCGTGTCCTGAAATCTATAACCTGTGCAACCTGTCAGGTGTTTCACTAACAAGGTCTTGGTTCTCTCCTTGTGGCTTTTTTTTTACAGATTTTCACAGACACAGCCACGTATAACAAACAATGACTCCTAGTTCACTAAAAACTAAAAGTACAGAAACAAACTATGAATACAAATATCCCCTGAGGTGGACATTCTTTCAGAAGTGAATTTAATGAGCAGATGAAACGGTCTTTCTTGGAAAATCTCTGGAGGAGGACAGAGCTCTCACACCCAGAGTGAGATTCAACCTAACCTTAGACTTTATCCTGCCAATTCTGCCATTTGGTTATTGAATTAAATAGATATAAATAAATTATGAATAGAATAAATGAGTTATGCTTGATTTGTGATTAAAAATAAGAAGAGAAATGTGCCAATAACGGGAAATACATTTGATCTATTTCATTTAACGTTAAACAAATCAATACACATTTGTTTTTCTAAAAATGAAAACGTATTTTTATACGTGCATTTTATATATACTCTTATTTTTACCTTTATTACATTAGCTCGATTTAATATTATAACCTTAAGACAAACGTACAATATGTATATTTGCAAAAAGTTGAAACTCAGACTCAAGCTTTAATGATTTAATACAAATGTAAGAAAATTTATATTTATAGAAAACATTGCAAGATATTCATCACACTGTCTTGTGGCTTGCAGGATGCAGACAAAACCTTCAAAATAAAACTTCTTTACAAGTTTTATTTTCCCTTCCCACTGTGTCAGACACGAGTTAACGTTTGTTTCTCTCGTAACAGGAGTTCTGTGTCTGAAGCCCGAGGACGGCGCCCCTGTCCAGGCCCTGGACCTCCCGTGGCACGATGAGCTGTGCTGTGACTCGCACACAACCCACTTCAACGTACCGGAGACAAACCGCTCTGAGTCAAAGCTCCCGCACGATCCCCGCTGCAGCTTCAGCAGCTTGACTCCTCGTGAGGCCTCGGACCTCAAGAGTTCAGTCAACACTGGTATGAAAAAAATGATCATCTCATCTGTCAGAGTTGTTAAACAAACATTTACCGACAGATCTTGATCAAGGCTTGTCAAGGTGCGTCAGCCTTTCTTGTCCAGGGTTGATGAAGGATTTCTTGCATACGATATAGTTATTTAACACGAGTTGATCAGTATCAGACTTTACGTGGCAGGTTGTGCAACTGCTCATCTTCTCTGTTTCTTTTCATGGGTACAATTCACATTTAATAGCAACTAACATAAGATGACTTGTTTAGGTGCTACATCAGGGTTATTATACTCTTACACATATCCAACATGTATTTTTCAGCCCTGCGGTTTTGGATTCTTTTTTTGTTTGTTTAACTCACGAGCTGAGGAAGGAAACTGACAATTGCATAACACTGCAGCTTCCTCTCTGAGCGCGATTGCGGTGAGTGATATGTCAAACTGAGACCATGTCAAAGCCTCTGAGTCATTTAACAAAGTATGAGACTGAGCCATATTTAGGGGACTGATATTTATGATGTGTTTTTATTTGGTGCAGCTTGATTGAAGTGGTGTTTTCTACAATGTTTAAGATATCGCATGGCGTTTCTTGACCACTAGAGATGCTATCGAGCCGTGTTTTGTGCCATTCCCTTGTTCGGCTTGAGTCAAACCACCAGGACAGACGTTGATCTCTGCATGAGGCAGCACGCTGTGTTTGTTGACCAGACACGTGGAAGCGATACACTTGTGAACCCACGTAGCAGCAGGCAGGTTTGATGTGGCTCTTGCTCATCAGAACAAACAGCGGCAGTTAGCGTGACACAGCCTCGTGTTTTCCCCTTCGGCTGCGTCGCTCGTCACTGACAGAGATGTCCCCGAAGATCAGCCTGACTGGCTCATTACACTTTAGTGGATTTCTATCCAGCGTCCATCCTGTCAAGGTGGGCGAGGACGTGAGTCCTGTGCTGTGATCACGTCACACAATCTGGTTCATGAGGTTTGCTGCTCCTTTCTTTTAATCAGTCATCACAAGGAAAGGGGCAGAACCAGGACTTTCACCAATTTCATTTATTCCTTCATAAATAATGTGATCAGACATATTTATTGCGTTCTTTCAGTTTGTTCCATTTGGTGACGATGATCCTGCTATTTCCATTTTCCTTTTTATTTCCTTATTGGGATAAGCAGGCATGTGCAGGATTGCTTGGCCTTGGTGCCGTTCCTCGCTATAACATGATCTCTTAACACTGTCGCGTGGAGGTGAAGGTGGAGGTGAGCCAACAGTGAGCCATCGGAGGGATGAGCACGATTTGTGTGTTTGCATCGATCTGTGACGCATCCAAGTCAATGGTGGCAGAGCCTCGTCGGTGCAGTGGTAATTAAACAGAGACGCTAAAGGCGTGCGTCGTGCTCTCGATTACTTTTTGTTCGACAGTGAAGAGGTGATTCAGCTCGATGTCACACACACACACCGAGGTCCACAGGGTGTGATTAGAGTTTCAAAGAGTCTTTTTCTTCTGTACTTGCCTGTTAGTCAGACTCAGTCTCCCTGCAGGGCCAAGGACAGTATAAAATGTGTTAGTATGAAATTCATTTGGTAAACAGAGCTCATGTGGAAGATGCTACTCTGGGGTTTTCCAGGTTTTCTTGACTTCTTATCACTTATGAGTCAGTATGGAGGCAAGTTTCACTTTTTTAAATGTCGTCTGTTGGTCCGCCTATATTAACCATGAAGCCTTTTGGAATATTTCTTCTTAGAGCTGACAAATTAAACATTTATAGAAATATTGTGAACTTTGATCCAACATCTTCAGAAATGTTACTTAGCGCCTGGTTTACAGGAAGATTTAATCCATGTTTTTAAATTCATTTGTGAATTGGTTTGTGTCATTTGCCTTTTTCTCTCCTTTCCTTGGGCAATACGGTCACACAACAAACCAAAAGCTTAAATGCCAATATAACGACAACATGCATTAGCAAAACGTGCTGTCATCATAAAGATACATTTGTTCAGATCAGACATCTATGCTTCATTCAAACATTCCATGCTCCCCTGCAGATAAACGTCTCTGGTGATCACAAGATGTTTCCTTCATCTCCCACCTGCACCACTTACACCGCACCTTTAACACCAGAGCTAGAGCTACTAGCATCTCAATTAAGAATCAAATTATGAATAATCTTCAACAATGATTTCTGCTTCGACCTGAATCAAAATTCAACATCACTTTCCCTCTCATGACTAAACCTGCGCAGCTGGAGGAGCCTTGTTACTGTATGTTGTCTAATATTATATATATTATATATATTTGCTATATTGATAATATTAAAGCAGAAGCACGCCTGAGCATGGAATACTAAGGAGAGCCTCTTCCTCAGAAGCCTCCATCGGGGGGGGGGGGGGGGGGCTCTCAACAGGTGGACAACATGTGGGGGAATAACACCGACAGCTGCCACTAACATGGAAATCTAATTTTTCATCAGGCCCCTGTTTGGACGTGATGTGCAGGATCGATGTGAACTGGGAAACATTGACCTGTGATCTAAAGTCTCAAACATCTCAGGACGCAGGTCTCATGGCCGTCAGCTTCCAGCGGCTGCTGTGAGTATCAACCTGGCTGCTCTTATTGTTTGATTCATGCTTCCTTTTCCAGAGTGTGTGTGTGTGTGTGTGTGTGTGTGTGTGTGTGTGTGTGTGTGTGTGTGATCTTTATTGTAGTTGGATTAAAGAGACACTGTTGTAACACACACTGGATAAGAGGTGCCGGGGATTGTGTAGATATTACATGTTACACAGCATCAAAGTAAATCAAAAATTACAAAACAGTTTCACCTCTTGGGCCATTTTTCAGCTGTTCTGGAGGTTTTGATCATTCAATACAATCTACATTAGTGGATTAAGTTGCAGTTTCTAGTTTCATTATTTTTCTGAGCACTTAAATGACTTCTCCTACATACTAATACAAATAAAGCAATATTATAAATGGCTTCATTATGAGGTAAGATGGTTTTGTCAACTTTAAAACCTAGAATTATTTGAAGGAACATTCAAACCTACAAAGGAAAGTGGAAAAAAGTCTGTAGTTAATCAAATATCGCTCAGAAAAAGTGAATGATTGTGGTCTTATGTTGAGTAGATATTAAAGACATGTTTCATAATCCTCCAAGATACTGAAAAGAACAATAATGATATCATGTCTCCACTTATTTGCTACGTTTTTTGGACATTCCGTCAAATGTAGTTTCCATTAAAGGTTTTTAATTTAAAGTTGTTATATTTTCCTACACTGTGTTTCCAGGTCCCAGAAAGATGATTCACTGGTGAACGATGGACAAACTACGTCTGGTAATCCTGTCGTCTGTGAAGCGGAGGATTCCCTCGTTTGTTCCGTTGCTCTTGACACCACGGCGAGCTTCATCGCCGTGGTAACTGTGGCATCTCCAACGCCGAAGCTCCGCCCGTTCAACTCAGGATTCCTGCCAGGCCTGGTACGAAAGTGGTTTATGTTTTGTGTCTATTGTTTTGTAGTTGGTTACACATTTTTCCCTTTCGGTTTTGATTCATAGCTCCTCTAAACATAAACCATAGGAGAAGAATCCACTGTGGAGGATGCAACATGTCAGCTTTACCTATGGACTTTAGACTTTTCAGCCAATAGTTTAATGCAACCATGAGGAAAAATATGTGATTCTTTCATTTAACTTGAAAAACATTTGTGTTATTATACCTGTTCTGTAGTGGGTAAAATAAAAACTCTGTCATCTGCCTTCCTAAACTATTGCATCTGCAGAGTTATGGCAGGTGTCACTTTATGCTGGTAAATCATTAACTTATGGAGAAATGAGATTTGCTTTCCACTTATGGATTTTAATTATTTAATAACCCGACAGTCTAAACATTAGGAGGCCAGAGAGCCTCTCTAAGCTTATATTGATCAGAGATTCATTATATATATACTCATATGATGTCATATGATGAAGGACGGAGGATGAAGTCAGAACAGATGATGATGTCATGCAGGTATCCCTGCATCGTATAGACCTTTATGGATCTAATATGATCACATGGTAGGAATGATGTCAGCGTGATGTCACTATTACATCATACAGTGCAGTAATGCATGAACTTTTTTTTTTTTTTTTAGAATAATCAGTTATTTGTCATCATATAGTATAAATGAATGTGATTATGAAGTGTCAGCATTACGTCTGCAGTGCCTGATTGGGGTCATAACCTTTTCATTAAGTCATAACAACAACTTGTAGACCTTTAATAAATTTGGGCCTCTCAAGGACGATAGTTCTCCCAAAGGCCTCTGGGTAATCTGCAGATATGAAATATTAAGGCAGCTTATATACATTCTGGTATTGTAGAGGTGTGACCACACTTATTGGAATGTGATGCACTGTTTGAAGTGGAATCCCAGCTCAAGTCTTTTAGTTACTGGCATTAATGTGCTGGGAATAAACTCAGCCATGTGTGAAACTGAAGAGATTTTAAATATTTAACAAAGTCAAGCTTCAAAGTGATGAAACACATAAGAAGAAAACGTCTTATTCAGGTCTGATTGGAAGACAAGACTGGAATACAGCCAAACGCTGCGGGCCGTGTGTGTGTGTGTGTGTGTGTGTGTGTGTGTGTGTGTGTGTGTGTGTGTGTGTGTGTGTGTGTGTGTGTGTGTGTGTGTGTGTGGTGCGTGCGTGTGTGTGTGTCTACGCTGTGAGGTCTCCACAGTGACAGAGATGGACTTTCCATGTTCCTTTCCTTCCTCTTTGGTTAAACTGTCAGGGCAGAACAGAATCAGACTATTAACTATTGCTGCTGTAATTCTATGTTACATGTGGAAAGTAAATCAAATGTTGCATCACACCTAATTCAAAAAAGTATATATTATCCTCTCAGAAGGAAAATTATCTTCTGTCTGGAAAAGAAAACGTTGAGCTATTACTCACGCTGTTGACTAATGTCCTACACCAACGTCTTTGTGGTTCCATAAGGCTCAACTGCCCCGGCTGAACTGGGACCTGTTTTCTTATTGCACATATCTTACATCAGCCAATGACAGTGAATATGAAACTAACACCAAATCCACCCAAAATGCTCGTTGACGTTCAACATGAGGCTTCCTGTGATGCTCAGATTAGAAAATTCCCAACCACTTGCTTTTTTATTCAAAAGTCCCCGATGGAATTCCCCTACATGAGCTTCATATATCACCTGTGACTGATCCATTCATTAAATATTGATAATCCTGAGTATTGATCTTTGCTGCGTGGACACGAGCAGAATAACACCACATGACAGATTTAGGTTTGAAGTTGTGTTATTTCCTGTTTTCTCTATAAGAAAGGAAATAGCCGAGGTGTTCAGTGACTAATGAGAAAGATGTGTGACCTGTGGAAAGGATTGAAACCCAACACAAATGTATGTTTTACTGGGAAATTACAATCCCTTCAATTTCATTTCCACTTATTGTGACAATGCACAGGATTTAGTGACCTTTTGAAAATGCAAACTGCTCTTACAGCAGGATCAAAGTAACGTCGGATTATTGATTGTGTTGTGGAACGTACAGTTCAGTTTGTGCGTGTTCTTCTCTGCAGTGAAACCGAGTCCTCCGGTCAACCTGTCGCACGTTCAGACCATAGAGGCAGAACTGATTTTACTCTGGGACGACCCTCAGACTCCGGCACTGGTCCGCTGAGATACGAGGTCCGATACGCCTTCAACAGCACTCACCCAGCCTGGCAGGTAAACACTCACCTGTTAGACACTGCATCACATGAGGGAAAGTCAGGTTGTCTATACTCATTATTTTCATCATCATTAGTTAACCTGCAGATTATCTTGATCTATAAAATCTTTAAATCAAAGATCTTAAATTTGTGGACATGATGGAGAAAATGCAGAAAACCCTTATATTTCAGGAAGGATATTTATCAAATGTATATAATGTAATCAAACAAATAATTCCTTATTTGCTGAGAATAAAAGATTATTATAATACTATGATCAAGTTGTCTTTTCTCCTTGTAAGCGTTACGCGACCCAGTTGCAGTAATGTAATCTTTACGCGCTGTGCTAAAGCTAAAATGTCACTTTCTATCAAAAACTCAGAAGCCATCATGAGAGCTGAGGATGAGATTATCTGACAGTTTAGTTCCATGTATCAGATAACAAGAGATTCCACCACGCGGGGGTTCCCCCTGCACCGCTGCAATAAAGAAACACATATCCTCAAGGTTTTTTAGAAACAGTGCTACACAGTTTTTTCCACTGAAAATCACAGACTTACTTCATTCAGTCTATATTTGCTGCTGCTTTCATCCAGCGCACATTTCCACTGACACAGTTGTTTATTCAGTGCGCCCGGCTCACAGTCGGTTCTAATAGCCTCCGAGTGCACACCCAGCACTCAGCAGTTCACTTAGTGTTCAGCAGCACATTTCCTCATTGGCCAATAACACTCAACTTTCGCTCACACGTGTTCCTCAAATTAGTTTCCTTTAAAGTTCTTTTCATTCCTTTAAGTCAACGGCTTAAGAATCCCTTAAATGCATTTTTAAACTTTTAGTAAAATATAAACTGATAAATTGTCTGCAAACGGAGGCGGGTTTGTATTTGACACTTCTATAAAAGGGCTTTAAATGAGTATAATTTATGCTTATTCAGTCGTGCGCTCTCTCTGAAATCCCCACTTTGGCTTCCCCACCCCCCCCCCCCCCCCCCCTGTCTGCAGGTGGTTTCAGTGCCTGCAGAGCCCAGACTGTCTCTGGATCTGAAGCCAAAACTGAACTACACCCTCCAGGTCCGCTGCTCCGCCTGGACGAGCCTCCGCTGTGGAGCAACTGGAGTGAGAGTCACCACATCTACCTTCACAGTAAGAACCACAACTAGAACACTGACAGATATCCGATACAAAAGAGTGGATTCTTTAGGACGGCTGCAAGGTTTTTTTGCAGCCGAGCGTTTTTTTTCCTCCGCACTGTGAATGCGTGACTCAGTTCAACCGACATTGTTCACTAAGCTCTTGAGGAATTGTTTGAAAATCCCTGCAGAGCCACAGCTCTCACCGCAGGGTTGGGGCTCAAGAGATTCTTTAAGGCTTTACAAAACTATGCAGGAAAAAAAACTGGTAAAGAAACAACGTTTGAGTCACGCGTGGATTTAAGCATGCTGCTTGATCCATGAATTTCTCAACACTTTAGATAGATTCTCGTTCAATTTTGTCCAGGAATTTCCCCCGAGAAGCCTGAACTTCAATGAGTTTGTTGATCCCCTTACGTTATCTCCAGTGACATCCAGAGATTCGCATTTTTGGCTTTTTATGTACAAAGTTTTGAACAACGGTGAGACAGGAAACCCTTTATTTAAAAGTTCTCTTTTGTTGAGTTCTTCACCTGCTCTGCCGATGATTCAGTGCACATGGATTGTGTCTGAAGAGGTGGTTGAGGAAGAGCTCACACCCTCACACTCGTTTCAGACTCAGAACAACAAAAAACATTCTCATAAACTGATATTGTGGGCGAATGAAAAGATTGTTTTCAGTTTGTCTGATGAATGGTCTTTGTTTTAGTCTGTTCATTCCCTTTCGGCCTTCATTGAGTTCTGTAATTTGCTACAAGAAAGAAGTAGTACAAAGTGTATTTTTGTGAAAAGAAATATATAGAAGCATTAACCATGAAAGAAACTGTGATGACGTTTGTTGTGACGCTTTTCTTTGCGCCGCACAGCTGTGAGCTATATCCCTGAGAAAGTCATGATCCACGCGGGGGAGGACGTGACGGTCTATGTGTGTTCAACAACCACAGCGTCAACGCCAGCGCGGCCATGTGGGTTCTCAACCTCCACGAGCCGCTTCATCGCAGCCAGTACCACCCAGTCAACCAAAGGGTGAGAAACAAGAGACTCTCCTTTTAGAAGAGAACAGTCCAGGTAAATACGTTAATGCAGAGATCTGACTTTTCCTTTAACCCAAAACCAGGTCAGCCGGATCACAGTGCGTCCCTCAGAGGCTCGGATGTACGACCTGCTGCAGTGCACCGAGAAGTGGACCAGCCCTTACAGCCAGATCTACGTGCAGGGTGAGCTGTGCTGCATCAGACTTCATATTCTGCATGAAAAAAATACAAACCATCGTTGTTGCTGTTATAGTGAACACGCTAGTCGTTGAGATTGTCACTTACAATGATGAGTACGGTGGCCGAGAGAGCTCAGCCTGCAAATAGCGAAGAAACGACAACAGAAATGTTTCCAGGGGACCCAAAGAAGTGATGAACCCGGCTGTAGGTGCAATGCTTTGAGTTCCGTCACCACTGATCAGTAGCAGACTTTAATAATGATAAAACACATACCAAGTGTGAAAACGACGAGTTGAATGGTTCTTGAAATATTTGAGCAACAGTCGTCTGGGATAGTTGATCACAGAGAGTCATTTCTAATTTTGTGTCTTTCCTCCTGCTCCGAGGACAAAGACAGGAAACCGAGCGCTGACGTGTGTCATCACAACAATGTGACCTGGAGTGAACCCAGTGCAGAGGCTACCTTGGGTTTAGTTTTATTTTTTGTTTATGTGTGTGTTTCAGGAGCTTCCATTGACATCAACTGTGTAACCAACGGGGACATCGATGCTATGGACTGCAGCTGGGAGAACACGCAGTGGAGTGAGCCCAAACTCCAATCCAGGTACGCAAACTTTGACAGTAGATGAAAGTGTGTTTGAACATCTTCACAGTGTGAATGAAACCTGAAATCAAGACTCTGAATTCAGACATAAAACCCGGAGGCTACTGAACAACACGTTCTCCAGTCAAACACTGGAAATGCTTGTTTTCTTTGTTTCCTCTGCTGTGAATCACCGTCATCATGAGTCATGACCTCAAAAAACACTGAACAAAACAAATCACAACAATGAGGACTCGTACGTATAATACTTCTGTCTTATGTTCATAGTCTTTGGCTTCATTCAGGTAACAATAACAGCAGCAGGCTTTTGTTTTCACCAAATTAGCCGGGAACACGGTGGCTTTGTTAAAAATAAGTCCAATGGTGCAGGAAACAGGAGGAGGACGAGGTTTCTGAAGCTTTTCAACAATGAAACAATGAGTTCTGAAGAAACACACAGGCAGCCAGCACTAAATCTGTTTTTAAATGCAATGATTTTATCACTGCATACTGTATACAGAGAATGTATTTGGTTTATATTTTGTAATATTGATATTACTATTTTTATCACACAGTTATGTCATTATCTTATATAGTTTCTTATATTATTATCATATTGTTTCTCTGTTTCTTATCGTATCGTTACGTTATTTTTATTATTTGTTATCTTATCACGTCACTTTGATATCGTATCGTTTCGTAACCATATTGTATCTTTTTATTATCATGTAATTTCGTATCTTATCGTAATATACTAATTGTAATAATCCAATAAGTTATTTTAAGTGATCATCAGCAGGTTCACGCTCTCTGTTTTTCCTCCTCGCCAGGTGGGCCGACCTGCCGTGCGACGTGATGGAGGACAGGGACCGAGCGGGACAGGAAGTGGGCCAGGAAGTGGGCCAGGAAGTGGGCCAGATGGGACCCGCTTGCCTGCACGTCCGATCCGATCAGAAAAGCTGCACCATTCAGCCGCTGAGGATGAACTGCTACAAGCTGTGGCTGGAGGTGGCGTCCCGGCTGGGCCCGATCCGGTCCAAACCCGTCTACCTGTCGCCCATAGATCACGGTGAGGATGAGTGGTTTCAGAGCCGGTTCACGTATGAGGATTTGTCTTCTCTGATTTCAAAATAAAACTCGTATTTCTCTCCAGCAGTTTTCATACTTTTGCCAAACACATTAGAGATTTCTGAAATTTCACGAGACAAACCTAAACTCTGTTGTTTCCTTCCCTGCAGTGAAACCCCACCCCCCCACTAACGTGAGGCCGTGAGCCACAGCAGAGGGGCCCTGCTGGTCACCTGGGAGCCCCCGTCTCTGCCGGTGGAGGGGCTCCAGTGTCAGCTTCAGTACCACTCGCCGTCCATGATGAGAGCCCAGCCGGAGTGGAAGGTGAGTGAAAGTCCAGCCTGATACTGTGGATGAGTAGCAAACAGGATGATGGCCTGGGTCCACTTTCAATCTCTTTTTTTAGTTCTCAGTTCCCCAAATGAGAAATATCACATTATAAGCTGTCATGTCTGCAGGTCCAGAGTCCAGTGCGGGTTGCAATGGCGGAGGTTGCGGTGCCGGACATGTGCCGAGTGTACGTGGTGCAGGTGCGCTGCATGCACACCAACGGCACCGGCTCCTGGAGCGAGTGGAGCGACGCCGTTTACTCGGCTCCGCAAAACAGCGGAGGTACAACACCGTTCATTTCCCTCCTGAAGCCTTTTAATGATGCAACCTTTCCACAAATACCATCGCCACCATCACTCACAGAGAGGAAGCTGCAGTGTTATGCAATTGTTGGTTTCCTCCTCAGCTCCTGAGAGCGGTCCTAATTTCTGGAGGATTCTTCAAGATGACCCGTACAGGAACCAGACTAACGTCACGCTGCTGTTTAAGGTACACACGTGAAACCACACGTAACTAGAAAGGTACTCAGGAGGTCGCATACCTCCGCCGAGGCCCAGCGTTCCCTTTAAATCCAATTCAAGAAATCTAGAATAACACCAACTTTTAGCATTCGAGACTCAACGTTCTGCTTCGTCCTCCAGGACCTGCCGGTGTCAGGGCGCTCCTACTGTGTGGATGGATTCATCGTCCAGCACCAAGCCTCGAGCGGCGCCGTGACGAGGGAGTGGATCGAGCCGGCGTCCTCTTACAGCTTCGAGTGGAACCAGGAGCCGCAGACCGTGACCGTGGCGGCCTACAACAGTCGGGGGAGCTCGGCCAACAACATCAACATGACGCTGGAGCGACAGCCCAAACGTGAGTGAGCTGGGAGGTCACTTCTTCTTTTTTCCACTGGGGACTGAGGTTATTCCAGAAAGATCAGTTAAGACCCCCTTGTCCTTTTCATTTTCGTCCCACAAAACTCAATGTGAAAATAGACAGTAGGTGACCTTGTTTAATAAAACACATCTTTTGCAATTTATTAAACATGACAGACTTTTAAAAATGTCCCTGCATAGATAGGGGCTAATAATGAGATTAGATATAGACAAAAATGATACTAGAAACTAATACTAGAAATTTAACAGAAATGTGATTATAAAATCATAAATAAACCATTTTTCAAAATCATATAAACAATTGTCGGAATCCACCTTGGAACAAACCAGGATCAGTCTAAAACCATGAATCAGGATTTTGAGAATGTAAAATATCTCAAATCATCCGGAACAAGAGAGTTTCCAGTGATTATATTTATTTATTTTCCAAATCATGTGAAATATGGAAGCTTTAAAAAAAAAAAAAAGCTTATTCTCTATTTTAAATTTCAAATTTTTATTTTTGTCTCTGGAATGTATTTCTCAGAAAAATGACTTTGTCTTTAGGACGTTAATCTGCAGATCTCGTCGCCTGATTGGACCTTTTCAACAGATTCTTCTGATTTGTCGCTACGACCTGTTTACTCCTGTTATTCTTCACAATCCATTTAATCATTACGCTTAATATACGCGTGTCTATAGGGACCCTTTAAAAGCCCTTATGTGGCTCCTGCAGCCATTAGTGTGACTGCAGTAAAGGCCATTAGCAGAACGGAGGTCACATAGGTTTGTTTTGAATCCCTGCGTTTGTTGTAATACGTAGAAATGTTTGTGTTTTGTCTCCCATTACTCATAATCCGGTGAAGGCTGCTTTTCACGAAACCACTAACCTGCAGGATTTAATGTGTTTTTTATATGAAGATGGCCACTTTCTGTTTTCCAGAGGACATTTTCTCATTAGTGTTGTGACCGAACGGCTTCAGCTAAACCAGCAGCAAAGGGATTCACATTCTCATTCTCATTAAACCACCCAGGTGTTGGTCTCTTGTGCCCCGAGTTAAAACAACTGCACGTGTTCTTCAAATTTACATTTTTTATTTGTTCCTCGTTTTACATGCAGGGTACGAGGAGGCGTTTGATGAGTATATGTATATAGTGGATGGTTTATAACACATTATAGGTTCATAATTAAATTGTGTGCATCCATAAGGACATATGAGGTGTTTGAGCATTTGTCAACAATTTTAACTTGTTTCACACGATTTCAACTGTGTTTTACTGTATTCTATTTAGTTGTTAATAAATATATGAATGAATTGTATTTACTAATAGCTATTCACTTAATGAATATTATAATAATTGCTTAATAGGGGGAATTAAAGTCTTAGCCTTCCTATGAGGATGTATGAGGAATGCATTTCATAAGCTATAGCGTGAATGTGTATACCACATTTAAATTCAGTGTAAGAAATGAATAATTGATTTAATAAAAGGCCAAACAGGAAACAATGATCGTCGAAGTCACTAGTTCTCAATCTAAATAAACTGAAACAGCTCCAGTACGTTTCCAGAGCATTAGAGAAGAAAGTGGTTGTGCTGGTTTCCTTTAATCCCTGAAATCCATTGTGTTTCGCTGAGCTTGTGTCTCATGACTCGGTTCCTCTCCGTTCTCTCCGGTGTGCAGGTCGCTGTGTGCGTTCCTTCGGTGTGTCGGTCGTCAACAGCACCTCCGTGTCTCTGTCCTGGACTCTGCTGGACAACAGCTCTGTGCCCGTGTTCATGGTGGTGCAGTGGACCGTACCACAGAGACAGCACGGGTCTGATCACCACAAAGCCCAGAGTGGAGAAACATGGGTCCGACTTCCCTACACTGAACGTCCTGTACATCTGAGAGGTGACATCTTCTCTCTCTTATTTTTTTTCTGTGATCAGGGAATCACTGAATTCGTCATGAGCAAATATACACATGCTCACTTAGATCTGTAGATGGCGCTCTGCCGGTTATTCCTAGATCACAGCTGGTGTCAGGGTGACTTTGTTGTTCGAGCCCCACACTCTGGAACAGTTTATACCTCACCATAAAACTTTTATTTTTATGTTTTACTTTCGTGTGTAGCTTTTTATTGCCTCTGCCAAGATGTTTGTTTTCGCCCCTCTCCATGTGTTTGGAAGCAAGATTCGAATTTTCAAAGATTCAGAGTTTAGTGTATTTGTGACATTGGTGTCTCTGGTTCAGGAAGCCGGGGATCATGGGTAATATCATCGCTTAGACAGAGAGCCCAACAGAATGAATCACCCCATGTGGCTGCAGAGGGCGCTGTTGCCCAGTAACAGTTACAGTATCACTTTGTAACTTAAAGAAAACTGCTGTTTAAACCAAGTTTATCATTGTTATATAAAAACTCACCAACCTGACCTCTAACCTCATCCATCATCTCACAGGGGATTTCTTTGGCTCGGAGGAATACGGCTTCTACTTGTACCCAGTGTTTGCAGACGGAGAAGGGGAGCCAATACACACAATAGGTGAGACCCATATTCACATATGCAGCATCATATTCATCGCTTTGAGCACCTTTAACCTCTCATCTCCACCTGTCACAGCCACCAGAGGAGACCCTGCGGCCTACTTGATGCTGATGATCATCTCCTTCCTCTCAATCGTCCTGTTTGTTACTCTGATCCTCTCTCAAAACCAGTAAGTAACACCTCTTCAGTCAAAAGCAATTATATTCCTTAGTTTCAGAAAGCTGAGGAGTTTTAATAAGGTGTCATGTCACAAAACCTGCTGCATCCACAACATCATTTATAAAAAGGTGTTTTTAATCTACAGCTATTAGATATTTATACTTGTCTCGCTCTTGACCGCAATTTCACAGCATCAGTGTGTCGTGAACTTGCGAGAAATGATAGATGATGTTAATCCCTGTGCCGCTTTCTAATTGAGAAAGCAGAGACACCGGCCGTGAAAAGGTCACACGGGTCTAATTACACCTGATGTTAGCTGGTGGGAGGAGAAATCAGGCAAGAGACAAAAGGAAGGGGAGAAAGAAAAGATGTTTGGACGCACAACCTTAACGTTTCCTGCGTTTGATTCCCAGGATGAAGAAGTTTGTGTGGAAGGATGTACCCAACCCAAACAAGTGCTCGTGGGCTAAAGGACTGGACTTCAAAAAGGTATATATATATATATATATACACATTTTTAACGTAGAATTGAAACATATCCAACACTGATAATATTAGCGGTAATTATCGATAAAACGTTCTTGCTCAAGTTCGTTGTCCTTCTACTATTTAGCATCTGTATTTGTTTCTAGAACGACACCTGGGAGCACCTGTTCGGACCCTCAGAGAGTCTCCACAACTGGTCGCTGCTCATGCCCTCTGAGAACATCTCCAAACTCGTCATCATGGACAAGGCGGACCTCTCAGCTCTGACCTCCGCCCTGGTCCAAACCCCGCTTGTGCCGCTGACCACTGACCCGTCCAGCACCTTATCCATCTCTCTCCCTCCAGAGTTTGACTCAGAGGTCGACCAAGGCCAGTTCACGGAGAGCGAGCTGCTGTTGGGTGGAGCTCCTTCCTCAGCCCTTAATCTGGATGCTTTGACCAGTTCATCCCCGAGAATCGAGGAGTTACAACCCGGCGTCTCCCAGCCTCCAGGCAGCACTGAGAGCTCGGCCCAGTCCTCAATCACATACTCCACAGTGCTGCTCTCTGATCCGAAGCAGGACCAACCGTCCATTCATCTCCAGTACAAGGGAGGCAGTGGCAGCAGCTCCAGCGACGAGGGCAATTTCTCCGCCAACAACTCAGACATTTCAGGATCCTTCCCTGGCGGTCTGTGGGAGCTGGAGAGCTGCCGCGGCGGGGAGATGGACGACCCGCGGCGCTCCTGCTCCTACAACTCCGTGGAAGAGCTTTCCGAAACATCAGAGCAAGAGGACGAAGGCGAGGGGAGAGGTGAGAAGGACTTGTATTACCTGGGAATGGACTATCCGGCAGAGGATGAGGAGAGTGAGGAAGAGGAGGAGCTGGGCAAAAATGTAGTTTTGAACAGGGAGGTCTGTTGCGTTGAGTCTCGCCCTCTGCTCGGCGTGGAGGACTCGAGCGGACCGATGCAACCGCTGTCGGCCTCGACGGGTGGTTTCTCCCCGCTGTACCTCCCTCAGTTCAGAACTGCTACGTGCACGAGGCAACTACAGGACAGCACCACCCAGCTGTGACCCTCACAGGGACTATGTTTCAGTGAAAACACGCACCATTAAAGTCATTGTGTTGTGGTATCATTCAGCAATTACCAAAAGTGGAATTGCATCCGTTCCTTCAGACACAAAATGGGTCCGGGGTTTGACATATGAGGAACATAGCATGAGATCGTCAGGATCAGACGTGTTCATAACAGCAGATTTCAGCCGAGGGGTGGCGGCGGCGCAGATCACGCAGGAGGCCGAACAAAACGTGTAAACTAAACACGTTTAGAGCACAACACGGGCGTCTGTTCTTATCGCCAATAGCTCTCGAATGGAGATGTCGAGTTAGTCGGCGTCATCCGTTTGTATGGCGCCTCTTTCGTCATCCTGCGATGTTTGTATTCAAGCTTTTTAAGTTTCATCGACATACCTACTCGCTAGCTGTGATTTTCCCCCCGACGTTTTCCTGCTGTATTCTCACACGGTCTCAGAAAAAGGTCCGAGGGCAACTGACTCGGACATTTTGCATTCTCACACACAGCCGCTCTGGAAAACTTCAGGAAAAAACGTCGGGACTTCACTGCAGGACTGAAAGCATCGTTAATAATAAGGTGTGGAGCTGGAAAATGTAAAAAAAATCTATTTTAAAAAAGTACCTCGATTTATGTGCGGTTGCAATTTGATATCAGTCGATGCTGCTATTGTGTGAAGATGTCATGAGGTCACAAGCTTTCGTCAAAGGGGCATTTCTTTCTTTCTTTACAGGGTTTTAAACTCTGGTTCTACTGTGTCATCATGATCCTCTGCAAACTGTGCAGGTTCTGTTATTAATGCACGAGGGTGCCGGGACATAGACTTGATGTAAAGATGGACGTCATGATGGCTCCCCAAAAGTGAAGCCAAAGTATCTTGATCGCCCTCTGGTGGCTGGCTGCAGTGCGTGGCAGGAACCCCGCCTCCTCAATGTTATTGGATGGGACATGAAACAAAATAAAAAGTCAAAGTACATGTTAAAAAGTACGTGTTTCTTCACACACTTGACGTCTGTTCGTCGGGTGTCGTCCGTCCTTATATTCAGTCTATGTTTGACCTCTTTGACACCAGAATTAGTTGGTGTACGCAGGTTTTTCTCTTAACGCAGGTCAACCCGCTCAAAAAGGCAATTGAATCCTTTCCCATTGCCAGAAGAGGAGTTTTCCTTTCTGTTTTTCTTTCGTTTGTTTTCCTCATAAACTGAGGCACTCCCGTGGATTTGACCACGGAGTGAATGCAGATTGTGTCCATTCTCATTGCGGACAAACTCCAGATGTTAGGTCAGGTTGTATAAACAATATGTAGAAAATGACGTGTGCCTACATTTATTCCGTCTGCTCCTCATGTTGAAAATATGTTTCTTACTCCGCTGAATCCTTTTAAGGGGAAACACGAAAGAGGTTGAAAGAGAATAAATAGAGCACAGTTGACTTTGAAAGGCAAAACTTGGACGTCACCTCGGAGCTGCTGGTGTGACTAAAGCAAACCACACGCCGATGGAAACAGTTGTAGTCAGTGACTGCAGGTGGATTTATTCGGGGCTGAATTCATCAACATCTGCTCGGACTCACTCGCCCACCAAGCCAAAGAATGTATTTTTTGTACTTTGTGCTGTAATGTATTTGAGACTTTCGTTATGGTGTTTGAGAAATGTGATCTATTTTTTTTTCCCAGCGTCATCGCCCATCAACATAAACGCTCACTGTCTGGTGTGAACTAAAGATTTAAATATTGTATATTTGAAACAAGAGGAAGACAAGAATGGAAACTTTTGAACGTCGGTGAAAAGTTGTTGTTGCACATGAAGATCTTTTGTCTATTTTTGATGGTGAAAATAAAAAATATTTATTGTGATTGCGTCTGGATCAGTGAACGATGCAAACGTCAGACACTCACATGCAGAGTAAACAGTTTCACACAACAGGTCTTTGTCAGTTCTATTCTAGGTGATCTACTCATCACCTCACTCACTCATGTCTGTACCTTTATAGTCTTAATGACAACCAGACCACTCAGAGCACTTTACAGTACAGTGTTGCCATTATCTGTGTGGGTTATTTTGTATAGTGTTATTTAAATTGTTGATTGCAAGTTACATACACACATACACAAAAGCACACAGCCTCATCAGATGTGCACAGATCTGCTTTTTAAACTGTAATAATGTCCTGGCCCCTTGTGGCCGCAACAAGCAAATACATCAGGATGACACCAAGAGAAACACACATAAATATAACGATGCCCTAAAAACTGTTCTGTTCTATTTTTGTTGATCTTTTATTTAGCTGTTTAAGAGGAAGTCAGGAACCACATGACATCCTGAACAAGAACCAGTCTCTGCATCAGTTACTGCCGTGTCCTTCCACTAGATGTCCCTCTGAACTAAATCTAAGAATCTTTCAGCGTCCATAATAACTTCTGTTATTTGTTTATCTTTTTCAGAATTTAAAAAGACAATCAAAACATATTAACATGCAACAATAAAACACAGGTGTAACTTAAAAAAAATTATAATTAATTTGGTTGGGTTCCTTCTTATTATACAAACTACATCATGTTTTAGAATGGGTAACCACAGCAACAGCTCATAATGATGCTCTTACTAATCCGCTTATACTCATGGAGAATAATAATAATCATATCAACATTACTTGATTGCATCTTTGAGAAAAGTGCAGCCGTGTGTCTGGAAATAATTTCATGTGTTCAACCTAAAAAAAAAGAAAATCATCATCCAGCTGTCGAGCTGCGCTTCTGCAGGTTCTGCATCAGAACTGACAACAGCCAAGAATCCAGAGACGTGTTGCATGGTTATGTTCTGATGTGGACGGCTCAGTTCTGCACGTGTGAAGAACAGGGCCCTGACAGGGAAGGTCAGCCAGAGGCGCCATCACGTTGCTTTATGGAAACTGTACGATCCAATGTTTTTACAGCTTCACCCACATTAGTAACCAGCAGTCAGGATTTCTTCACTGCTGCATCAGTTACGACCACTATTTTTTATGTCTTTTGTGAGCCTCTCCCCGATTTAATGAAAAGCTCAATAATAAATCACTGGAGCACTTGATAACACGGGGTTCAGCTGGAGTTATGCAGTTAAACCTGCCTTGACAGATCCATTCAACACGGCTCCTCCGTTTTTATGACTTAGCCGGAAAATAAAACTGGGAAAAACTAAACCTCTGTATGATGTGTTTGCATTTTGCAGCCACCAGGGGACCAGAACGCACCACTGATGGAGGAGGGTTATTTCAGTGATGTCAGAGACTCTTTAAAGGCTCCCTCGGTTTTCATCCCTTGTATTTGCCATAGAAGGACACGGTGGTGCAGAGAGCCGCGAGCTTTGGCAAAGAGAGTTGGAAAGCACTGGAGCCCGACGCCTTGCAAAGATTCAGATATGGTAATAGAGAGAGGAACACCTCGGGGGGGGGGGGGGGACTTGTGTTGATGGTTATTATGGATGGAGACTTGTCCCGAAGGAGCGTCTGCAAGATGACGTCCAGTCTCCCAGCCTGTAAGACACGCAGACACAAATGTTTCAAATTAAAGATGCAGACCAAATAACACCATCGTAAAAAGATCCCAGCTTTCGTAGTGATGCCATGTCTGGTGAAGTGACCCAGTTTTCCTCAGGTGCCTGATCTGAAAACCAGGAGCCTGCAGGAGAAACACTTGCACATGTGAAAGTTCTCTGGTGCACGCTGATCTTTCAGCCGCGACACATTCACCCGAAGCAAGGTTCAGTCTAAATAATGGAAGAGATGAATCAGCTTTTTCTAGAGGTTAACTCCATTTTCAAATATATTATTCCCAAAACAAACCTCCAAGGAAAACACAGCATCCTGATTGAAAGTTGTTTGGGCCACGGTGAGTTGATCGGCAGCGAGGTGGTGTTAACACAAATGAAGTATCCGTGAAATGTCGTAATCTCGTTCTTAAGATTGAGATTGTGTTCGTTAGTGGAACGAGACTGATTCCGAGGTGAAAAGTAAGATTATGCATTTTGGCTTTAATTTTCCCGTTTGAAGAGCGGATGAGCTGTTGAGTGTTCCTGGCACAAGTTATTCTGCTCAAAGCCTTGAACTTTTAAAAAAAATGCTAATAAAGGGAGGAACACGAGTGTGAAATGTTCAAAAATGTGATGTGATAGTTCTGTTGTTCAAAATAAAATTGGAAAGTGAAAAATCCAAAGTTTAAAGGTCAAGTTCTCCTTCCAGATATGATGCATTTAAAAGTTTAACAGAACGTCATTACAGTGAAAATAAAAACGTGATTTAATATTTCTCTCTTTATTGCTCTCTTCTCTGCTTGGATCCATCCATCTGGAAATGCCAGTGCTGCACAGACACTTCCACACGAGTCTTCCTCACCTTCCAGGAAATACCTTTGCTGCAGCTTGTCTTCAAAAACAAACCTACGTGTCCGAGCTGATTTATCTTCGGACTCTGTCGTCATCTGGAAGCGATTCAAGCTCCTCTGTCTTGTGGAGGCAGGAGGTGGAAAGAGTCGGAACACGGATGAATTCCGCTGGTTTACAATCATTTCAGAATAGTTTGACAACCGCCTGCATTCAATTTCAGATTTTATTGTGATATCTTGCAGTGCAGACTATTCAGATTCATCTCTGCTGATGTCACGCTGATAAAAAGGCTGAATAAAAAGGCTGAACAAAGCAGACTCGTTGTTCACTGTGATGGATTACATGACATGAGCAAGAATCTGATGATTGATTCCCATGGTGCACTGAGAAAAAAATGGAAACCAATGGCTGCCTGTTGCTGTAGAAAGTATATAAACCACAAACTCCACAGCCTGCAGAATGAAATGCAAAGTATACAAATCATAGACTGTATATAAAGATGGACAATGACATTTTTGCTTCCACCCGAAAATGAAGCCAAAATCTCCTGGATATGGGCGCTGCCATCTTGTCTGCACGGTGTTGATCGTGGGACGTAGCCACTCCCTGTTCCTCCGAGACATGCAAGTAACTGATCCACAACCAGGCCTAATGGAAAAAATGTACATTGGAACAAAATCAGTGTGATAAGAACTACTTAAAAATGTCAGAGAACACCTTTGAGAAAATGTATTTCATGTGTACTTTGACTCTATTTTGTTCCAGGTTCTGCTCACATGGAGGAGGTGGGGTTTATAACCTGCTGTCAGCCACCAGGGGGTGATCAAGGATTTGGCTTCATTTTGGGGAGCTGTCATGTCGTCCTTCATCTATTTGTACAAATTAAATTAAATATACATGCATCCAACGGTGCGCCACTTAAACTTTAAGTTGTTCACGATAAACTACTTTTGCTATGTTTCATGTCCACTTCATTTATTATTATCATCATCATTAAAACAACAACAACAACAACTCACTGTGGAATTTCACACAATAGTTTTATCAGCGCCACCATCACTGAACCGACAAATTGACCCAAAAGACAATGCTCGTGTGTGTGTGTGTGTGTGTGTGTGTGTGTGTGTGTGTGTGTGTGTGTGTGTGTGTGTGTGTGTGTGTGTGTGTTCTGACGTCACCGTTCATGCTCCGCCTGTTGCCATCAAGCCTGTTAATGGGAATCAGGCAAAAGATTTAGGGAGCTTGACATTGTAAATCCCTCATTGATCGCCTGGCATTAATTTAGTGCAGCAATGGCGCAGGGCTTTGGCTGCTGATGTTTATCCACGTTGGCTTTGAAGGCCTTAACATCTGGGGGAAAGGTCAGATGGAGGCGAGTTCACAACAAAACTCGGCGACCACAGAGGAAATGAGGAAAATCGGCCTTCGCTGGTTCAGGGCTGCTTGCGCACGCTGCGTTGGCTGCGCTCCCTCTTTTAGTAAACACGGGGTTAGAGAACTTTGGTTTGGTTGCCAGGCACCACAGCTAGCTGGACAGATTTGGGTTCTCTGGGAATGTAAAGCCTCACGCTCCCTGTAATCTGTAACCTTAGCTCCGCTGCAGCTCTGCTGTAGGGAAATCGATGTCATCAACATTCATGAGGAAAGAGAGACAGAAATAACAAATGAAGCATCTGTAGCAGTAGGTGGAGGAGAGCAACGAGAAACCAGGGAGTGGGACTGGCTGAGAGAGGGGAAAAAAAGAATGTAGACAGAAGCTGTGCTGACCCCTGGGACCCTCTCCTGGGGCCCCGTCTGTATCTGGAGGCCTTTAGAGGATTTAGGACGACATGCGTGTTGCCCCCCCCTCACCCCATTGATCTCTGATAGGGCTGTGAATGCATGAGCCATTTGATGCATGATTCATCTCATCAGACACATGGGAAATATCTGGTTTTACAGCAACACTCTTCCAAAGATGCGATGTCGTGCACAGTCGGGAGTCGTTTGACGTTATACATCAGGTGAGAGAGCAAAGACAAAGGAGAAAGGTCAAGGTTGAAGATTCTGTATCATCGTTTTTTTAGTTGCTCAGATCTTATTATAGTCTGTCGTATTATAATATAGTGTACCATACTCAAATTTTTAAATTAAAACTCTGTATTCTTTCAACCTATTATTTCAGATTATAGTTAATGACAAATATTTCTTCAGTATTTTCCATAAATGCATATTTCCATGTAGTTACAAAACAAAATGCTGATGATTTCATAAAAGTAATGTTAAAAACCATAACAGAAATTCTAAAGTTGCAAAAATAAGATAGAAATAAACTTTCAAAGTGTAAAAACTTCAAAGTCCAAAGAACAGACAGAGGTCATACATGAGGAAATTCAAAGCAGGTCTACTGACAGGACAAAGACAAGGTGGCAAACAGGAAGTGAAACACAGGTGTTATATACAAGCATGTCTGATAGGATGATTGAAAACAGCTGAACAGAAAAATGGCGGGGAACCTGATCAATAACAGGAAGTAGAACAAACTAAAAGGCATGCAGGGAAGACTTCAGAAAATACAACAGGAAATAACGTGTTAGTCATAATTAGACTTCATTGTAACATGCAAACAGGAATATGAACTGAATATTCTAAAAGCAACTAATTTAGACACAATCGCAATTACGTCTTATTCCCTCCAACAAAGAGGTTATGTTTTCATCAGTGTTCGATGGTTGGCAGGATAATGCAAAAACTAGTGAACTGACTGGAGTTCACCGAGGCCACACCTCTCTCTAAGTTTTCTGTTTCACTGGGATGAAAATAACCAGAGTTCACTTATGACTCATGTTCTGCAGCCACGTTCAAACCAACAATCACACACCATCATATTACTTGACTCAAACTTTCTCCACTGTCATTTCCTGGTGATTGGAGGCAGAACAACTAGGTCACTCGGGCTCAATGGCGACAAGCAAGCGTCCGTGCTGCTGGCATTGAAAGACGCCATCAAGAGCTCGTCCTCGTCTATTCTGATGCATTATTTTGCCTGTTTGCAGGAGGGAAAGGAGCCATTAGCCCACTTATTTATAGGCCACACACTGATATTCTAAACAAAAACCATCAGCCCAATCATTTGCATGGCAAACCCCATCTGTCCACTCGTTTTGTGAGGGAAACAAAAACGTGAGACGCACGTGAGGCTCCGAAAGCGACCTGGGGCGGCCTTTTCGCCTGGGCCTCGTCTGTCGTAAGTGGGTCGGATGAACCAAATGCCTGGAGATCAGTCGGTGCGTGTGTCACAAAGCATGCTTGTCTCTGGCTAACAGGGTGAAAGAGACTCAGCTGAATGTCCCCCTTTCACTCCGACACTCAATTAAGGCCTAATTGGTTTGGGGTCCGCTACAGGCATGCGGCATGGCAACACCCCAGGCTTCTGTGCACTTGTTCTCTATATTTTCTGACCCCCCCCCCCCCCCCCCCCCCCCCCCCCCCCTCTGGATATACTTCTTTGATCTGTGAAAAATCAAAGGCATTTCTTAAGCCGAGGGCTTGATAGTCTATTTCCTGTCCGACGAACACACAGAGCACTTTGGAAAAGCACTGGACTGACTGTCTTACAAATCACTTGATGTAGCAGCTTCTGAGAATATGACACAGGACGGAGCGGTACATGGTTAAGTGCATATATGGATCCACATGTAAGTCTATGTGGTTGTGTGTGTATGTGTGCACAAATGAGGGAGCACGTGTGTGTGTTTCTGTGCGTGTGAATGTACATCCATGCATTTCCACGAGCTGTATCAGCAGCACAGAGGCCCATCTCTTTATGATGACTTGCACTCCTCTACTGTAACGCATCACTGGAAAGCCCCATCACTCTCCAGAGACTGGTGCAGCCATGTAACAGCAAATTTTCACATTTTCTCTACCCACCTACACTATGTGTTACAGGTGTGGTCACGGCAGATGAATTTCAAATAAAATAGTCCAACTTTGGACCACGTGATTAAAATGCATTTTGCAGAGAACATGGTTTTGGTTCCCTGATGCTCACGCTGACATCAGATTAGGGAGAGATCTCTTCACTCCTCATTCCTTTATATCACTTAAAGACCCACGACACACATACACACTTATTCTGAGTAATTACACCTCTGCTTAGGCCGCCTGCAGAACATCACTTACAGTTAATGAGTGTTTTAAAAGATGCAGAATATTGTTATTGAACTTGATTCACTGCTACTTTAGGGGCTGAAGACAAAGAGAAGAAAATGTACTGAACTAAAAAAGACATCTCGACACAACTATTCAAATATGAAAAGATGTCTTCATGTCCCTGGGTAGAGTATAAATAGTATAAAGTCCTCTGTATCGTACTTGTATCTTGAAAGCGGATTATCAACAAACATGGTGGCTGGCTGCAGTAGTTGTAAACCCCAGCCTTCTCCATGTTAATGGATGGGACATAGTCAAAATATACATGTCAAATAAATTGTTCTCAAAGATGGTTTGTTATTTTGGGTAGTTCTTTAGGTATTTCGTATCGTGACTGGTTGAACGCATGGATCAGCGGAACCTTGATGCCACGCGTCCCATCCCTCTGGCTTCAATGTGCAAGATGGCAGCGTTCATATACAAGATATTTTGGCTTCACTTCTGGATAGTGGGAGGGAGTGGGGGAGGCGTCGTCCATCTTTGTTACACAGTCTATTGTTTCTCATCAATCTGAGAAGTAATTGGATGTTCAGAAATCCAAAGTATGTTTAAAAAATGATTACCTTTAAAAACCTGCAGCTCTGAAAGTCTCATGTATCATGTGTTTCTGGCCAAGTCTCCTTGATACTGTACAGGTCTGTTTGATCTGAGGACCTCAAGTAATGTCGACCATATGAAAGTGGAATGAGAAATGAGTCTGAGACCCTTGGATCTGCTGCGAGCGATTACATGATCAATATCTTCAAACTAACTGAAAATCCTCTTTTCTTTCTGCTTCTTATCGACTGTTCTCTCTCTCCCTCAGTTCTGTGCCTGAACATCTGACACTCGTGACACCTGCCGACAAATATGTTTACGTGTTCCGAAGCAGTGGAATCACACTCGTTGCTGACAGCGAACACAAAATGGCCTCAGTGACAACAGCCCAAAGAGCGTGCAGGGACCCTGCAGAGAACCCAACACACATGCGCACACAGTCCCTCTAACACAAACCAGATGGCTCCATGTTGTTACTCCACCACAAAATCTTCGGGTAGCCATTGGAATCCCCAACGGCAATAAAAACGCTGGCCTCTGCTGACCTTGACCAGCGCCGGATTACGTCACTCGGTGGGAACACCACGGCCTGGTTCTGCCCCTTTGTTTGTTTCCCTCATCGTCCCACGGAGCTCCGGGACCTCTGGAGTAAAAACACCCCACAGTAGCAGCGGCTCGTGGGACGGCCGAGCACATTCCGCCGTCTGGGAACGTCCTCGCCAACCTCAGAGGACGCGAGGAGGAGGAAGAGACGCAAAGAAATGATACGAAGATGAGAGCACAGATATTAAATGAGAGCATAGAACAAGTTTCTCACATTATCTGCACAAATTTAGAGTGAAAACTGATAATAAATAACTTTGTATGCACATAATCGCATGTTAAAAGGGATTTTGACATTTTGGAGTCTTTAAATTACTGATTATTTTCAGAAGTGGAAACCTGTTCATTTGTCTTGGCTACTCTGCATGACCAGTTAATTAGATTAGATAAGATAAGATAATGAGATATGTGAAATGTTAATAATCATGTCATGCCCAGGTTACCTCAAGCCTTATATATATGTATATATATAATATATGTATATATTCACTGAGGCTGAGTGCAGGAAGCTCCGTGGTGTCTGTCTCTCAAGTTTTGGACGACTGAATCTATTTTGAATGGCTGCTGTCATGACATTGAGGGTACTTCAGGGGAATAGTGGTTATTAGAACTATTATCTTTAACTCAATGGGTTGGCAGAACGACAAGTACACAGAGGTGCAATGGGATTTAAAGCCTGAACGTAAGTGGCAGTTGGAGTGTTGTGTTCTTCAAGAGCTAACTTGTGTTTTCAGTGTATTTGGCAGCTTCGCTGTCCACTGACAGGAAACTGGAAAGCTGACCAACAGGAGACATTTATACACACGATCTACATCGATTTCTCAGAGAATAATTCACCTTGATGAGGGACTGATATTGATGAGTGTGTGCAATTTGGTGCAGATCCAAATAAAAAGCTGGATCCTAATGAATTTAAATGTGGTTTTGTAAGAAAAACACTCTACTGAGCACTCATGTGCATATTCCATCTTTAATTTATGAGGATGTGCACAACTGATGCCTACATTTTTACACAGTTTTGTGTATATTTTAAAATTACATAGTTTTGGTTTATATAGTTTATGAGGCCGGGGCCAGAAGATTGAACAGAGACAAATAAATAAAAGAAAGATGAATATAAAGGGGAACTCAGCACTTCCTTGTCCTATTTAGCATACTATGAATTTTCTCTAACTCTCAGCAAGAAAGCAAATAAGGAGGTTTCTCAAATGCTTGACATTTTCCTTTAATTATTTGTTTCTCCATCAACCACCAACTGTTCTGGTTCCTGCGCCCCAGTCTCTCAAGCAGGAAACCTCCTCCCCGCTGTTTCACTGTGCTTTTACAGCTCCAAACATTGTTTGTGTGCACCCCACTGCCACACACGGTGGAAATAAATGTCCAAGTGGAAATAAAAATACCCCGTCAGGGCTCTGAACAGAGCACAGGTTGAAGCAGTGGCATTTACATAACCAGTCGACTAAGTGCATTTTTCAAAGTGCTGCTCTTCAGTCTGCTTAGCATCCAGAGGCTTCTTGTGGCTGTTGGTTGTAAAGTTAAAATCTCTGCTGACACAGGCGTCAGCACCAGCCCGCAAACACTTAGCCTGCCCAATTAGCATAGTGATGCTTCAGCAGACAAAACCACTGTCTCCTGGACAGTGAAAATCTGCGGCGGACACTGACACCAGCATTGTCACACAGCAGTAAATCATCTGAGAAGAGCAGCTGTTGTCCCACGGTCGGGTCGCGCTGCAGGTTCGAGGGAAGGCCCGGATTTCTGAAGTAATGTGGAAACTCTCAAGCATCTATTTATCTATTCTTTAACCCGTAACCTTAAAAAAACAACATCACTTTCCTATTCACGAATACGTTTTCCATCCGGGTTCCAGAGTTGATGCATTTACACTTTTTGCACCTCCTGTCAGGGATCACCTGTCCGTCAGGCACTATCAACATCCGTGTTTACAGCATCAAACACTTTGAGCTTTCCTCCCGTTCTTTAGCTTTTTTTTTTTTATTATACTTCAAACATTGTTTTAAAACAATGAATGTGACTTAGTTCAGCCATAAAGGTCTGTTATTTATGAAATGAAATTACCGTTGATTGTTGAGAAGCTCGGCCCTGGAGTAATATCTCACTCTGGGCTGCTGAAGGTTGGGCGGGTGGCGGCGGGTGGCCGGTGGTGGCGGGTGGGATACGTCCTCCGAGCTCTGAAACGACAGGCGGCACCCCCCCCCCCGAAGCTGACAGGTATGTGCTGGCATCAGATTGATTGCGGTGATGGTAATGTTCACAGTAAGCAGACTGATTTGGAAGCAGACCAAAAAAGCATAAATAAGAGCTTCTTGTTTATTTGATTTGATTGAGCCTCATTGATGGACATCTGAGCCTCGACAGCCGGGCTCCCTGACGCTCACGCTCCCAGATGGCGTCCTCACACCCGTCCTCTTGTCACCCCACCACCCACACACCCCGCCATCGTCACCTCAGCCTGCTAACCCAACGAGCATATGTCCAGATCTGCAGGAGAGATGTGACCACATCACATCCCGGAATCCTCCACTCTTTTATTATCCCCTCCAACCGAGTATAAATATTCTTAGCAGGTAGAGGCTGTTAATACTCTTACTCCTCTTCAGGGTAGATACACTATACACTGGATTTGTACAAGTACATGTGCACACACTGAATGTACACATGATGTAAGCTGATCTGACAGGAAATCAAATGGTGACAACGCTAAACCCTCTTGACTCAGGACTCCTTAGGTGTTGTTTGTTGGGGGGGGGGGGGGGGGGGACCCCTCATCACTATGTGAGTTCAGAGCTGGCTAGAAATATACATATTTGTCATTATATTATTTATTTAATGATTTGTAATAGTTTTTATACCCTTATTGAACAGATTCTAAAAGAAATACACGTGATTCCATTGCCTCATGTTACTGCTTGAATATTTGTTTGAAAAGTTGAGCTCTGTGTTTCAGCTGAAGCGCAAATAAAAAATATAGCTTTGTTCATTTCAAATCAAAGTTAATCATCTATCTGTATCCACACACCTGCTGCAAGAAGGACAGTGATGTGGCCTCTAGTTGCATCGAGCACTATCTGTGAAGTTGTTCTGGGAAATGTCCATCAAGCCTTCTGAGCACTAATGGCTCTTCATTGATAAACCTTGAAACCTTGTTGTGGGAGGCCTGGGCCAAGTATTGATTCTACTCAGTGTGTTTTACATTAAGAGAGAACAGCAGCTGCTACTCACGAGAAGGTGCACGGGGAAGTTTGGTTTTTGAATTTCGTATCTACTTCCTCCCAAGGGACAATTTTAATAGAGTGCAAGAGTTTCTCCAAATAAAGGATCAAGACATCAAAACATGATGTTTCACTTCTGGCATCACCCAGTGACAGTCTGACAGTCAGTGGTGTGCCCAAGGCTAAACAGTCCCCTTGTGAAACTGCATTGAATTTTACTATATTTGTATTTGGATAATGCACTTTTTTCTGGAATGGCAAAAATGTCTGGATCCGCACCAAAATGTGATGTCACATATTCTTTAACTAAGTTTTGTGGAAATCTGCTCAGTAGTTTTTGAGTAATCCTGCTGACAAACAAACAAAAGCACAAGCAAAAACATTTAAAATACCTTTATTCATTGGATAAGCTCGTATAATTTATACACTGCATAATATAATTCTCCACATCAACGAACATAATCAGGTGTTTTTTTGAACATTTCCACTTTACAAAGAAAGAAAAAAAACATTTCTCAGGGCGCATTGCATAACAAAATAATAAAATGCAGCTTGCGATGAAGACAAAAAAAAAACTCACTCGAGCAAGATATCGATTTTGACTGATCCAGTGTGCTGCAGTCGCTCTGTGGCTTTTATTTTCAGATCCTCTAAGCTTAGACACACACACACACACACACACACACACACACACACACAGGGATAAAATATAAATAACAATCAAGGGGAAGGAAATGCATAATAATGGCTCCCTCTGAGGAGCGGTCAGGTATCTACAGACCCGTGAGTGCCAGGCTAAGCTGTGCTTGTGTGTGTGTTTGTGTACGTACAAGAGGAAGGAAGAAAACAGCAGGGCACCGGGTCGGAAGCTTTATAGCTGCATGCGGTTTGCTGCACTGCCCGGCTCACGTTCTCCCACAATGCACTCTGCCACCGGAGAGACACAAACAGTCTGTGTTTCAGCTTCTCGGGGGTAAAAAGGGCCAAAACTGGCAAGCAAAGGTAAACAGAGGTAAACGGAGACAGGCACTGAATGAGGCAGTGGGAGAGAGAGGAAAGCTAACTGGGTTTTAGTAAGAACTGAATGTTCAGTGGTTTAAGGTGCAGCGGTGAAAAGGAAAAAACCTGCACGGAAATGCTTAAAATACCGATGTTCAGATACATAACTATCATCTGAAGCTAACGCCGGCCGGTTGGCCTGGGTTGAATGGCTCCAGATTTCTGCTTCTCGCAGCGCTGATTGTCATGACAACCGTGAGGATATCCACTCGTCCTTTGTAATCACGCTGTTTGTCTTGTGCCCAGAATAGCTGGAGGGACTGGCACCTAAAACATGAGCGGCATCATGCACTGGGCATCTGACAAATCCTGGACGTCACAAACGGAGACAAAAAACGAAACGAGTTTGCAGAATTTTTTTTTAACCTTCTAAAAAGTCTGCAAAGTAATGAAGGGATATTTGTTCCACCACCGTGCCAGATAGTCACACTTCCATTCTTATCATCCCTCTCTTTCAGACCACACGCAATTCATCCTGGCACCTAGTCCGTCTCAAATCTTCACTGAAGAGCTGTTAAAACAATGTTGATATTCCAATTTCAGACTGGATGTGCCCTGTGGAAACACATTAAAGTATCAGGGGCTACAGTTTATCTTCAGAGAGACACACTATAGCTTGATGTAATGTGTTTTACAGGTTTGTTCCCGGCACTAAAATGCTTTTTTCCTCCCTATACGGTCGAGCTAATTTGGAAAGAAAACCACAAACCAGCAGAGCAGTCTCTCCTTGGCATGCGATACTGGTTTACAGCCAGCACATATGTTAAAAAGGGAGGGAGGCTTCACGTCTTCACCGCGGCAGGATGGTGTCTGAAATACTCGTCCAGAGAACGGTAGATGTTCTGTTTGTGTTGAGAGCGAAAGGGAAAGATTGTTCCAATTCGTCCAAGAGTCCAAGGTCCAGTCGCAGATCACTTTTCCTCGCCTGTTTCTGCTGGTTTTATGGTGCCGTCTGCAGTGAGGGCATTGTGTGTGCGTGATGTGTGTGTTGGCACAGAGCGAACATTTCCATCCAGGCGGTGCGGTGGTGGAAAGTGGGATGAAAAGAAAGGCAGGAGGAGGTCGTAGGAGGAGAGAGGAAACACTTCAGTGGTTCAAACTAATGCAGATGCCGAGTTTAACATCTCTCTGTAGCTGCCGGTGGAGATAAAAAACTCTGTACAGCGAGCGAGTTGACTCCAAGTTGACGTTTTATAAACTACTTATGGAAGCATTGTGGCAGTTAACCGGTGAAGGAACCAGATCCAAACAGCCATGCATGTTCACTGAACCTCTCTGTTGAAGTAAAGATGTCAGGAAACTGTCCAGCTTTGGATTTAACTGCATATCAAAGCAAAGTACACAGGTTTTACTTTACAGGTTTAAGGTAATCCGACCCATTAACTACTATATGTACCATGCAACACCAAAAGGACTGGCAGGTGTACCTCCACCCAGCTTTATTCTCAGCCCACATTACGTTTTCCAAACATCTCTTGTCTTCTCCTCAAGCCCTTTGTCACATGAAGTTAAACAAAGTTTAGCTAAACTGTCTTTGTATTTCAAAACAAATCCATAACATCTGATTTTAGGACTCTTCAGCCTCGAGCCTGCATAAACCTACTCAGAAACCTTATCGGCACAGTACGAGAAACTAGGAACCACCAGGAATTTCTAAATTAACGTTTGCCTGTAAGAAATGCGAAACCTGTCCAAGTTTTGTGATCCATGGCTTCAAAATATTACTACAAATTTCGAGTTAATCTGACCCCTTGCTCCACTGCTTTGCTCTATACTGGATTTGGAGAAGTTTTCCCCTCCAGCAACTACGTTTGCCAAACACATCTCTTAGTCATTCTCCTCAAAGCCTTTGTTTGCCGGCAAGACCACCTGCTTTTGTTTACCACTGTCTGACATGCTGGACACAATTTCTCAAATATTACGCCACATTATTAGGTCATCTGACCCGTTATCAAGTACATGTACCATGCAACAAAAAAACACTGGTAATTGGAACAACAAGAAATTAAGCGGGGATGGCTGAGCTAATGGTCGATTAGGAGGTTAAACATGCAGGAAATGCTTGCATTAAAAAAGGCCTCTGACCTTTTGGCTGAAAAAGGATTTTGGTTTTGGGGAAAACTGCCGAACGTGTCTGTTCTGAGTATAAAACAACATTTGCTCTGTATTGGTGTCAAAGCTGATCGCTGCACATGCTGCACTGGCACGAGAACTGAAAGATTCAAACAATTTCCCAGCACTAAGAACAAAGAGCAGTTCAGAAGTCCACATAAGGGAAGAAAGAAATTCCCTTTCGCGGTTTAGCTTGACGTGCTAAGACAGGGAGGGTTGTGCCAAACCTTTGTTTTTTCCACAGTTGTGATTATGTAATATGTCCTGTATTTATTAGATGTTTTCCACTACTCCCGCTGCATTAAAGTGACTTATTGCAGACTGGGACGAGGTGTAGTAACGATGTGGTGAGTGAGATGGAAACGCTTGAAGACCTTTGGGACTCGTCTATTCTTATCCGAACCTGACAGGCCGGCTGTGCTCAGGCAGTCGGTGTCTGCCTGTCACACACACACACACACACACACACACACACACACACACACGTTTTCATTTGCTGAGAAGAGCAAACCAGTCGAAAGTCTTCAAGAAATATTGCTTTTCTGCTCTGATTTGTCGAGTCTTCTGCGCGATTTCTCACCAATAAAGCTCTCGGCGCAGGGCATGCAAATATCCACGCAGCCAACATAACACATTTACCATTTGCACACACAAAGTAGCGGCCAGATATCATTTTTGAAAAAAATCGGTCAACAAAACACAGATTATCATATCGACAGTGCACTCGTCTCAGGAGGGAAAGCACAGGCATACTACGCAGTCACGTTTTACACCAATCAGGCACAACATCTGCAGTTCAAAAACTAACACAGATACCAAATCAAAACACATATTCAGCCATATTCAGTATTTGCGTACAACCAGTCGCGTCTAAGTACCTGATGCACAGAGTAGCTGTATTGCGATTCAGTGAATATACGATATTGCAGAGGATTAGTTCGTCATTGAAGCTCAACAAAGACACCGACGCTAACAAGCGGGTACGTTATTTCTCACGGAGGGAGACGTTGACTGATCTCAGTGCTCTGACCTCGATGTGTTTCTTCTCATCTACTGTTGTTTAGGGAGACACACACAGATTTACTTGTATTTCACTTTTTTTTTTGCTAATACTTGAACAAGCAATACTGGCTATAACCACTTGGAAGTGTACAGTCACATTGTCTATATGATTAATTGTATTCCAGACATTAACGGGACAGACGTCTATTTTTTAGCTTCTTCTTTTTTTTTCTCGTTAAATCCTGGATCGTCTCCTTTCTTCTTCTTAAATGACTTTGAATTAAACAGAAAATCCAGAAAGGAAATTGAATCCTCAGTTTAAAAAGCTATAGAGGCCATAATCGGTAATGAGAGGCCACATTTGTTTCACTTTCAGGGGTCAAAACTAAATGTTAGGGAACTAACAGGACATGCAGTTTACTTAAGAACCATCTCTGTTTTAAGGGTTTAGAGTTTATAGTATTTTTACTTCTGGGGAATTATTAATTGGGGTGAATATGAGAAAGTTAAATTAAAATTTGAATCTTGAAATGTTCATTGGTTAATACTGCTCTGTTCTCCATCATATGTGATCTGTGCTTTATTTCTATAGGGGAAATAAAATTAAAATAAAATAGAATAAAAATCAGGGAATGCAAAGAAAGACCCTGAGAAAAAACTATGACACAGGATTTGTAAATTGTCCTAAGTTTGTTTGAGGCAGCCCCGCTTTAACTGACGATGGTTAAAGTCCTGTAATGTGCATCCATCTCAATACTGACATCAATGTTTTATAGAAAGTTAGTGCTGTTAGAGGGAAGAATAGAACTTTGTCTTTTAAACCCAGTGTCTTTCACCAAAGAAACCCTCATTATCTGTACTTCACCACAGCAGTTCACTCCTCTTCTACCCTTTGACGTTACAGAGGAAGGAGTCAAAAGTGAATTTGGTCCCGTCTGTTATTAACCTTCTTACAAAAACGTCACATCTTCTTGTGACTGCACCCAGCGCCAGTGGGCGTCGTACTCCATGTGCATTTTGCCGTTCATTTTGCAACTATCCAACTCGATTTTTCCATTTCTATAAGGTTTGAGTTTGGGGCTCTGGCTGGTTGCCTGTCTCTCAGTGAGACTGGGGCGGGTCGGGCTTCCAGTTTGTGCCGATGGTTTCTCATGGACACCGTTAACCTTGATGGATTGTGCCTTGATATTGTCCTTTTTAACAGGGTTTCCTTTGCCCGTCTCTGCAGCCTTGGTCCACACCGGAGCGTCCTGCTTGGGGCCCTCAGACTTGGCTCGAGCGGAGTTGATGGTAACAGCTGGTTTTCCAGGTGCAGTCCCAGTGACAGCACTGGTAACCGCAGTCCCTAGTGTACCTTTCACCTCTGTCCCATTTCCAGCCCCAACTCCATTCTCCTTTGTCCCAGCCCGAATCCCAACAGCAGCCCCGGTGACAGACCTCACCCCTACCCCAGCTCCAGCTGCTGTGACCGGGGCCACGAGGCCTCCCCCTGTCCGGCCCCCAGGGGCAGCCTCTGAAACCAGCGGAGCGGTGGAGCAGATGACCGACTCCGAACTTGATGGACAGTACTCGTCCATGTCGTCCGCCAGGGTGTCCAGGTAGCTGCCGATGGAGATGTTGTCCAGCTTGTCATTGGGGTCCTGCAGGCTGCTCCAGGAGCCTCTCCAGGACGTGTCGGCGCCCTCGCCCAGGCTGTACTGGCTGCTGGTGAGGCTGCTGCACCGGCTGGTCAGCGTGCTGCGCTCCTCCAGCCACTTCACTGCCTCGATGCCTTCATGCACCGCCAGCAACTGCTGCAGGATCTTCACGTCCACTGAGCGCAAGTGGGCCTATGGAGAAATAATAAAAGGAGGAATGGATGAAATAACATGGAAACATCAAAGTAACGTTCTCATTTCTTTTTTGTGCTTATTTTACAGTTTGCAACAGGAAAGAAAGTCGTCTATGAGAACCAGACACACACTGGACCTAGGGAACCACCAAGACTCTGCAGATATGCATTTCAAGCAGTGAGAGTTGGCTCCTGCGTTGAGTGCAAACACCTTTAAAATGCTATTAAACCTTTCAGATTACCATGATTGGAAGTAACATAGAAGCTGGCAGGCCGATTAAACAGTGTGCTGCATCGAGTGTGGAAACGGAATAGGAAAAGCACAAAGACAGCAATGAAAGAAATGAGAAAGGAGACAAACAGGTAAAGAGGAGAGAGAAGGTTTGGGTAGCATGTATGTTAATGAACATTAGATTAAGCTGTTTAACCGCGTTAAGGGAATATGACGGTAGGAGAGAGAGAAATGTGATCCAGTGGAAACTATGACACGTTTGAAAAGTAAAACACCACAATCTTTAGACAAGGTTTTATAAAACATCATCTTAATGTCATTTAAATTGCTCAAATATTTATTTACTCATCGCGACGTCATCCGGTCCAAATAAATGAAGCTGAAAACGATTAATCAGAAATGTGAAGTGTGTGAGGGGAGGCCGAAGAAGCTCGATGGTGAATAAGAAGAAAAAGATGGCTTCGGTCATGGAAAATTCCTCCGCAGAACGCATTAGCAGAGGTCTGCGGTGAAGTGCCGGGCCAGGAGGTGATATATGGCACCGACACTGTGTCTCAACCTCTCTCTCTCTCTCTCTCTCTCTCTCTCTCTCTGCAGATCACTGCAGCCGTCAGCTTCTCAGCATTTCTCAGTTCATTCACACGATGTTTCCTCTTCAACACTTTAGGTTTCTATCTCTCAACGAGGCGTCGAGGTCAATGTTGCATTTGACCTCACACACTGTATATTGTATAAAATGGACTTTTAAAAGAAACAATATTAGATATTTAAAACACTGCATTAAAAGTGAATTCTACAAATAGAAGTATTGCATGATATATTGTAATATATTGACGAGTGACTTTATATTATATTATCTGAGCTCTTTGGGATTTTCTTTCTAGTACCAAACACAAATACTACACAGTATTTGAGTACTTATATTCCACCATTATGTGAGCTGTGTTATATAGTACAAACTAGAGATGTTCCAATACAATTTTTCCCATCCTGATCCTGATTCTGATACCTGGACTTTGCGTATCAGCCAGTACCGAGTACCGATCCAATACCAGTGCCTTCTTTTTCATTTTAACAGCTTAATGCTAACTACTTACTACTACTTAAAACCGTTTAATTTCACGCAAAGAAGGAAAGCTATAACAATGACTTTATATTGTTCTAAATCAAGTCAGCAACAGCAAATAATATAATTGAGCTCACTTTCAAGACAATTTGATGGACAATACAAACTCAATCCATCCATCTGGGGAGCTGGAGGCAATCCCAACCAATCACGAGTCTCCAATCCACCAGACAACAATCTGCATGTCTGTTGTATGTGGAAGGAAAACCCACACAAACACATGGGGAGAGCAAACTCCATGCAAACGCACCCACATACGATGGAGGGCAAAGAAATGTAGATTTTATATATATATATATACACACTCGTATGGTACATCCATCTTCACAGTACATGACACACAAAAAAGATGGAGTGCCTGATGAATAAGAGCAGATCGCCAAAAACCACAGCTTTGTGTGTGTGTGTGTGTGTGTGTGTGTGTGTGTGTGTGTGTGTGTGTGTGTGTGTGTGTGTGTGTGTGTGTGTGTGTGTGTGAGAGAGAGAGAGAGAGAGAGGACAGTAAACCAGCTGGCATCTTGGCACACAGGCATTCAGTGGGGCGGGGTTCAGGTTTGCGGTTTGAGGGTTTTAGGCACAGACTCTGCGTCTAATGAGGATGGCAGTAAAAGTAGCTGTGTGCCCGTCAGCGCTGAGGTGGCACAACGCTAACGAAGCTGAACGCTCCGAGCTTTTCCCAACTCCATGTTTAATTCATCTAATGTGGGAAAGCTGTGTTTAACTAACTTAGAGTACACGTGAGTAAAATGGGTTGTGATTGTGCTGCTGTGCGTCAAAAAACATGACCAACGAAATGAGCAACATGAAAAGTGAATGTTGGGCTTTGAGAAACTGTTACGAGCATTTATCACAATGGTTTTTGACATATTACAAACCACTAACTAATTAATCATAACTGGCAGATTAATCGTTCAATTTACAGCCCTGAATCTGTATGTTGTCATAAAAACTTGATTCTGGCAAATGCCTCAAATTTACTCTGAGCACAGTTTCCAACAGTTCTATTAATAAATGTAAATTAGGAATACACAAATAATACACATTTTTATTGTAACTGTTAATTTATATTGTGTAAAAAAATGCTATTCTTAGTATTACTTTTTTAAAAATCTGTTATATTGTACATATTTCCTTGTGTTACTCAAGAAGAATATGTAAATATGTCCTTTATGCAAATTATATTTAAAAACGCCTACATGCATCTACATTCATGCAGCAGTCTCTTGTATTGCGTTATGCTGCTGCACAAGGAACTTCTTCTTCCGTTATGATGCAGTGGAGTCAAACACACTCGTTAAAGACACGATCCTGTCAATGAGGGCAAGTGGCAAAGGAATGTGCAGCCTCCGGGACTCAAACACCATTAATTATCTTTTCTCATTTTTCGGACATCGAATACACAGCCAAGCAGATTTCAGTTTTTCTCCTCGGGCATGAGGCCACATCCTGACTGAGCCACAGGATTCTGGAAAGCTCATTTTCCTGCCTCTTATATCTGATACATAATAGTGTGTGTGTGTGTGTGTGTGTGTGTGTGTGTGTGTGTGTGTGTGTGTGTGTGTGGTTGTGTGTGTATTACAAACAATATTATAGAAAGCAGTCCTTAAAAGAATTGATTTCATTGATTTTGAATAAATCCACAGACTGAGAGAGATTTCATGTGGTTGAAGATGCTTCATTTCTTAAAACAAACTGGAAACGTCTCTAATTACAATTTATTTACACATATTCCCCTAATTTTATAATTCGTCTCTATATGGGCGGAATAGAAATCAGACACTACAGTTATTTCTAAATGCTAAGCTAGCAAAACCTTGCACTTTTTATACAGAGGGTATAGATGAGCTACAGATGAGAAATATGAAAATATGAAAATATGAAAAGATCTGCTCTGCGTGTGGGAATTCAGCTGAATGTGTGTTCAAAGCCTCGACTCTATACTGTTGTTCTATGTATTTCAAAGCAGAAGGAATTTGCAGAGACCAAGACGATGCCAGGCCCCCCCGACTGCCCTGAACTACACTTCAGCTTTAAGCTTTTACTGATTGTTTAAGTTATGGATATTTTGTTGAATATCTGCTCTCTCATTTGTGGGTCAGTGTTCTGCATCACATGTTGGGACAATGAACCTTGGTGAGCTCCAGGCTGAGATAGTGCTCATACATGATCACACCAGACGCACAAATTGGGGCAACAGCTGCTGCACAATCGACACATACTTTCCAACAACAAGACATCATTTCTCTTCCGACGACAGCAAGGAGAAACAAAACCACAAGCATAACTCCAGATGCTCTGCTCTTCAAACAGGATATTTCTTACAGTCAAATAACACATGGCCTGACGAAGTCAAACGATTAAGTTGCTACAACCTGGGCCTTACTTTCCTAACTGTGGCCTTCTGTCGATATCTCTATATACGGTCTTGTGAATGGTCTGTATTTATAAAGCACTGTTCAAGTCGTCATGACCACTCAAAGCACTTTACAGTACAGTTTTACAGTTACCCAGTCGTACACACATTCATACGGTGCATCTATGTGCAGCACTTTCTCTATGAGAAGGGACAATTAGGGGTTCAGTATCTTGCCCGATGGGGAAGACTGGGATTGAACCATCAAACCTTCTGGTTAGAGGACGACTGCTCTACCTCCTGAGCCACAGCTCTTTCTGTCTGTCTGTATGTGGAAGGCACAGCTCGAGAACCGCTCATCTTATTGGCTTCACACTTGGCATGTGTATTAATAAGACCCCAAGGGAGAGCCAGTGGGATGTGGATAATATGATTAATAATACATTGAGTAAACAGGCGACCGGCACGTAACAGCGGCAGCTCGGACTCATCAGAGCAGGTGACATTGCCGATCACAACAACAGCGTGTTTACAACAAGGGCCACAGCAACTGATTCTGCACTTCAGGTTCTGTACTTCGGGTTCTACTGAGTCGAGCGTCACTGAACTTTGAACAAACAGGTGAACAGCAGCGGTGGTGGTGCAGCTTCAGGGTTCTGTGGACCGGGTCCAGCAGCAGGTCTTCACTAGCCAGCATTTACACAGAGCAACAGCCCATTACAAACAGGCAGGTTTATAACAGGGACACTGCACTACTTCATTCTCATCTGGAATAAGAACAACATTGTTGGCTTGTTTACACCCAGTCTCAAGTTGAGCAATGAACTCATCAATTATTCCGGTCATTGCAATGTTATCCAAACCATAAACCACTATGAAAATCAATCACCAGTTGTAATGAAGCTGAATTGTCCTTTAAGCTTTATAAACCCGTTTTCTGTTTAATGTGCTAAAATCAAGGGGCTCCATTTAAATCATGCTCTGACAAACTGAAGTGTCTCAACACAGACGGTCCAGTCATTCATGATACAGCACATCCTGATGACGTGTGCACAACCTGATCTATGACGCAGTCGCCCATGAGGCGAAAACAGCTTCTCAATGTCACACAGCCACCTAACAGACTGCTGAATCACTGCCAGCACTAACACACACACACACACAAACACACAAACACACACACACACACACACACACACACACACACACACACACACACACACACACACACACACACACACAGAGGTTTTCATTTTGAACCATTCCTCTCAAGTTTCCCTTTGAACCTGAAACTTGTATCTTTCCTGCTGTTGGAACCAAAGAGTGTATGCAGAGGCAAAGATGGACTGGTACGGGGGCGACCCAGCAGACCTCACTCAAAACCTGTTTGAAAAAACATGGGCCGAAGTCAAAGACCTTGACTTAGACACGTCCCCAGAAATGATCAATGTCCTCCACAAGGCCGTTTACAGGGACCTGTGTAAGACGTGGGCCTGTACAGAAAGGCTGCTGCTTTCCATTTGCAAGAAGGAACCAGAGGTCGAGAAAAGAATCGCCGCCTCGATGATACGCCACATGTCCAAAAAGCAGGGCCTCTCCAGATTCTTCTCTGGGAGTGCCTTCTTCAGATGGTGGAAGCACTGATTGGAAGTGGATTTGGAGAAAGGCAGCAGCTGATTGACACGTGATGCTGAGTGGGTGTAGGTTTGCTCCGGGTGCTCCAGTTCACCACATCCAACCAAACTCCAATCAAATTAAGTCTTATGGAAATGTCTGTTTTGTTTTTTCTTCAATCATTTTCTGTCAGAACTGTTAAAAAAGAATATTCAGTTCAAACTAAAGTTCTGTTTTACAGATGTAATTATTCACTAGATGAACAAATTATTAAGACACAAGGGCAAAGTATGAAGAATAACACGGAGGAAACTGCTCGTAATGATCACTAGAAGCAGTGGATTACTATAAACAAATTCTATAGCTTCAGTATGATCGTCCCAGAACCTGAGGGAAACACACACACACACACACACACACACACACACACACACACACACACACACACACACACACACACACACACACACACACACACACACACACACACACACACACACAAATTAGAAAGAAACACACACACCCTTTTGGCAAACACACATGCTCACAGATACTCACGGTCCAGACACCGTAGTGTAAATGTGTATATACATATTTATACACACACACACACACGTTCTCCCATACGCACAACAATAAACACAGTCTTGCTTTCATTGTAAGCGACTGCTTAATGTAATCATTGCATATGACAATAAACTCTTGAATCTTGAATCTTGCTCCCTCTCTTTCTCGTATCCTCTGGTGTCGCTGTCTGTCGTTTCACCTTCCCGACCGAACCCCCGGGCGCTCTGCAGACATACGGCGTCCTGGCAGCGTCCCTCCAGTTTCCGTTCGACAGCAGCAGGACGCCCCTGCAGCTCCATCTGTCTGTTTTCATCTCTGAATGCTGTCGGAAAATATCTACCCGTCCTTTTTGTTCTCTAGTTCTGTCACATTTTGTCATTTCTGTCTCTGTGTCCATTGCACTTCCAGCTTTTTCTTTCCTACGCATCATCTTGTTCCCTGTTCTTTTATTTTTGCTTCTTCTATTTACCCACTAGACGTATTTTGGATGGAAACATACATGGTTTCATTGTACAGTCCAATCTAGACTAAAAAGAGATTAAATGTTTCATGAGATTGAAGCACAAACTGGAAAAAACGTTCAAATGGATTCTTTAACTTTGACACAGGTTTTTAATTAATTATTACAACGCACACAAGTGTCGCTCTCTCGCACAACAGATTCTGAGGGACCGGGGACTGAAGAGTAAACACTGTCCAACTCTCCCATTGTCCATCTATCTTTATAAAAACTGTCAAACAAGTGACGTAATGGAAGTTAGTGTAAAACCACTGATTGAGAATTTCCTCTTATGCAGTCGATAAATAAATAAACCCTCCAGCTGCTGTGAAACCTGAGAAGTTCATTCAGGTTTCCTGGTCAAACACAGACAGAGAGAGAGGAGATGAAACATAGAAAACTAGACGCGATGGAAGAACTAAAGGAGCTCCGCTTGTTTAACAGGAGTCTAATTAGATAGTCCTGCCCTGACATCATCTGTGAGGAGATAAAGCCAGAGGAGCCAGACAGAGAGAGAAGATTAAATCGGTTCAGCTTCAGTTCAGCTCTGCACCCAAAGCTGACTTTGCACTGTCATTCATCGGCCCAGAGGTGAAAGACAGAGATAGAGAGGGACAGGGAAACGCAGCAGAAAGAAAAGGGAGAGTGACGTATCCCAGGCAAAGACACAACATTTGCCCTTCGATTGTTTAAAATGCAGGTGGTGCTGCTGCATGAATAAAATGTACAAAGCAGCTGGTAGTGCGTGTGTGCGTGTGCGTGTGCGTGTGCGTGTGCGTGTGCGTGTGCGTGTGCGTGTGCGTGTGTGGCAGACTACCAGTCGTCTGTGGTTTTAAAGGAGCGTCTCTGCATCCAGTAAATCTGTTTAGATGAGTGTAGAGTGTGTAAACTGTGAGTGAGACATATACGCAGCGAGAGTCACACAGTGTACGAGAGGCAGATGTCAGACGGCATCACATCTTCATCATCATCATCATCTTTTATTACTTCTATACATTATTGCTAGAATTATGATGACATTTGGTTTGTTCCAAATAAGTACAATGAATAAATTATGCATTCATCAGTGAAATGTCAGTAAATACTTAAGAAAACGTTGGTAGTTTCTCTGTCCCCCTTCGCCAAGGAGGTTATGTTTTCCTCTTTTGTTTGTGAACAATATTACACAAAAGCTACCGGACATATAACCACGAAGAATGGCAGAAGGATGTGGTATGAGTCAGGGAAGAGCCCGTTCCATTATGGTGCGGATCCGGAACAAGGGGTCACATACGGGAACATATAAAATAAAAGTATTTAGGGGACTAATATCTACGAGTGTGTGAAACTCGGTGCTGAGTTTAAGGGGAGGGATTCAATCTGCTGAGAGTCATTCTAGTTGTTTAAGTTGTTTTTCCAGCAATCATGGATTTTCATCATTATCATTATGACTCAGTAGGTTTGACTACTGAGTCACTGCGACTGTTTGAAACTCAAAGATTTAGGTCTTTTCTAAAATACACTAATTTACTGAAGAGGCCAATTCCCCCCGGTTCAAGGAGATGACAAGTTCTCCGCGGAGGCATCATGTTACACCCAACTGTTTTCTTTATTAGTCACAGTGTTTCCTTTAGAAACATAAGGCAAAGACTTCAAAAGATTCTTTATGCGTTAAAGATGGGAA